>JAQFVV010006270.1:5008833-5608833 GCA_028023455.1 Epiperipatus broadwayi
TAAAGAGTAGGATGTTAAAAATCACATTATCACCATTCTTTATGCTTACACAAATTGTTTACACAGAGATAAAACTCTCCATACAGTAGTGTTACTCAGTGCAAGCCAGAGTAACGAATGGATGCAGAAAGGTTTGTGCATCCCCAGAAATGTTTCTGGCTTGTGGGATTTTAGCATTGAGAATCCTTGGATCTGAGAGCACTGCACCTATCCTAAGACTTCTAGATTTACTGCTCTCAGATCCAAGACTCTGGGGATATTGGATGAGTAGGGTTTTTATGCATAAACATTTCTTCAACAAGTGATGACTATGGCTTGCAGTGAGTGGCACTACTGTGTGGAGAGTTTTGCCTCTATGTAAGATGTTAAAAAGTTAATGTTATAAAACAGGTATTTTCAATTTGTCAAACCTTCTACATTTTCAAAATGTTTTTATAATAAAATTTAAGTTTATTTATAAATTTTCGACTATGTACAATATAAAATTTTCAGAGGGTTTGGATAAAATAAAATAAATGAAGATAGGCCAAAATTTATTTAGTAAATGATTCGCACATGTCTAAAGAGCTACAATTAAAAACACATACGTATATAAGACACACATACATTAGATGGATTTAGATTTAATCTTAAACTTTGACTTTTAAAAACATTTGACATTAAAAAAAAAACTAATATATTTTGATCTTTTTACTAAAATTAAATAAAGAAGACCATTATACTCATTCCAGTAATTAAGCTAAGAACATTATAAGGTCTTGATTTCTATCAAAAACAAGAAGCTAATTTTTTTTTAACAAAGAGTAATGTTCTGAATAAATGCATTCCTTTTTAGACAAAAAAGGAAACTTTGCTAGAAGATATATATTATTAAAACTAACGATGCAATTGATTTGAGTTACAATTACAATCTACCAATATTGTATAATTGCAACTAACACTTTCGTTATTTACATCGTAAAGAAAACAAGAAAAATAAATACCAAATGTAATCTTTTTTTATTTCATTTATTAAATATATTTGTATATAATGTAATTGATGTTCACAGAGGCAAACCACTCAGTGCAAGCCAGAGTAATCAATGGATGCAGAAAGGTTTGTGCATAAAATCCCTATCTAGTGCCTACTCAACTAATATCCCCAGACTGGTTTCTAGATTGTGGCTTTCATCAGTGAGGGACCTTGGATCTGAGAGCACTGCACATAGATCTTAGGACCAAATGCAACCCTCCAGCAGTCACCTTTTACCTTATTAGCTAAGAATAACATCTACATGAAGTGCTCTCAGATCCAAGGCTCCTCACTGATGAAAGCCACAAGCTAGAAACTAGCCTGGGGATATTAAATGAATAGGCACTAGATACAGATTTTATGTATAACCCCACCTGTATCCATTAATTATTCTGGCTAACACTGAGAGATGCTACTATAAGGAGTTTTGCCTCTGTAAAAAAACAGCTTGTGTAAACATAAAGAATGGTGATCATGTGATGTTTGATGCTATAATTTATTTAGAATAAAATAAAAATAATTGATGGTTTATTTCTCAAAAGTCAATTAGAAGTTTGAACACAGAAAGTAATACCTGGACTTCTATGTCAAGAGTGTTGTTCCTCTTCCACTGTGTCAAACAGCATGAAATATAAATTTTATCATATGCAAATATAATGGATGTAACTGCCAAAGGGACATCATAATCAAGCAAACAAAAGATCATGAAAGGTATCCTAAAGCCTGCCAGTTTTTAACATAATACACTAAATCAACTGATCAGGTTCAAGCATGCTGAAGAGATTATGAATTTTTGCTTTTAAAAAAGATAAATTGTGAACTTAATATCTACAGAAATATGATGTCTCCATCTAAGATCAAGATATCTTTTATATTATAATCTCATATAAGAACAAACTTTTTTATATTCATTACAGTAAAACTCATCTGACTAACTTTGATTAACCAAACCATTATCGTCTTGCTGATAACATCTAAACACCCATCATTTGATCCATACAAGATCACAACCAGAATAAGATTTAACTAATTATTTGGAAAAAAAATCTAAAGATAATTGTGACCTGAAAAATTCAAACTTTCACCCAGCCTAACTTTTACAATTATTATGTTCTATACATTCAAAGATCAGCCTTTCAAGCTAATTGTGCATGCGTCTTCTGCGAGTGTTAAGTAATAAATGAATACTTCACTCCACAATACAAGATATAGTATTTATGCAGGAATAAAAGGAATCCTTTTATTCCTACAACTCAAATTCTTTCATAGGAGCAAATCTGAAGTACTGTTGAATGAAGCGTGAGAGTAGAATTCTCACTTTAAATTACTATCTACGATGTTGTAATGAATGAAGTCGGTGAAATTGTCTAGATAGTAATTTAAAGTGAGAATTCTACTTTCACGCTTCATTCAACAGTACTTCAGATTTGCTCATATAAAAGAATTTGAGTTGTAGGAATAAAAGGATTACTTTTATTCCTGCATAAATACTATATCTTGTAATTATGCACAATTAGCTTGAAAGGCTGATCTTTGAATGTATACAATTGTATGCATAGTGTTATATAAAAATAAATGCTTATTTAATTATTATGTTCTATAAAAGATTCAAGTTTTAAATACTATATATATAATGTGGGTGTATATATATATGTCCACAGATGGCATCCTACCAAGACTGCCAATCAAGCGTATGTTTTGTTTACATAAACATCAGAGTAGTTAGTATTCACTATCTCTAACTATAATTCCACTTTCAGATCATGATTTCAAGCTATTTGATCTGAAAGTGGAATTATAGTTAGAGATAGTGAATACTAACTACTCTGATGTTTATGTAAACAAAACATACGCTTGATTGGCAGTCTTGGTAGGACGCCATCTGTGGACATAAATACAAGCGTTAGCAAGTTTTTTAACTTGCATTTTTGTTTATCATATATATATATATATATATAGTAATATGATTCCTATTAGTATTCATGACACTAGACAAAAATGTAACTTGCTCCAAGTAAACAAAATAATGGTTTAATCTGGCCCAATTATAAACAATGATGAGCATACTTAGAGGTATTATAGTTTAAAACCTATTAAAACAGGCAAAACTCTGAACAGTAGCACCACTCAGTGCAAGCCAGAGTAATCAATGGATTCCAGAAGGCTTGTGCATAAAATCCCTATCTAGTGTCTAGTCATACAATATCCCCAGACTAGTTTCTAGCTTGTGGCTTTTGTCAGTGATGAGCCTTGGATCTGAGAGCACTGCACCTATATCTTAGGATCTAATGCAATTCTCCAGTAGCCACCTTTTATTTCTACTTAACTACAAAATTATGAGAATAAAATTGAAAACACAATAATATTTTCAATCCAACACAATAATATTTTCAATCCAAACTCATTAGCTTATATAATCATATAGATCTGAACTCAGTTCAGTACCTATACATTTTGTTGTCTTTGGTTCTTTAATAACCATAGCCACCACTATCCTATTAGACAGGATCAGTTTTAAACCACTAAACATCACGTGATCACCATTTCTCAAGCTTGCTCATAACTGTTATTAAAACTGGCAAAACTCTCCATACAGATAATGCCACTCAGTGCAAGCCATAATAATCAATAGATGCCAGAAGGCTTGTGCATAAAATCCCTATCTAAGGCCTACTCATCCAATATGCCCAGCCTAGTTTCTAGCTTGTGTGTGTGTTGAATTAAATATTTTCATGGATTTTTAATTTTATAAAGAATAAAGATAAAGAGACTATATCAATGTAAACAGAGATAACTTTACCTTTTGATGTTACAAAAAAACCAGTTACTAATTGATAATCCTACAGCTAAAGAAATTTTCTCTATTAACATATGCAATAGCTTTTTTGTTTTAGTTTTTTAATGAAGTAAAAGGGAATCCTCTTTTACTTCAAACTCAAATTGTTATATGGATTAAAACCCAAAAAGTTATTTTATATGAGTAAGAATGCAGGAGACTAACATCTTCTTTGACATCTTGCAAATAATTTTCTAGGATTTTTAATTTGATAAAGATTAGAAATAAAAAGATTATGTCCATGTAAACAGAGATAACTTTACTTTTTAATGTTGCCAGGAAACTAATTATTAATTGACACTCCTGAGACTAAACAAGTTTTCTTATAGTAATGGACTAATGGATTTGAACTGTTAATTAAATGTTTATATCTTGTTATAATATATTAAATTATTTTAAAATAATATAATGAGATTATTTAATCAAACACATTTATTGAATAAATGATGTAATGCAAGGAAAAAGATGCTAGTTTGTTTAATTCAATATAACAGTATATTAATGGGGAATTTAGATTTAATTCAGCTACTGTAATGTTATTTAGAGTTTGTTTACATTTACAAAAATAAAAAATGTTCATTTGTAGTTCTACACAGTAGTATAAATCAAAATTCTTGATCCTCGTTAAACATATAAGTATTATTCACTCATAGCCTAAAGAGAGTGGTTTGCTCTTTTAATTATATATAGACTAACCAATACTAATTTCATGTTTATATATATATTTCTTTGGCCTGCACAATTTCTGAAAAGTTTAACTTAACATTTTTATTAGGTTTCCAATTTATACTAATTTATTTGCACATACTTAATCTTTTTTAAGATTTATACTAGCTATCAAACTGTTTTGTTTCGATATAAAGAGTCTAACCTAAAGAGCAAATATATACTCCTCTTGCCTAAATTATACAATAACCCATAAAATTAAAAATAAATATAAAATAAAATTGAAATAGATGACTCACTATAAAGAAAAATATTATTTAATACATCAATCTGACTTTCATTCCCTAATGTAATGTTTTTTAAGATGTTTCTTTTTACACAATCATAAGATCAATTATCCTGCAACAATTCTCTCAATGGACATTATTTACATTGCATTATACTAAATATATTTATTAAAATACATACATTACATATTAAATAGTCCATTAGGGAGAGTTGCTGTCGGGTAATTGGTCATGTGACTGTATAAAAAGAAACATCCTGAAAAGGTTCAATTAAGGGATGAAAGTCAGATTGGTGTATTAAATAATATTTTTTATTTATGGTGAGTTGTCTGTTTCAATTTTGTTGTAAATTGATTATTTTTAATTTTTTATATAGAAGGCAACATTATGGGAAAATTTTAACATTGAAATTTGATCATTTAAAATAATAACTAATAAATATGAATGTTTGCCAACCTTCTCTTAAAATTTTTTAATAATACATTGTAATTGTCTGGGTTTCCACCAGAAGAGAAGGAATGCATCTCACTATCATCAGACCTAGGGACTTCTGGTAGAATAATGTGAATGATGCAATGAAGTACCTAACCTATGACTGTATCTACCTCCAATGTGCTAGCTCTAAATTTACACATTGAATTTAGATACAAATTGGGCTAGTTCATCCATACCTTACTATTTCAGATTCCATCACACCTCAGTATTCAAACTCAGGAAGAAATTTGCCTTTTGCCCTCTTAAGGGATGAATTTACATTAGCAATTACCACACCTCTATAAGGTTTCAATTGATTTAAAAATCCATCCAATCATATTACTGCATTATGATATAAGAATGAGATGTGTGTGTATATATATATATATATATATATATATATATATATGGTTTAAACCTGAGTAGTCTACAATATATAAGATCATAATATTCAAAATAACGTTGGATTTCTCAAGATATCCCACTATCAAGAATTATAAGCAAATACAAGTATTATAACTCAGGTATATGAAATCATGTGAGGTGAGTACACTAGTAATTCAATAAAATATAACTCAGGTATACAGACAGTAATCTTATCCACTTTCATTTCTTGGTTTGATGTTAAGTGCATGTTTAAACAAATACTATGTGAATATGGTCTAGCAGGGCGCCACTAGATTATCTGAATCTAGACACAGTTATATCTAATAACCTTTTCACATGTACCGGGTTTGAATCCCTTCTTGGTACTTTATTTCTAATAAAAATAGGAGATTTTGCTTTTTGAGCCATATCACTATACGCACTAATATTTAGGGAAAAGTAAAACATCTATAAACCAAAGTAGAGTATATTAGACATAAATCATTTCTTAGATCTTAGCATAACAAATGTGTTTCAATATTTTTATAAGTTTACTAGCTCAGATTATATATAACTAATTTAGGATAGCAATTCACTCATCCTTGCATGAAATAGATGACGGGATGTGGTTATAATAATACTAAGAAATGACTAAATATTATAAAATTAATATTTATTTATGGCCTTTAAATAGTTAAACAGCTCATTAATTAAAACATTAATGACGATGATGATGATGATAATAATAACGATAATGACAAGGGTTTCAACTACAGCTCTAGGACTAAGCCTAAACATAAAACTAATTTTTACAAAGAAATTCATAATTATTGTTAATCTTAGCATTTTTAATCATATCTTAAACAACTAATATTTAACCATTGATGATGATGAATAATCACACTTAACAAAGACTACACTTAATGAAATATATCCGCCTTGTTTAATAAAACAAACTAATATTTATTACTGCATTTCTAACATATACATAAAAATTTCTAGAAAACATGAAAATTGACATGAATAATAATAATGATAATAATTGATTATATTACAATCCTCAGATTAATTTCAAGTTCTTCCCCCTTTCCCTTCAAATGTATATTATATTAAGTGGGATGTCACATTGACCATGATTTTCACTCCATGAGAACAGTATTTCAAGAAAAAAAAATATTATCTGCTCATTAGCACACATACTTTATAAATCTAACATGTAAGTAGAATGTTAAAAAAAATGTTAGTAGAATTGAAAGAGCAAGTTCTTAGAAAAGAGTTTTAAATCATTATCTCCCCCTCCCTTCCAAGTACTGAAATCTATACTTTCTCAAGACAAAATAATTTAATATTTTAACACCACCTATTATTTCACATTCACTCGCAATTATACACATATAAAATATTACTATGTATGTGCGTGTTTTATCCCAAAATAATAAATATATATTAGTTAAAACTAAAATCATAATACCATACTAAAAAAAAAAATTATATTACATATTCATATTTCATAACTGTAAAATTAATAAACAAATAATTTTGATACATTCAAGATCATTTATGAAGCTCAAGGTTATTATTAGTAAGACATTCTTATTTTTAATCGATCTGAATAGTCTTTAAAAGTTCTTTAAATAAAATATACCACTTTATTGCTAAAATGTTTATTAAGACTCTGATATCATAAAGAAAATAGATATAAAAAGTCATATTACCGATCTTTTGTTTGTGGCGAATTTCCAAGGGTTCAAACTTGTCTTGTATAATGTCTATATTTCTGCAGCTACCATTTCCATTTTACGTGGGAACAATATCTTTCTTGAGGTGTATAACTATTTGATGATGATGACTCTATTGAGGTTATTTGCTTTAGTGGACAATTTGGAAATCATTATATTAATTTTTCTTCTCTTCCTGTCAAGCATGATTCTTAGTGGATGAAATACAGCGGTTGTTTTCACATTTATAAATTTTTTTGAGTTTAAAATCAGTTGCTGGAACAATTAATTGGACTTGATGATTAATATTTATCAGTAGATTAATTCATCTTTCATTGACTGCAGGTGAAGGCTTTCTTCCTTCTATTAAAAACATCTTATTTCTCTGGTCAGTTGAAAGGTGTAGAATATTATTTTAGACACAACATCTTTTCTTTCCTATGTGATGGGCAGCTTCCCCAGATGGTCCGGAAAAGATGGGACATACATATAATTTTTCTAGCCAGCCATTTCTTATATTTTCAACATTCAATTTAATAGTCTAATAATCTGAATCATAATCACAATAATAATTCTTCAAGACAGCTTTTTATATCCAATTTTTAGCTAACTTAACCAATCAGAAATAGCGTCACTTGCTATTTTTGGACAAATTCGTTTTAATTAGATCTCTAATTTATTTTCAACTAAATTATTTTTCAACTGAAAAGTTTAATCCTTTTTCCAGACACTTTTGTTTTAAAAAAAAAAAAAGACTTAATCCTTATTTCCTTTCTTTTTTTACATCTAGGTAACATTTCAAATTTTAGAGCTTCCATCTTTAGAACTTAAGATAAAACAATTTCAAAATTACAGTTCCCACCCATTATAAGCTCCCAAAGTGAAAAACAATCATTTACAAAAAACAAAATTGCTACAAAAATAGGTATCTGATTAAACAGATTTCCTCTTTTAACATAAAATTGTACAAAAAAAATAATTTGACAGATTTAATCCTTCCTTTTCTTTCAATATTTAATAAATGTAATTTTCTGTATGTAATGTACACACATACTTCCTTATTTCAAATCATTCATAAACTAACATTAAATAATATAATTGCTAACTTAGTAATTATAACCCTATTATTTAAAATTAAATCTGTAACTTTTAAATTCCAATTACATTTATAGAAAAGCAAAATAGAAGCATAGAATAAGATATTAGAATTGATCAAGCATAGGTTAGTTTTAAAGAAAGTTAAAATGTTGAATATTTGAAATATAAAACAATTAAATAGTTTACACATATATTGCCTATACATATGCGTTATAACTTTGCTTTTTAAAGAAAAATTAAAATTTTAAATATTAAATGTGTGTACTGCTCTTTTTGAGATTTATTAACCACAAACAAGTAAAGCATATAATTGTTGACCCACTCTCTTTCTGTTTAAAGCTTTTAGAACTGGACCTTGTAGGGTTTGAACTTGGATGCCCTACAGCTTCTTTTATGGTTATATAAAAATGTGATGATGATTTTTGGTTTACCTTTTCTACATGCACATTACCATAAATTTAGCTAGTGACTAAATTGTAATGGCACAATATATATATATATATATATATATATATATATATATATATTTATATATCGTTACAATATATATATATATATATATCTGTTTTTAAGTTGATGAATGAATATATAAATGATTTTGATAAACTAGAGACCAGTTTAATTTAAATCAAATTGACAACATTTATTTAAATAATAAAACAAAAATTCAAAACTTCTAAACATGGTAAAATAATATAATTATGTGTCAAGAATGAATTTCTACCATATCAGTGATTAAACATGTTCACTATTCTAACCCTTACCCATGGCAGAAATACATAACAAGGCACTAATTATTTACAAAACAAAATAAAAAAAATCTTATTATATTGACCGCAAAGCTGACTAAAATATAATATTATACAAGTATATCCATAATAACCTCATCTTCCAATTCTAGTTATTGATGTTCCATCTTCATTGAAGATCCCCCACATATGTATAATCCCCTAAAGTTGATAGGAAAGAGCATCCATACTAGAAGATTAATCATTCATACTGAAAAAATAAACATAAATAATTGTGAGTTAACAATGAACAAATAAAACACAAACTCTGTCCAGTAGTAGTGTATGTGCTTAATATGGAATAATATCCAAAACTCTTACCTTATTCCATATCATGATGATGATGAAATGTCAAGTCTCTATGGAGGGAAAGCTGACCTGAACTTTATTTAATATTAAAAAAATATTTTGTCTAACTAAATAATCCCTCCCCTTCAATTTGTTGCTTTCAATCATAATGGACTCTTCCAAGTTATAGATACGTTTAAGGTTTCAAATATGGAGATAAAAACAAAACTAGAATTTTTACAAACATATTTATATAAATAATACATAATAAATCAAAATATTCATTAGTTCATCTTGATTAATGTCCATGAGTTTGGCAATAATGTCTTTTATGGATACAATCTATCTCTGGATTATCCTTCCTCAGTAAGTCATTCACCATTGATCTTTAATTCCTCAGCAATGCACTTGAAATTATGTTGTTTCAATTTTTTGTAGTTGCTTTCCTTCTGGATCCATTTAGACAGTGTGGGGCATTTGATGTTTTTAGACATTATATGGGAAAGTAGATAAAATCATTGTGCTTCAATGGTAGGGCTGTGGCAGTGCAGTTCTATGGCAGTTAATTTAGTCAGAAAACATTGCACAGCAGTTCATAATAGATTTACTTTTTTTAACTTACTATTTGGCATTTAATGAGTTATATAAGAAAAAAGTATTTTATCATTTATATATATGCTGGTGATGTTTTATTTCCTTTTTTCTCCATGTTCGAATAATGGCACAGTTTTTATTTTTAAATTTCAATTTAAAATCAGTTCAGCTCTTTTGTCAAACTGCACATATTTATCAAACTTTTCTCTGTTTAAATGTTAGTTGTAGTTTCTTAAAATTTTGCATTATGAAAATTATATGGATAATCTGGAATATTCGAACAAGTCATCCATCTTCTCTTGGATGCGAAGATTCGATATTTTTAAGTTGGCTTTGTGCAGTTATTGCATCATTTGAAAAGTAACAAAAGATGATGGAAATTAACTGGGTTGGCTTTTATACCCCACTTCGTTTCCAGTGTTTAGGGTACTAGCATTTCCAGTTCCTTTTCCATTGCCACGGCTATCTAATGTTGTTCATATTATATTGATTGTGGTTAAAAAATAAAATTACATAACAGAATTCTACTTTTATTTTTCATACTTGGTTGCCTAGTGATTGGCTTGACCTTAGGTCATCACTATGTTTACTAAGTCTAAGTCTTTATTTGTGACATACAACACATTGACAAATAACTCAATGTTGGTATACATATTGTAACCAGTTGGGTTACATATCACACAATAATATAGTGTGTGCACATATATATAAAATAAAGGAAAAGTAGAAATAAACACAGGCATAAATTTTTGTAGATATTTTTTTACATTTCCTGGAATAAAATAATAATAGCTGTAAAGGGTTAAATAACTCTGATTTAAAATGAAATTTTATTTTTTTTAATTAATTGAATACAATTTTTATCTATTAGAAATCCCCTAAGTGAAAACATGTATATAGATCATACCTTTGGTCAAATTCCAAAGGTTTAAAGTTAATTGAAATCAACTTTGTCCAATCACACTTTAACAAAAATTTCAAGCTTATTTTCAAAAGAGATTAGAGAGATGAAAAAACCCACTGTTTTTAAATTTAATGTTGCTATCACCTCATCAAGATTATAAAATGACTGATAAAAATATCAGCTGCAGTCTGGATTATAGTTTTTGTAAGAGCTGACCAGAACAGTTTGGCTAGTAAAATTTTTTGAGTAAATGACAGCAGTTAGCTGACCAAAATAGATAACTGCAGTTTGTTATTGGATGTAGCAGAGAGTTGTCAGAATAGCTACCATGAACTGATGTATCTGAAGGCAGGACAGTAGGCACAGGAGCTGCTACTATTTTCCTTTGCAGGAGTTTGAATTCCCATGGAGAAAAATGACCCACTTCTTTGTGTTGAAATTCATAGCCTTAAAATGTGGAGAGGACAGCTGTTTGCCTGAAATCTATCAAAGAAAGACATCTAGCTTACCTGAAGCCCAATCCAAGACAGCAGCTTGCCTGGAACAATCCTAGACAAGAGAGACCAACTACAGATCAACATTTTACATGGATTATATTTTTCCTGATGATGACAATCAACAAAACCAAACTTGCCCAAAAAAAATCTTCCAGCATGCCCAGAAAACCCCAGCTTGCTGAAGAATTAATTATATGTATGCTAACATATCCAAAGGCAGACAAGCATAAATAAATGTATATACAGCTGGTTGTGAGTAGCATTATATATAATAATGAAATTTCAAATAATTTCCTTAGTCAAATGACATTTTTATAACTGATAGATATATATAAAATGATATTAGTTTAAAATCATTTATTAAACAGGTGTGTGGTGGCATGATTTTTATTTATTACATTTTCATTTAAATTTAGAATTTTTAGAAAATCTTCAATAACATTCTGCTATATATGTACTTTTGTATTATGTGGATTTTGTACACACATATGCGATTCTTAATGTAAAAACTAATAAATTGACTTATTTAATAAAACCAACTTATAATCTAAAAGATCTAAATTTTAAATATAATCACGCTGTAATATATGTATGAACTGATGATATTACAGCCTTTTTCTCACATATATGTGTATGCTGATACATACAGAACTATATTTATGCTTATATATATGTACTCGAAGGGTTCAATGCTACACAGATGGAGTTATGAGAAAAAATAGGTGAGACATATAGTATACAAGAAATATACTGTTTCAGTATTTACTATTTCACCATCTAAATGAAGATTATTTTTGATTTTTATAGAAAAACAAAATCTTAGATGTAATAATGTGTTGAATTATTTCCATCATCTATCAGTAAATATTGAATGTATAGAAAGTTTTAAACTTTATTTAAACTTTTCATATACAAACAACTTGTTAGTAATAACACACAAATAGACAACACAGGTTAGTACTGACACAACATTTCAATTAGTATTATTCTCCACTCACCTTCAGATGTTACTGTCCTGGTCAATGACAGTATTAGTGTAGGAGTCAAACTTGCACCTTTAGATTCTCAAATATCAAATTTAAGGTAAACACTCTAACCAACTGAGCTATTCTGTCAAAGCTAACAAATATTAGAAATTTGAACCAACCCTCATGGTATAAATATATGAAATTTCTACTATCTGTTGCCTTTGACAGAATATCCCATTTAGTTACGATGTTTGACTTAAATTTGATAAAGGTGCGAGTTTGACTCCTATACTAATACTGTCACTGGTCAGGCCAGCAGCACCTAAAGAAGAGTGGAGAATAATATTAATCAAAATGTTGTATCGTTATTAACCTGTGTTGTCTATTTGTGTGTTATTACTAATTTGTATTTGAAAAGTTTCTATACATTCAACATTTATTAATAAATGATGGAAATAGTCCAACATATTATCACATCTAACATACCATCATCACAAACCTTCAGGTAAATACTATACAAAATCATCTTGTAGCTTGACATCTTGGAAAAAGATTGTGAGAGACCACATAACAAGATAATGTATAAACCTTCATGCAGCATGAAGATTCTAAACTAAATCACAAATAGTGGACTCCTGTCATCTGTGAATATGAAACTTCTCTCTCAAAATTATGTTTCTCCTGAGACTGATATCAGATAGATTTATATTTTAATAGGTTATAAATGGAAATAACTGCAGAATTTCAAGTTTCTAAGCACAATAGAAAAATATGTGGCTGATGAATGGGTACTTAACATGTCAGTTTTGCTCACTGATAAAGTCCAACAGCCAGTAACTAATCTGGATACTAATTGTCACTACCATCTAATGTGTACTGATTACTCAAATTTAAAAATCTTTACAATAGTTATATAGATATAGATAGAATGAATGTTATTAATGTAAATTTAAAAGTAATGTGAAATCACTAAACGTTATCACTGCTGACTTAAAGGCAAACTAAGATTCAAAATTGCATACTCTTTTAAATCATTTAACTTAATGACAAAATAAATATATGGCTGTTGAATATTTCTAATCAATTCTATTTATTGATGAATACCAAAAGCCAGAAACTATTGATGTGATGTGATGTAGTGCACTGTGACTTCTCCTTATATGGAGTCAGGAATCTCTCAGCAACTATGCCCAGAGAAATCTGTAAGCCACTTTACCTTCCCTTTCCCACCCTAAGTTTTCCCATAATATGCTCTATCTCACTTCCACAACATAATCTTTATCAGATCCATGGCCTTCATATCTAAATCCCCCTTATCTTTTCCCAAACCCAACATAAAAAACAATAACCCACTTTTTGTATAATCACTTTGTTCATATTTATTCTTCCATAACATACTGTTTCAAATCATTTACATTGAATTAACAGATGCCTAATATTTTCTATGGCTTTCTTACACAACTTTCAGACTAAATCACCCATATTTTCCCATTTATGTGTATATTCCCTTGTTGCTAAAGATCTCGTTCAAGCCTTAATCAATAAACTACTTTCCTTATTATTATCATAAATTAACTCACATGGAATGGTCCATTTACTTCTATATAGTTTCATTTACTTCTATATATATTTAAACTTTTTTTACTCTCCATACTAGTTTTCCATTGATGAGATGCACTGTGATTTCTCCTTTATCGGAGTCAGGAATCTCTCAGCTAACATGCCCAGAGAAACCTGTTAGCCATTTTACCTTCCCTTTCCATTCTCTGCCCCTAATTTTTTCCCATATTCTTCTCTATCATGCTCCATCCCATTCCCACAACATAATCTTTGACAAATTCATGGCCTTTATATGTAAATCCACCTTATCTTTTTCCAAACCCAGCAAAAAAACAAAGAACTCACCTTTTATATAATCCCTTTGTTTATATTTATTTTCCCACAACTTCATTATTTGTGCACTTTCTACTTGCAAACATTTACATTCAATTAACAGATGCCTAATATTTTCTATGCTTTTCTTACATAACGTGTAGATTAAACCACCCACATTTTCCCACTTACATGTATATTCTTTTCTTGTTAAAGATCTTGTTCGAGCCTTAAACAGTAAACTACTTCCCTTGCTATTATCATAAATTAACTTGCACCCAATATTCTGATTACTTCTATATATAGTTAAACTCTTTTTACTCTCCATACTAGTTCATCTTTCCAACTCTGATTCTTTATTAATGCATCTATTTATTTTTCTATCTCATTCCTTACCACTATAACTCTCAACAATTTTCCTAATACAGTCATTCCACCTATAAGTATACTGACATAAATTCTTTATCCAAATCTGCTGCATATCTTACTATCTTTCTCACCCATCTTGTTGTCTGCCCTTTACTTATAATCCAATTAAATACTATTTTGGCTATTCTCTAATTATCCATATACAAAAATTTACTGAACATTTTCATTTTGCTTTTTGCATCTCTCATATAAAAACTTGACCATCCCATTTCTCCTTGAATTTCCTCCTTTGTCTCCCATACATCTGCATCTAATTCTTGACTTCCTACTTCTCTTTATACCCTTTTTAAGTAATCTAATATCCCTTTACTAAAACACAATGCATCATTATCATATGTTAACCCTACTACTGTTCACTGCCTTCCATACAATTCTAGATACCTCGTATTTATTACATGAAAACCCTATTAATTTCCTTATTTTATTTCTGAGACATGGTTGTCCCTGCCATCTGGTGTTCATTAATTAATCATACTAATGCAAGCATAAAGAAATAATTCACAAGCATATACACCCGGGTCTCATTTTATGTGGTAAATAGGTTCCTCAAAAAATGCGCACAAAAGAAATCGCACAAAAATAAATGTAACTTACCTTGAAAAATGGGGGATATGTGCTGTAATTTTCAGAATTCACATAAAAGCAAAGCAATAAGAAACAATTACTTTAAAATTCACTTTAAAAAAAATAAACAAATAAAGTATGACTAATAAAAAATTTCAAATATTTGAAAAAAATTAATATAAGACAAACTTTTTTAAACTTTTTATAGTACTACAGTATTTAATTTTACATTTTTCATACATATTTTAATCAATACCACTAGCGTTCATTTGTAAACTGGTGAGAAATCAGATTCGATGTGATGTGATGTATTGTGGCTTCTCCTTAAATGAAGTCAAGAATTTCTCAGCAATTATGCTCAGAGAAACCTGTTAACCACTTTATTTTTATTCATGAGGTGATGTACAACTAGCACCACTTTCAGTCTTATGCTGTGTTATTGGTTTTCTGTTTCTATATTTAAAAAATGAGATCGTAATCAAAACAAAAAGATTATACATTATCATTAGTAAGATTATTTTCAGTTTATAAAATCTTTGTAATTTATTTTAAAAATCTACGATTATTTATTTCTATTATACCTAACAAAATACTTTTTACAAATTTAAAATTTTTGAATATTTATTGAGATATTTTTATATGTAAGGATAAATCTATTATTATTATTATTTACTGATTAGTATAAATAGATTATTTACATAGAAGCTAAGTTCTAAATACAGCTTCAGGCCATATTCACGTTAGCTGCTAAGATAATGTTATATTTTTGGAAAAAAAAGTATTTCAAGGCAAAATAAGTTATTAATAATTTAAATTTCTTGATATCTAATAAATATAGTAAAATATGAAGGATATTAAGAAGAAACATGAATCACATAACTTCAAAATCGCATTAAAATAATCCGCATAAAACGAGACCCAGGTGTATCTTTTTCTTTATAAAACTTGGTTTATTATTTGAACTATTATTTCATAACATAAAATATCCCAACAATGTTTTGACTATATTCTATTATAGACTTTTTCATGGTAAAACTAAAAAGTATATAAAAATAATAACACATGTACATACAAATACAATAATGAGTGTAATAATATTCAAAGTTAAATGGGTTTGTAAGCAATTATTAAAAACCGGTCAACACTTTTGTTGTTAAATGGAGGTTGCCTTGACAATCATTTAAAATTGTTGATTATTATTGATATTGGGATTGTCTAAGTGTTGACTGGTTTTAATGATATAAATACAAAAATATTCCATATTCATGTTATGAAATAATAGTTTATGAAATAAATCTAAGTTTTATAAAGATATATGGGTGTGAATTATTTATTGATTTATTATTTATTGAAAATAATGGACTATTTTTTAAAACAAAATTTTGTGTTGGTGTAAAATAAACTGATTTTTTTTAATGCAGGCATCTATTTTGCTCTAAAATATATTAATTCTATAATAGAATAATATATACAGTTGTTTATTTTTGCTACTCCTTCTTGAGATGGTGTTGAAGAGCCTTTTATCTTGCAATGGGCTATTTAAAGGCTAATTACTCTGTCTACTATTGTTTTTTTTTTAAGTGTCATAGCATTGGCCAGGATGCGAACCCGCAACCCGGGCAACTGCCTGCAAGTGCAAAGCAGTCATGCTGACCTCTCGATCACCAATGCAAGACCTGTCTATTATTGTTAATACAATTTTATATAAAAGATAAATATTTAAACCTGGAGAATAGGGAAGCTAATTCCTATTTTTAATTTCATAAAGAATTTTATTTCTTAATAGAAGCTATGAAGTAATTGATAGAATTTTTTTCATATGTCATAGCATCGGCCGGGACGCGAACCCACAACCATCTGCAACCAACTACTTGCTTGCAAGGCGGCTGCGATAACCTCTCGGCTAACAACCGTTGACAAATTGATAGAATTTTAATTTGTGTGTGTGTGTGTTTGAAATAATTATAAAATAATCAAAGATGAAATGTAAATTATTTGAAACGTGAGTACAGGTAAAAATAATTATTATTTGTAAATGGGTAATTTACTTATTTATTTACAGATAAATGACCAATGTTAATCTTTTTCAGTCATTTACAGATAAAATAACTGAAGATTTATGTATTTGATTTTTTTTTCTATGAATAAGTATTTAATTTTTTGAAGTCACTATGAATTATTATTATTATTTTATGTATCGATATTTATGTTATTAATAAATTCAAAGATAGTCTTACAGAGAACGAACTATGAGATATCTCCTAATCATTTCATAATACAAGTTGGAAGTAAATAAGATAAATTAAATAAGACATTTAATCATCATCATTATTTTCAATTATTATCGATCGATCCACTGCAGAATTGAGATCTCTCCAAGTTCAATCCATCTTCTCTGATCTCTAGCTTTTCTTCTCCGCATCATCTCTGCACACTTTCTTATTTCATCCATTTATCTAACTTGTGGTCTCTTTCTATGTCTTTTACAATCTTTTGGAATCCGGTTTAAGATTTTAACTGTCCATCTATTATCATTTAATATATATATATATAATCATGAAAAAACATTTAATATATATATAATTGTACGCAATGAGTTATTATGATAATAAAACAGAACATATTTTTTAATATGTCAAATGCGTTGACCGGGAAGCGAGCCCGGGCCAGCTGCTTGGAAGGCAGCTATGCTAACCGCTAGGCCACCAGCACTTGACAATAAAACAAAATATTCTCGAACATATTTCACATCACACACAAATAATTAACAAGTACTAGAGAGATCATACAAAATTTGAGAACCAGGGATAATGAATTGAGCTTCAATCCAGAAATGCACAGAGCAAAACAAATACTTATTACTAATTTTTAAAAGAGATCACTTTCAAGTCTCTTCAAAAAGCAGTGCAACATATATCGAATAATGTTTAGACATCAAGAAATCTTTAGCTCTTAAGTTTGTTACTCCATTATTATGCTAACGGCACAGGGCAAAACAAATATTTATTAGCAATTTTAAGATATCAATTTCAAGTTTCTTAAAAAAAAACAGTGCAACATATATTGAATAATGTATAGACATGCACACAATCGTACATTAACTTTTTAATCTATAACATATTTTTATATCTTTTTTAATTAAAATTTGAAATCCAACATCACTTTTAATTATGAAATATATTAATTATCTCTCATCATATCATGATTATTTCTGAATATGAATAAGAAATAAATTAAATTAAAAAATAATTTAAAAATAATATAGAAGTATATATGTCAAAAATTCACATTTTAAAATAAAAGCGTAAACAAAAATATTTTCAAAAAAATTACTATTAACAAGGGTTATTATAAAGAGATGAACTAAAAATAAATATTGTAAATATTTCATAGATTAATTAATTAATACATATATGCATGGTTGGCTATATCCCATTTCTAGAAATGATTTTTATTACTGCTACTACTATTGCTACTACTATTACTACTACTACTACTCCTAAACTACCACTACTACTACTAAACTACTACTACTACTACTAAACTACTACTACTACTGCTGCTGCTGCTGCTACTACTACTATTACTACTACTACTACTACTACTATTACTACTATTACTACTACTACTACTACTACCACTACTACTATCACTACTATTACAACTACAACTACTACTACTATTATTATTATTATTATTATTATTATTAAAAACTATCTTTAATTCTCTTTCTTATGCCTACTTCACAATTCATGACAAAATTTTTCCTATTAGCATGCTTATCTTCCTCAAAATTACTTACTACTCCCCTGTTATTAAATTCACTAATTCCTAGTGCACTAAATTGATCTGGGGTTAAGAAAACAATTGCTATGTTCAAAGATTAATGGGCTATTTTTGCATTGTTATCCCATTTTTTTTCTTCAAACAGCAATAAATTAAATTATCAGAATCCTTGACATTTTTCCTCACATTAAAATATTCATACCCGTCATTCCAACAGATGCTCCACCATCAACAAAGAGTAAATTCCTAGATGACTTATTCAAATCAATCACTCCTCATGCCTTTATAACTCATACAGTCTTTAAAGGAAAAAAGCATTAATGGGATTCCTATAACTTATTAAATCAAAATCAACATGCCACTATTATAAAACCCATTCCAAACTTCATAATGAAATGCATTATTCATAAAATTTAAACATTGGTGTCTAGATTCCCTTATTAAAATAAATCTGAATGCACTTCCCACCAGTAGCTTTATATCTAAAAGATTTGTCAATACCAATATAGATGCCTTTTGCCAATTGCATCATAAGGAAGAAACTATTCAAACTTTCTTCATAGTTGTTTTGTATTACAGATATATCCCACTCTCATTTGTTTAATTATACATTCTAACTCTCCTTCCCTTTCTGCCTTAAACAATGGCATGAACAGAAGTCATTTTTCCTAACATAAGAATATCCACCTTGTGGTTTTTGAGATGTAATTATTGCTTTAGCCCTATATCTCTTAAACTACTCTCCCTCTTCTATAACAAATTAGCTAAAATTAAAATCAAAAACCATCTGCAGACAAATTTACGGCTACCTGGAGCTTGGTTACGTTGCCTGTACTACTGTAATTTTGGGGCAACTAGTAAACCCCTTCTAAAAAAATCATGTATTTTTTGTTCATTTTGTTCAAGATGCTTATATATTTTATTTTTATTGATGAATTATTATTAACCATAATTAAAAATGATTGTCTGATTACTTGTAATAGTATTTCAAAATAATTAATTTATCCATAACAGTATTTTTTTTAAAAAATTAGACATGATTAATTAAAATTAAAAAGACATGATTGATTAAAATTAAAAACTATAATGATATAAATAGGACTGGTGGAGATGTGATGACCAAGAGACAAAGACTCTATTAATTAATTAAATCCAAATTTGTAAGATATTAAAATAAATTAAATGAAAAAGACTTTGCATACTTAGTTCCTCAAGTTTCTAACCTACACCGATGCAATATTAAAATAGATATGAAATAATAAAGGATGCTAACTCTTACGGACGCAATTGAAGTTTAAAAGATAATGGATTAACTATTAATCAGTTAAAATGTGTATAAAATGATATATAAGTTGAAGTTTTAGTTATCTATATCCCTTTTAATACACTTGTAATTATTACCCCTTAATCAATTAAAGTGAATAAAATTCAGGACTATTCAGGACTTTTAATTTTAGTAAATGATAATAATAATAATTTATTTACATCAGATAATAATAAATGAAGTAATGAAATACAAAGGAATAAACTCAATATGCAATAATTACATAATTGTTAATATTGATGGTGATGTCAAACAACAGACTTAATTTTATAACCAGAGGAAAATCTATATTTAAATTTATTTATCAAATACATCAGCATGGGATTTGGGATTTTCATCATCAGATTTTCAATGTTATGGATGGCTGAAGAGTTAAAGTTTGGAGTAGATTAAAGCCTGTCCATTAAAGTATAAGGATTTGCTATCTTAATATAAACTGAACACTGATTACATATATGTGTGGGAGATGATAATCTGGACCAACTGATGAGTGCTGGTTCAGCACAAAATACATATCATCATCATCAACCATTATCAATCTACTGCAGGATGAAGGTCTCTTCAAGTTCAATCTATTTTCTCTGATCTTTAGCTTCTCTTTTCCACATCACCCCTGTACATTTTCTTATTTCATCCATCTCACATGTTGTCTCTTTCTGGGTCTTTTACAACCTCGTGGAATCCAGTTTAAGATTTCAATTGTCCATCTATTACAATCTCTTCTAGAAATATGTCCAACCCAACTCTACTTCAGTCTTTTAATTTTTTCAATGAGGTCAGTAACACCTGTCTGTTCTCTTATACATACATTGTGTTTTTGATCTCTTCTTGTTACTCCTAACATGCATCTCTCCATACGTTTTTGAGTGATCTGAAGTCTCTGTAATCCTCTTCTACTAATTATCCAAGTCTCAGATCCATAAGTAAGAACTGGTAAAACACATTTATTAAAAACCTTTTTTTTTTAAACACATAGGCATATTTCTTTTTAGTATAAAGTTATTTCTACCAAAAGCACTCCAAAATACATATATTGGTGATTATTTATCTTTTCTACATGTGTGTGGTCATGGGTATCAGTGGTATGAGATAGTGTGGATAGTTAAAGAGTGCTTGAAAATCTGTGTTCAAGTCCCCTATATTTATTGAATATATACAATTTATAAGAATTCACAACTTATTATGATTTACGATTATAGCAACACCAAAAAAATCTAAAATAAGTTATTTAAAAGACGAAAATAAGTTATTGGTTAATTACAATTTTGAATAATCGCTATGATTTCTCTCTAATTGAATGTATATCTAAGCATTTATTCTTCAACAAACATATATGCTTTCAATATTCCTTCAAAATAAGCATATACTAAAATAAAGTGAGTTGAACAATTGATAAAGATGATGGGGTATTCAATATTCATAATAATATGATGGGGTATTCAATATTCATAATATAGATGCAATTTAAACTCCACAATTCATCAGATTATCGAATATTTGTGCAAGAATATGATCCAAACATGTTGTCTAAAATTCATTTACACTAGATCACTAATATAATTTTATCTAAGAGTGTTTAGTATCTTAATCCACTTCTGTAAAGTTATCACCATACACTGTTCTGTAGCATAGGTATCTTTAGCAACTTGTATATCAAATATCACAAACCTCTAAATATTAATCTCCAATCAATTTATCTGACATTATTGTCATAATTTTATCTGGACAATAATGGTTATTCAATCCATTATGATACAGTCTAACCCTCAGGAACTGGAATAACCGTAAGCATTACAGAAATTTATTGAAAGTCTTGACTACATACATTTAAAAAAATGACTCATATATATATCATCGAGATAGAATAACAGGAGTGTAAGAAGTTTAAATTTTGACTTTCTACAATACATAACTATCCAGTTTTTTAAATATTGATATTATATCTTAATTTAGTTAATAATAATAATAAAAATAATTGTAATGTTAAAAATTTTGGTACGCAATATCTCAAGGAAATGGAATATGGAAAATAACTATATGCAAAAATGTATATGAGATATGCTTAAAATCTGAATTAAGTTCACAATTTTTGCCAAGTTCACTTTTGACTAAGTTACAGTAGTCATAATCATGGTATTTGACAAAAAAAAATTAAATGCGGATGTACAGCAGATGGGTATATATTGAAATATTCATGCTCGGACAAGACTTTGTTGCAAAATTTATGTAGGATGGCAGAAATAAACTTATCATTGGACCTTTTAAGATTATATGAATCAATCAATTTGATTTTAATTTGTTGTCAGATGAGATGACTATAACTAATATAAGTTAATTGAAAGTACACTAGACAAAAATTGGGAATATTTTTAAGATTTTTAAGCGTATCTCGTATACATTTTTGTGTATAATTATAAATTTATTAAACGCACATTGATTACGTAAATAATATTTACTGAGACTATAACCTCGACAATATGCGTATAAATGCGATAGCAGGGACCTCTACAGGTGTTTTAACTAGTTATTTTCTATAATAAAAATAATTATAACATAACCTTTAATAGTAGTAATGATAATAATAGTAGGAGTAGTAGTATTAGAATGAAAAAAATTTCTTGGTTTTCACAACATAATAAAATGTCAGTTGAAATCATTCTGGAATAACCTGATCAACTCCATGTACCAAAATATAGCTGAGCTTATTGATGAGTCTGTAGTTGAGTAAAAAAAATACTAAGAGCAACTAGAGGCCGCACTCTGCTGGGACAACCTCATGCTCAGTGCAAGAATTAATTCTATTCTAGATTCTCAGAGCTATGAATTGAACTGGACTTTTGCTTTACAATTTACCAAAAGCTTATTTGCATATGATATAAATGCACATATATATTTATAATTGAGAGCTCACTCTTACATTTCAAGCATATAGCTTCAGCCATTAGTGAAAACATATTAATGCTTCATAAAGTGAATTTTGACCGATTGCATCTCCTCGGCCAGATTAATTCCCGCATTGCACTGAAAATGTCACCCACGATTGTTTTGCATTTAATGATGCACATTTTCACAGATTTTCTTTATAAGCACTTATTCACAGCAGTCTTCTTTTGTTAAATATATAAATGACTACTCTTCATTTGAAGAACTATTGGGGGCTTGACCTAATTGAAAAGATTAAGTTAAACAAAATACATCTTATGAAACATAAATATGTAAGTAGGGTGACATCACCATACCCATGCAAGAAAGGTACATGATCCCCAATATACATTTTCATGCATGAAATATATTGGGGATCATGTATTTTTTTTGCATGTGTGATCATATGTTGTGCATGAAATACTTATATTGGGGATCATGCATTTTTTTGCATGGTGGTCATGTGTATAGGTTTCTTGAGATAGAGTGGAGGATTTTTTTGCATGTGTGATTATATGTTGTGCATAAAATATGTATATTGGAGATCATGCATTTTTTGCATGGTGGTCATGTGTATAGGTTTCTTGAGATAGAGTGGAGGATTTTTTTTGCATGTGTGATCATATGTTGTGCATGAAATATGTATATTGGGGATCATGCATTTTTTTGCATGGTGGTCATGTGTATAGGTTTCTTGAGATAGAGTGGAGGATTTTTTTGCATGTGTGATCATATGTTGTGCATGAAATATGTATATTGGGGATCATGCATTTTTTTGCATGGTGGTCATGTGTATAGGTTTCTTGAGATAGAATGGAGGATGAATAAACTGAAAAATCCTGAGTTCAAATCACTCTACTTACATATATAAGAATCATTCCATGGAAACATAAATATGTATTTTTCCAATATTTGAAGCTGTTTGTTTATTACAGTCATGCTTTGACAAAGATACACTGTAGCAAAAGCCTGGCTCAGCAAAGAACAAATATTATTTGGTACAGATTTGGTATGCGCTCATGGCCATTTTTGAAGAATATATTTTATTATATATATTAGGAATTTTAGTTATAAGATAACAAATAATAGTTATCTTCTATGTCGGGAAATAAAAGTATGCAAAAAGAGGTGTAAGCCAATTATAAAATCAGATTTTATCTCAGTAATGAAAACTTCTAATTATGTTAGGACAGGGGTGAGCAATTGTTTTGGCTTGGGGGCCACAGAGTTTGGTGGAGGGCCACATCAGGGGCCACTTTGTGGAAGCAAAGGTTAGTGGAGGGCCACACCTTTTTTTCATGACACAATAAACACACTGCTTTATTCCCTGTATTACCAAAGAAATATATGTTTGTCCATTCTTCATTAAACATATGACATTCATCACCATTTTTACATTTTTTTTGAAGGGTTCAGGGTTTCACTAAAGTTGGAAAGGTATAGATTTGCGAATACAAAGACAAAATTGAAATTAACCAGATCAATTGGAAAAGCACTGCACATTGTATCTACACTGCACTTGTGTATTGACATGAACATCCTAGTGGAAAATAAGAGACAAAATCTTCGGACATGCACGGGAAGAAAATCTCAGTTTAAGGCAGATTTTTCTGATTGTCTTAACGAGCCACATAAAAACTCTTAGCAGGCCACATGTGAACCTTGGGCCACTATTTGACCACTCTCTTTTAGGATATCCTTTTTTTATTCAGACTACTTTCTTTCTTAATAATCTAACCTTTTCCTAACAACCTACACTGGAAACAAATCAGCTATCAAAACACTTTGTTTATTTTAATTTTATTGATCCCTTTATGACAAAATTTAATCTATTATTTAAAATTTGTATTAGGGTAGGGGGAGGGGTACTCTGATTTAGTAAAATCTTTTTAGGTAGGAGTGAATTTCTCTTCAATTAAACAAATATAAAAAATAGAGAAGTTCAAATTAGAGATCCTCATATATATATATATATCTTTATTTATTAAAGTCGAACTAGGAAAGAGCTATCACTTCTCATTAAAAATAACGAGTAGACCATAAACTAAGACTTCCTTCCTATCAGTAATGAAAGTCATATCATTTTAGTCAGTGCTTGGTTAAGGACCCACCCAAAATGACCTGGTAACTTTACACTTTGACAAATCAGTACTAGTATATTGTAAATTATATATTGGAGAAGATTTAAGTCTGTCCATTAAAGTTTGAAGATTTACTATCTTAATACAAACTGAGTACTGATTATATATAGATGTGTTGGAGGTGATGATCTGGACCAACTTATGAGTGCTGGTTCTGCACGAAATATGGTTATTGGAGATCATTTATCTTTTCCACATGTGTGTGGTCATGTGTATCAATTATATAAAATGGAATGGATAGCTGAAGAAAGC
This sequence comes from Epiperipatus broadwayi, assembly GCA_028023455.1. Lineage (NCBI taxonomy): Eukaryota > Metazoa > Onychophora > Udeonychophora > Euonychophora > Peripatidae > Epiperipatus > Epiperipatus broadwayi. Next base: position 5,034,620 of record JAQFVV010006270.1, read on the forward strand.
TTGAAAGTCTAAATTCAAATTCCCTTTAATTATTTTGACTTTGACTAATAATAGCTAAATACTCTCACAATGATCAATGACTGAACAGATAACTTGTTTGGTTATTGGCTATCCTCCTGGAAAAAACTATATCTGTTTATGAATTGAAAAAAAAAAGGGAGCTTCTCATAATGAACCAAACTCAAAGTCATGAACATACCAATCAGGTGTGCTCCCCAATACACCATGGAATAAAAAATATATCTTTTAATTAGTAAGATTTAATATTTGTTTTTAATTTTTTTTAAAAAAAAAAATCATGATCTCTAGATTCTAGAGACCCAAAAGCTGATTTTCTAAAAGTGATTAATCTGAAAAATGTTATCAACTTTCTCTCTCTCTCTCTTTTTTTTTTTTTAAAATATCTGCATACCTACTTTCCATGTGTCAAAGCATCGGCCAGAAAACGAACCCGTGAACACAGGACAACTTCTTGTAAGGCACTCGGCCACCAATGCTTGACTTTCATTTATTCATTCTGTTAGTTATACTGTATTTATTTGAAGTATAAGAACTTCATTGAAATTAAGTAAAAATGGATATTTGCAAATATATACATAACAGTGTATTCACAAATTATTGTAGCTTAGTTTCCAAAATAATTTATTAAAGATTATATTATTACATTAGAGGTTATTTGGTACATGTTTTGGTCAAAGTGTTTTCTCATTCCTTCATTTGGTTTTTTCGAATTTGAGTCATTTACTCTTCTGTTTTCTTCTTTTTGGAGCATCCTGCTATTGGTTGGGCCATGGAGAGGATAAATCCAGCATGTCCCAAGTCATGGTAAAAGTAACCTCAGGGGTTATCAGGCTATCTCTTGTTCTTGTTTTCTTTAGATTGCTCTGCATGAAGTTAATAGGATTAAAATTTTGATGATTAAATACTAGTTTACATCTAGTAATCCATAATAGATGATCAAGAATTAATGAGAGTCTAATTTCTGGGTATGATCCTTTTCTGATACATTATTTCAAATTAAATAATTTAGATTGATGATCTGACTGATTAGTGTATTTTTAAGTTGCGTTAGCTGATTACATCTGAATCTGAAATGGTTGATGGTTTCATTGGCTTTTTTGCAAAGCATGCAGGTTGAGTCAATTTTTGAGTACCTTCTTTCATTAACTAAAAATTCATTAGTAGGTAATGCATTTACATTGGTTTTGATTAGATAATCTAGATATTTGGGACTCTAAGATCTATCTTTTGAATTTCCTTATTAATTTATCATTTGAGATGGCTAAACTTGAGAAATGGTTTTTTAAGTCAGTGTGCTTTATACTAAAGGCCTGCCATTATGTTACTTTGTTTTTAAATGTGTTTTTATTGATTGTTATGCATTTCATAAGCTTGTTTAGTTGTAGATCCAGCCAGTTTCTTTTCCGCAGAGGTGGCGGCCGGTCTGTTGGAATGATAATTGTAGGAATTTTCTTTATTCTCTTGATTCATTTTTAATTTATGGAGAAAATTGTAAGACGTCTAGAACCATAAGGTAGAAATGTCATGGAGACTCATTCTGTCAATAGCCCTGGGTCATTGCATCTGTCTGTAGCTTATCGCTACTGTTTTCTTTTTCCAGAACAGCCCAGAGCATAAGGATGCAATTTTCGAGATGAACCGTTTAGTGGGCTTTAATCACAGGGAGATAATAATTCATCTTTGTCAATACCATCATATTTAATCATGTGACTTTACCATATATAAAAAGATATATTTTAGACAATGATGTGGTTATCTTTTTGGTTGCCTCCAGCAGGGATTGTTGGATATTGCTCCTAATTATTGTAGTTTAGTATATGAAATTGAAATAAAAAATAATTGTTATTTCCACTTGTTTCATATAGTAAGCTAAGATAATTTACAGTTACATCTATTAAATAAACCAATATTTCAATTGACATTTGGAAATTGTTAAAACTAAAGCTCTGCTTTGATCTGTCAAATAGTTAGATTGTGATATACAAATCAAATTAAAATACATTTCACTTTTCCACTATAAATAATTTCCTTCTTTTCTGAACTAATGTAATACATAACTTATTTTTATCCAGGAGAAAAGATAAGTTTTTTAAAAAAAATGTTCGGCTTTATTACTGCCTAGCATGCTTTTGATATTACATTCATAGCTTGTAGTAATACAACTCAAGAGTTCTTGGTCATCATTGTCATTGTCAACCATTATCAATCCATTGCAGGATGAAGGCATCTCCAAGTTCTGTCCATCTTCTCTGATCTCTAGCCTCTTTTCTTCATATCATCTCTGCACACTTTTTTATTTCATCCAACCATCTCACATGTGGTCGCTTTCTGGGTCTTTACAATGTCTTGAAATTTGGTTTAAAATTTCATTTGTCCATCTGTTATAATTTCTGCTAGCAATATGTCCAGCCCAACTCCACTTCAGTCTTTTAATTCTTTCAACAATGTCAGCAACACCTGTTTGTATTAGTGTATAAGTAGTGATTAATTAGCTATTCAAAATATTAAAATTTATTTAAATATACCACTTTTTTGATAGGGGTATGTTTGTGTCTTTTCTATTAATTTATAAAAATGTCAATAAATTAAGTTAAATAAAATCAGAGTTAAAGAGATGAGTAGCATCATTCCAGTTCTTTTTATAGTTTATTGAGACCAATAGGTACTTCAATTTAGTATAATGTATTGTTTTATTATAGGTGATATTTACAAGAAGAAAACTTTTATTTATTTACTATATCTGGGATCAATCCCCTAATACACTACCAAACACACATCATCATTATCAACCATTATCAATCCACTGCAGGATGAAGGTCTCTCCAAGTTTAATCCATCTTCTCCGATCTTTAGCTTCTCTTCTCCACATCACCCCTACACATTTTCTTATTTCATCCATCCATCTTACATGTGGTCTCCTTCTAGGTCTTTTACAATCTCTTGGAATCCAGTTTAAAATTTCAATTGTCCATCTATTATCATCTCTTCTAGCAATATGTCCAGCCCAACTCCACTTCAATCTTTTAATTTTTTCAATGAGGTCAGTAACACCTGTTTGTTCTCTTACCCATACATTGCGTTTTCGATCTCTTCTTGTTACTCCCAACATACATCTCTCCATACTTCTTTGAGTGGTCTGAAGTCTCTGTATTGATCTTCTAATAAGTGTCCAAGTCTCAGATCCATAAGTAAGAACTGGTAAAACACATTTGTTAAAAACCAACCTTTTCAAACACATAGGCATATTTCCTTTTAATATCAAGTTATTTCTACCAAAAGCACTCCAACCAAGTTTAATTCTATGATTAATTTCCTCTATTATGTTTCCATCTGTATTAATAATCTGACCAAGGTATTTGTAACTCTTAACTTCTTCTAATTCATCATAATCAATCTTTATTTTCATATTTTGAGCAAATCGATTAAACATTACTTTAGTCTTTTTAACATTTATCTTTAGTCCTACTTTCCTACTTTCATCTGATAACTCCTGCAACATTTCCTGCAGCTCGGAAGCATTATTTGCAAAAACAACTACATCATCTGCGAAATCTAAATGACTTAAATAATCTCCATTTACTTTCACTCCTTTAGTTTCCCATTTTAATCCACAAAATACTTCTTGCAGCACTGCTGTAAAAAGTTTTGGAGATATGGAGTCACCTTGTCTTACACCTTTCTCAATGTTGACTTTCCCAGTATCATTATGTAATCTAATTGTTGCTGTTGCATTTTTATAAATATTCTTTAAAATATGACAATATCCTGGATCTATACCTTGATGATCCAATGCTTTAATCACTGAAGAAATGTTTATAGAATGAAATGCCTTTTCATAATCTACAAATCCAAAACACAATGACAACTCATATTCATTTGTCCTTTCTATAACTTCTCTCAATACTTGAATATGATCTACTGTACTAAAACCACTTTTAAATCCAGCTTGTTCTCTTGGTTGGTGAAAATCCAAGGTTCTCTGTAGATGAGTTGTAATTATCTTGGTAAAAATTTTATATAAAACTGATAAAAGGCTAATAGGTCTGTAATTTCTAATATCTTCTTTATCACCTTTTTTAAATATTAATATTATTACTGCATTCTTCCAATCATCCGGTACATCTTTATCATTTAGACATTTGGTATATAACTTTGCTAATATTTTTTCTGTTTCTTCACCTGCTTCTTTTAATATATCAATTATAATTCCATCATTACCTGGAGCCTTTCCTTTTTTCATACATTTAATTGCATTTCTCACTTCTTCATTTAAAATTCTGGGCAATTCGGAAGATGTAATAGATATAGGAGGTACTTGTTCTTTATTACTATATAATTCTCGATAAAAATCTTCTACCAATTTCATAATGTCATCCCTCTTTTTAGTAATAATTCCATCTTTTTTCCTTATTGCAGATATAAATTTCCTACCAATACCAAAATGTTGTTTTACATTCTTAAGACTTTTATTTTCTTCTACAGCTTTTCTTGCTAATTCACAGTTATACTTTCTTATATCATTTTCAACTCTTTTCCGCACCATTTTACAAAATTCGAGATATTCAATTCTTTTTAATGCATCATTCTTGCATATCTTCATATTCCTTCTTTTCTTCATAAGTTCTCTAGTCTCAGTAGAAATTTTATTAGTCAATTGCTGCTTTTTTCTACCAGCTATCTTTGTTGCAGTTTTTAAAAGTGTATCAGTTATTTTCATATTAATTTCATTCAAATCTGAATCATGTTCAAAATCTACTAATACTTGAAACCGATTTGTAAGTTCTAATTTAAATTCATTAGAATGTTTCTGAAGATTAGAAATATCAACTGTAAATATAGTTTTTCTTAATAATTTTTGTCTCTCTAGTTTTACATTAACATGTATCTTACCCCTTACTAATCGATGATCACTTCCTGTGTTAAATTTATTAAGAACATTACAATCTTGAAATATGTATTTCCTGTTAGTCAAAATATAATCCAATTCTGCTGTACCTTCATTTGGATGCTTCCATGTCCATTTCCTTCTAACATTTTTCTCAAAAAAAGAATTCATAATATAAAGTTTTTCCTTCTCTGCAAACTCCACAAGTCTATGTCCTCTCTCATTTCTATTACCATAACCAAAATTACCTACAACACTTTCATCTTTCATTTGTTTACCAATTCTAGCATTAAAATCTCCCATAACAATTTTAAAATGTTGTTTACTCTGATCAAAAGCCTTTTGTACATCCATATAAAAATCTTCTACTACTTCATCACTATGAGAACTTGTTGGGGCATAAACCTGAATTATCTGCATTTGATATCTGCTATTAAGTTGTATAACTAATCTTGCCACTCTGTCTGATACACCATCAATCTCCACAATATTGTTCTTCCACTTTTTATTTATAATGAATCCTACCCCACTTGTATTTCCAATATTTGTGCCTTTATAATAGAGCATATGTCCACTTTTTAAATCAATTGTCTCTTCACCTTTTCTTCTAACTTCACAAAGTCCAATAATATCCCATTTAATATAAGAGAGTTCTTCTTCTAATTCTTGCAATCTTCCTTCACTTGAAAGTGATCTGCAGTTGTAAGTACCTAAATAAAAAGTCGTCATCAAATGGCAGCCTGGGTCCGCCTCCAGGATATTCTTAGCACCCTCCGCCTTCGGCCACCAACCGCTGCCTTGGTTGGTGACTTTACAGCCTCCTGGGATTAAGGGCCATGCTTTATTTTTGTCTGTCATAATTGTATAATTGGGAAAAATCTTTATCATTTACACAAACATTCTCAGTGCCTGATAAGGCACTGAGAAGAAAGACCATGGTGTTTCTTGATCTTAAACTCAGAGGTAAAAAGCCAATAAACTCACCACGCTGGCTAATGCGTGTTGGTGAGCAGCCCATCCATGTTCGTATACTATATGAATAAACATATAGTAATAACAGCTGCAACGACAAGAACGTATGGAGTGGACATTAGGAATTTGCCCTGCTCGGTTCCTTTAAGGCCTCCAAGAGGAATCAAAGGGTCTCCTTTCAGTTAATAGCAAACTCCTTTCTGCAGCCAAAACACACATAGACTTGTATAAATTTCACCTGGTAAAAATAATAATACTGCAGCAACATGGGATCGTAGTTTATTATATAAATAATATAAATGTAAGAATATTAATAGTATATATACATGTTAACAAAATTATATATAGCATAAATACTTACATACCCAAAAGCATTCTCAAATCATAATAAAGGTCCAGCCGATCTGCTTTAATCTCTAGACTTGCTTTGACACCTTCAGAGGCAAGTCTTTCTGCAATATTAGCTATCAGGACCAACACAAGATGATATCCAGCATTGTTGTTATTGCAAATACAACTGCAGGCATGTAGCATCCACTAGACAATATCCCTTAGTTCTTTCCTGGACCAATTCTTCACTATTAACTACTAGAACTTCTGTTCTAATTGGTTTAACCATTTAAATCATGCTGACCTTATCTAATATTAATTACTATCTCTAGATACATTCCCACAGGTAAAATCTTTTTAATTGTTATTTATTAATTAGTTTATACATTCCCACAGGTAAAATCTTTTTAATTGTTATTTATTAATTAGTTTACAATGGAGTTTCATTCGTATCTGTTTTTCAAGAATTAATTTATTTCCTTGGGTTATAATTAAAAAACTGCAATTCTTTTTATCTACTGCTTCAGTCAGTTTTAATTTTACTTTTTATTTAAATTTAATATACTTATTTTTATACTTTTAATGTGTATGTATTTCAACACACATGCACATTTTCTATCTATCTATGTGTATTTATTTTAACATACTGTAACAGTCAGATTTGTACATTCATATAACGAAACCCAGAATAAAGGTAAAATATACTAAATATGATCAGAATGGGATATAAAGATGGTCTGAACAAGGTTCAATCTATTTATCAGTGCTCCGTGATTTAACATCCTATGAATAACATTTTTGAGTTTACACATGATCTTAATTTAAAACATGAGCCATCTCCAAACAGGGAGAGAAATGAGACTCCAAATCCAACAACCCATGCAATACAAAATGTCTTAATAAACTAATAATGGGCTAAACTTAAGGCAATATTAATATCTTAACTATAATGCATATTAAACATACTTAACTAATAATTTAATTGGATTGGAATACGGCAAAATAATAATGAAGATGAGGTAAATTTTAAATAAGTTTATTATAATTAATAATAATGAAAAACAAAATAAAATAAGTTACACTCAATTATAAAATCAAAATACAGCTAATTTAATGTGTTTAGGTATTATACAATGAAATGTGATTAATCAAAGGTAATACAGTGCATAATCTCATCTAAGAGTATTAAATAACTTCTATGACCAGTGAATAATTTATGCCTATGATAATTAATATGCCAAATAATATTTATTTCTATGTCATGGTTTGCCAACTGACGAAGTCATAATGCTACCCAGAGACATATATTAGTGATTACAACATTAATATTATAGCTGTTTGTCTTAAGCTAAATAAGATCCGAGCACAATAATAAAGCTCGAAAATGATGCAAATCAGCATTCATCAAACCATAGATTCTCATGGTTTTGAATAAATCATGAATATATAAATTATAATAGGGAGGAACAAGCTAGGTTAGCATTACCTATGGTTCACTATAGACACATACAAAACATTATTAAAGAGGTGGCGGTGCAGATGAGCAATTATTTCCACATGTAAAATGTGTGGTACCTTTAATCCAAGAGGCTTGCTAACTAGAAGTTCAGAACTCAGCTATGCTACTCAACAGTCCTTAACCCAGTAACATTCTTGGCACTCTTACCCAAACAATATGGACTGTGGGTATGACTTTCTGTCCACCATTACACAAGTTACTGCTAAATGGGGATGGCCTCCACCGTTAAGTCCATGGAGATTAGCAAGACAAGGATATATCTATACATATATTGTAAATACACATCCACAGCACACAAAGGTAATATAACAAATATGTTAAAAATAATTTATTGTGACTTAAATTAGATGGCTAATATCTGCACTGCTAACAAAAGCCAATTCATAAGTTAATCATCTAAAGTTAATACTATCATAAAAAGGAGCTAAATTATTAAATTAATAATCCCATTTAATAAACAATTAATTTGCACCATTAATCAGATTCCAATAGAGGAAGGTATACTTTAAGGGGTGGAATTAATTGTGAACAACAAAATATACCTTAGTATATATATACCCATGGCTATACCTCCAGTATCAGGTAAAATTAATTTTAAAATCATAATTTCCAATTATAATATTTGTAAACCAGAATAACTTAGTATGAAAATTCAATTTTAAAGTTCATATTTGAATTATGATGATGGTCGCAAAGCAATCTAATATTATTATTAATTAATCTAATTTTGAAACAGCAAGTCAGGTTAAGATAACTAAACGTTATTCTAGATTTATTAGGTTGAAGATAGATACAAATTATTAAAATTAATATGCTCACTGTTTCGAGATACATTCGGCATATTATCACATATATAAGAAAAGGAAATTTTAATAACTAAAATTTATAGAATTATTGGCATCACCACAAACATGAAAGTGAAAGATAGATTTCAATTAACAAATGATTATTAATTTATATTTTAACACATACAATATTAAAGGTTTTACAGATTTCAAAATTACAGAAAATAAAGAAAGTATGATGTGGTGACTCTACATTTTACTTAAAGGAAAGATTTTAGACACTGAACTTTGCTTAAAATGTCCACATAAATTTATATAATAACTACAGCTTTAGATTTAAGAGAAAGTTCATTTGAGAGCTCTTTGCAGTGGTCTGAGGAATTTTACCTACATGTTGTTAGAAAAATGGTTGTTGGTAGCATCATGGTGACAGGTACATAGCACCCCTTGTCCTTAGAATAGACCTCTCCAGATGAAACGTCAGTGCACCATGTCTCTAACAGAACCATCTTTCATCACTGTAATGATTAGGTGCCCTCATCATGTAGGATAGAGACAGATATTACCATCTTCCAGGCTTAGAGAACAGAAACTCCTGCCTTGGTTAGCAAATACCAAATATTTTACAGAGTGTATTTTACATGGAAAAACTTAACGTCTTTATACTCGCCTTCCATTTTATTCCAGCAAAACAAGAAATTAGCACGATTAAATTTTGTATTTTTAAGTACCAAAAATAACTCCTGTCTTTTGTATTATTCATTGAACAGGATGTTTTGAGATTTGATCATTTACTTTCCCACAAAATTTTAGCAATTGACATGGCTGGTTAAATCTTGTTTACGAGATAAAATGTATTTTTGACAAACATTTATTGTCTTAATAATTTTAGTTTTCATCATCATGCCACCTTAAACAAATTTGCATCATGTGATTTTATTTTACAGATTTTGCAATAAATCATAACAGTCTTCATTCGTAAAGCTATGAGTATGAGATTTCAATACTAAATCTCAAAAGTGCTAAGCGGGAATATTAAACATTATACTATAATTACAGCTTCACTAACGCATGTGAAAAAAATCGCATATTTATAATTTACAGATTATTTTTAATTAAATGTAGAAAATATAATCTATTTTTAATAATTGAAACACAAGCTTATTATATACGTGTGTCTATATATGTAATATATAGGGTATATGAGCACAGACTTTCACACCACCCACCACTCTTCCACTTTATATTATAACACTGATACACTTGAACACATATATGTTGAAAAGATAAATAATCACCAATATAGGTATTTCATGCTAAATCAGCAATCATCAGTTGGTCCAGATTACCATCTCTACACATATATGCTATAAATGCTCAGATATATATTAAGATAGCCAATCTTCATACTTTAATGGACAGGCTTCAATCTACTCCTCACTCCAACTCTTCAACCGTCCATCCAATTGAAAATCTGATGATGGAATGCTCAAAGGCCACCCTGAGGCCGAGATTCTTGTTAAATCTATTTTTATTAAATGTGAATGGCCGTATGATTAAGTGTGTATATCTGTTATGAATATACCTTATTACCTACCATGCCGACACCTAATTTTCATTATTGCAAATAACCATTTAAGTTTTATCACAAGCCAGTATATTTCCAGGTAGTACAGCCCTAATTATAATGACCTAACTCATATATTCTTGTATAATCCACCAGCACTTATATGCAATGGTTCTCATTATCTACCAACTTCTTAATGTAAGTAAGAACAATTTGACCTATTAAAAATAGATGATAACATTAACTCGCATTGTGGTCTTTAATAGTTTAAATTTATTTTTTTATTTATTAGGCACCAGGACTCTACTTAGACATCCCTATCAAATTGACAATGGAAGTGGATTATATATATTAATACCTTGAATAATAAACCTCAAATGGGTTGGCATTAACAGTTGAGTTTTTAAAGAAGATTGATGAGAAAGTACCTTAGAGGTTTAAACAAATGACACATTGCAGTTTTCCCTTTTTTTTATTTTATTAATAACATATTTGTTTTAATCTAATAAATAAAAAAAATGTAGCATAATAATTATAAAGATTCATTGTCCATATTTATAGTTCATTATTAACCATTGAAATTTTTCATGGTTTACATGATATGGAGAATATCTTCAAAAGTTACTTCAATAAATATTATGAGTTCAAAATTAATTTCGTACCAGTAAGATTGTCCAGTAAATAGTTCTTTGGTAATAAATATAGTCCTCGAGCCTTTACTTTGCAATACGTATGTTCAGTTCTACCTTTGACGCGATGCTTCCATTTCAGGCAGGTGATGACTTCATTCTTCTAAATCATTGTAATGATATCCAAGGGAAAGGAAAGACCATGATGTACAGACATTCTAGCCACCCATCTGCAAATTGGAAACTATCACAGGGTAATTCTGCATCTTGTGGTGTATCCAAGAAAAAGCCCCCTTTATTCATGTCCATCTCTTTTATATCCCTCTGAAAACTCATCCCGCATGTGTACATTGAACACCTCCTGAATTCTTTCTTCAGAGTTTTATCTTTTATTAGATTTTTGTTCTCAAAGTTATCTTTCTTGTAACTGTCATGGCCATATTTAATTATCAATGTCACACTTTGCAGAATTTTTATCGATATTTAAAATCAGTAGTCGCTTTTATTATTTAAATTTGCTCTTTTTCCTTTTTTTTATTGAAAGTAAAAAATAAAAAAGTCAAGCATTGTTAGCCGAGAGGTCAGCGCAGTCTCCTTGCAAGCAAGTAGTTGGTTGCAGACGGTTGTGGGTTCGCCTCCCGATCGATGCTATGACATATGAAAAAAAAAAAAAACACACAATGTGCATAGCTTCAAGGAAAAGAAATTTTCTACGTTTAATCAAATAAAATATTTATTTTATATGTTATTTTATATATATAAAATTCACCAACATATATTTTTCTTTCTTCTTTTTTTATATTCCATTCTCAGCAAAAGCTTCAAATTCAACTGCAACACACCTCGCGCAGTTGCAGTATAATATGCATGCGTTTTAAGCAAATTGAAATATAAATTGAACTAAATTGTATTTTAAATTATACATTACTTTTAAATAAATATATTACTAAAATCTATATATAACAGTTAGGTTACGGACATTGGCGCTTGCATATATATACGCAACCATATCTATACAACCATGAAGATGTCCTTTAAGGTACTTTTTAAGGTTTAAATCTGGCACAGAGTGGGCTGTAAGATGTAACTAGGTGAAATGGATATAACAGAGTAAATATTCCATTTCAATACACATATAAGCATAGCATTATTAAAAGACCATATCTCTTTCAAAGTTTACAGTTTATTTTGAAAGATTTTTATTCTTATCAGAATTTCATACAGAGAACCAATAGGCATCATTGATATCCTTGAATGAATTAAGAGGTAAAAATGAAGTTACTATAAGAGATTATAATAGTTGACTAGTTGAAATCTTAAACTGGATCTCAATAGATCATAAAAGATCTAGAAAAAGACCATATATGAGATGGATGCACAAAGAAAGAAAATTTTCTGGTGTGATATGGAGAAGAGAAGTTATGGATTGAGAAAACTAGATTAAACTTGAATCGACCATTTTGCAGTTGATTGATAATGGTTGAAAATGATCTCAATAAGAGTTTATTATTATTGCAAAACTCTCAGAGAAATATGTTTATTAGTTATTTTAAAGGATGTATTATTCCATAGAAACTTCATTGAAAACAGAAGGTAAATTCTTCAAAATGATTGGTTGGGGTTTAAATTATTGATCTAAAGCAATTTTTTTATAATAAATTATATTCATTTAATATTTCTATTATATATATATATATATTGTAACAATATTAAAGGTGGTTCAAATAACTATTACCATATCTGAGTTGTCTACAATATATAAGATCACAATATTTAAAATAATGTTGGATTTCTCAAGATATCCCACCATCAATAATTATAAGCAAATTATTAATAACTATTATAACAGGTATATGAAATCACGTGAGGTGAGTACACTAGTAATTCAATAAAATATAACTCAGGTATACAGACAGTAGATCTTCTCCACTTTCATTTCTTGGTTTGATGTTAAGTGCATGTTTAAACAAATACTAAGTGAATATGGTCTAGCAGGGCACCACTAGATTATCTGAATCTAGACACGGTTATATCTAATAACCTTTCACATGTACCGGGTTTGAATCCCCTTTTTTGGTACTTTATTTCTAATAAAAATGGGAGATTTTGCTTTTTGAGCCATATCACTATACGCACTAATATTTAGGTAAAAGTAAAACATCTTTAAACCAAAGTGGAGTATATTAGACATAAATCATTTCTTAGATCTTAGCATAACAAATGTGTTTCAACATTTTTATAAGTTTACTAGCTCAGATTATATATAACTAATTTAGGATGGCAATTCACTCATCCTTGCATGAAATAGATGACGGGATGTGGTTATAATAATACTAAGAAATCACTAAATATTATAAAATTAATATTTATTTATGGCCTTTAAACATTTAAACAGCTCATTAATTAAAACGTTGATGACGATGATGATGATGATAATAATAACGATAATGACAAGGGTTTCAACTACAGCTCTAGGACTAAGCCTAAACATAAAACTAATTTTTATAAAGAAATTCATAATTATTGCTTAATTTTAGCATATTTACTTATATCTTAAATAACTGATATTCAACCACTGATGATGATGAATGATCACACTTAACAAAGACTACACTTAATGAAATATATACGCCTCGTTTAATAAAACAAACTAATATTTATTACTGCACTTCTATCATATACATAAAAATTTCTAGAGAAACATGAAAATTGACATGAATAATAATAACAATAATAATTGATTATATAACAATCCTCAGATTAATTTCAAGTTCTTCCCCCTTTCCCTTCAAATGTATTTTGTATTAAGTTGGATGTCACATTGACCATGATTTTCACTCCATGAGAAAAGTATTTCAAGAAAAAAATATTATCTGCTCATTAGCACACATACTTTATAAATCTAACATGTAAGTAGAATGTTAAAAAAAAAATGTTAATAGAATTGAAAGAGCAAGTTTTAGAAACAAGTTTTAAATTATTTTCTCCCCCTCTCTTCTACCTCTGAAATGCTATACTTGACTTGAAACAAAATAATCTAATATTCTAATACTACTTGTTACTTCACATTCACTCGCAATTATACACATATAAAAATATTATTATGTATGTGCGTGTTTTATCCCATAATAACAAAATATTATTTAAAACCAAAATAATAATAATATATTAGTTAAAACTAAAATCATAATACCATAAAAAAAATTGTTTTACACATTAATATTTCATAACTGTAAAATTAATAAACAAATAATTTTGATACATTCAAGATCATTTATGAAGCTCAAAGTTATTATTAGTAAGACATTCTTGTTTTTAATCGATCTGAATAGTCTTTAAAAGTTCTTTAAATAAAATATACCACTTTATTGCTAAAATGTTTATTAAGACTCTGATATCATAAAGAAAATAGATATAAAAAGTCATATTACCGATCTTTTGTTTGTGGCGAATTTCCAAGGGTTCAAACTTGTCTTGTATAATGTCTATATTTCTGCAGCTACCATTTCCGTTTTACGTGGGAACAATCTCTTTCTTGAGGTGTATAACTATTTGATGATGATGACTCTATTGAGGTTATTTGCTTTAGTGGACAATTTGGAAATCATTATATTAATTTTTCTTCTCTTCCTGTCAAGCATGATTCTTTTAGTGGATGAAATACAGCAGTTGTTTTCACATTTATAAATTTTCTTGAGTTTAAAATCAGTTGTTGGAACAATTAATTGGACTTGATGATTAATATTTATCGGTAGATTAATTCATCTTTCATCGAATGCAGGTGAATGCTTTCTTCCTTCTATTAAAAACATCTTATTTCTCTGGTCAGTTGAAAGGTGTAGAATATTATTTTAGACAAAACATCTTTTCTTTCCTATATGATGTGCAGCTTCCCCAGATGGTCCGGACAAGATGGGACATACTTATAATTTTTCTAGCCAGCCATTTCTTATATTTTCAACATTCAATTTAATAGTCTAATAATCTGAATCATAATCACAATAATAATTCTTCAAGACAGCTTTTTATATCCAATTTTTAGCTAACTTAACCAATCAGAGATAGCGTCACTTGCTATTTTTGGACAAATTCGTTTTAATTAGATCTCTAATTTATTTTCAACTAAATTATTTTTCAACTGAAAAGTTTAATCCTTTTTCCAGACACTTTTGTTTTAAAAAAAAAATAGACTTAATCCTTTTTTTTTCTTACACCTAGGTAACATTTCAAATTTTTTTAGCTTCCTTCTTTAGATCTTAAGATAAGACAATTTCAAAATTAGAGTTCCCACCCAGATTAAGCTCCCAAAGTGACAAACAATCATTTACAAAAACAAAATTGCTACAAAAATAGATATCTGATTCAACAGATTTCCTCTTTTAACATAAAATTGTACAAAAAAAAATAATTTGACAGATTTAATCCTTCCTTTTCTTTCAATATTTAATAAATGTAAATTTCTGTATGTAATGTACACACATACTTCATTATTTCAAATCATTCATAAACTAACATTAAATAATATAATTGCTAGCTTAGTAATTATAACCCTATTATTTAATTAAATCTGTAACTTTTAAATCCCAATTACAATTATAGAAAAGCAAAATAGAAGTATAGAATAAGATATTAGAATTGATCAAGCATAGGTTAGTTTTAAAGAAAGTTAAAATGTTGAATATTTGAAATATAAAACAATTAAATAGTTTACACATACACTGCCTATACGTATGCATTATAACTTTGCTTTTTAACAGAAAATTTAAATATTAAATGTGTATACTGCTCTTTTCGAGATTTATTAACACACAAACAAGTAAAGCATATAATTGCTGTCCCACTCTCTTTCTGTCTAAAGCGTTTAAAATTTTGATCTGGTAGGGTTTGAACTTGGATGCCCTACAGCTTCTTTTATGGTTATATAAAAATGTGATGATGATTTTTGGTTTTACATTTCCTCACATGCACATTACTATAAATTTGGCTAGTGACCAAATTGTAATGGCACAATATATATATCCTAAATAGATGCATGTTTTTCTGGAAAATTATGACTGGTATATAAGTTTCATTATATTTTATTTGTTCAATTTTTAAAATATATTGTACCATTTATTTATATATGGTACAGATATATTGGCATTTAGTAAAAGCTAAAAAAAGAAAAAAAAGAGTAAACTTTCATTTTTTTTTGTTAGTATAATTTATTTCTTTAAAAACGTACAGTGAAAGTTAAAATTGTCTTTCATATTTTTTTTATGTAATTAAAAATAAAAAATTGGAGAGAACAAAAGACATAGATTACCAATACAGATAAATTAAAAGAATTCCAAAAGTAAAAAGATAAGCTAAAAAAAAATATTTTAGCTAATTAAAGATGGCAGAATTATGCTGAGAAAATAAAGACTTTGTAACATAAATTTTATAAAGAATATACAAGATTATCAACGTATATTTTAACAAACAAAAGATGTGCGCAGAAGTCTGAAAACTGGACCTCTAGTATAAAAAGGCAGGACCAGTTTTGAACATTGTCTTGGTTTGCCTATTATTCTTTTGGTTGGTTTTGGATTAAAGAATCCAGACCACTCTACGATGAAATAATTCTTCATGTGAGAGTAGACCGGAGCTTTTGCTGACATTGTTACTGAAGATGAACACCAGAGAAGCTTTCAAGACTAGCCTATGGAATCAGCACCAAGAACAACTGGCTGAGCTCATTCTAAACCAAAAAACTATGCATAGTAAGCTACAATCTTCATGAATTCACCAAAACTTACCGGTAAGCTATGACTCGTTATTCCCTATTGTGACAAAATTGAGCATTTGCAAACAATTCTTAAAAATATACATATAATAGAATCCCGATAGAGACTTTAATTTTCCTGTTCAAGAGACTCTTATTTAAACAAGAACTTTTTTTTAATTGTTTAACTGTTGTGTTTTTTATTAATAATTTCATATTGGAATTAGTGTGTGTCCTCTCCAATTTATTTAATTACAATTTAACGTTAAATATTTTCAGTTTGTTAAAATAAAAGAGTTCTACTTTTATCAACTTTTTTTTCATTGTGCTTTATTAATAATTATTATTAGTATTTATTATGAAGTTTATTATTAGTTTAGTGAGATTTAAAAATATCATTTACCTTTGCCAATATGTTTAACAACTTCCAGGAAAAATAATATTTAAGAAAAATAATTTTCATTACGGTAAAATCTAATACCGATTCTTTAAAAGCATTTTTTTCTTTTAACTTGCGAGACATGCTGGCGACATATTTCAGCGGATTCTTATGGATCCTGGCACCCAGATTAAATAAATTAAAAGCTGATTTCATCAATAGCACAATTTGTAACAAATTCTAGGCTGAGTTGATCAGGAAACATAGTTATGTTTTTAGAAATAGAAATACAACTTTCTTCTTTTTGACATAACTTGATCAACTCGTGCATTTATAATGCGTATAGAGGCCTAGCAAGATGGAAAACGTTATATATACAAAACTGTTTCCTTTTACTTTATTTTTCTTTGCAAAGCATTTTGAATGAAGCCATCGTGTGCTTATGCTTTAAAAAATATTGGTTTATAAATTTATCTGGTATTCATTTTTATATTTCTGATATCTACTTTGTATTATTTGTTGATGTTAATATCATTACTATCGATTTATTTTTTTTCATTGTACTGTATTATTAATTTAAAGCTATGAGTAGTTTACTCATTTAATTTTCACTCTTTTTCTCTGAAAGTAAAAATAAATATTTATAAATAAATATTTTTTAAGATTTATCTATGTATTATTAGTGATCTGTGTTCTCTCCAATAAAAACAGTGTCAAAAAGATTTAATGGTGTATGATTTTTTTTTTTACAATTCCTTATCCACACAATTTTTATATTAAGATTGTCTTAAAAATTTGCCTTGTATATCATACCATAATCCCCTCATGGACACAAGGTAATGAAATTAGATTATTAGTGGTGATTTTCCAGTTATCATCACCAAGATATTTATCCCATTATCTCCAAGTCCATTTTGTTTTATAAACAAACTACTTCTTAATTCTTATTTCAGTGACCAATTGCTCATTATATTTTTTCTTGCTACTCCTAATAGCATCTTGATGTTTCAAAGAACTTACTAAAGCTTATGAAGTAGTGTTAAAAAGGAGCTGCTAAAATAAATAGTATAAAAATATGGAATACAACCCTCCCTGATAGTAAATGTTATCATTAAAATAAATATTTAATGGCTTAGTGCTTTAGAGTTTATAAGAAGTTTAAATACCAGAACTGACTGTGTTCAAACCACAATTCATGAACCTTGAGTTTCAGAATCCATCACTCTACTACTGTACTAAACCAAACAGGCTCAAAGGATAATCAAATGATTCATTGACTGACAGTTTCATAAAAAGGTCATCAAAAAGAACAGAAATAAGCTGTGATCTGTGGACTGTGTTCAAAATCCATCATCCTACCACATCACTAAATTATGCAAAGTAGTGTTATCATTTGATATAGTACACTAGCAAAAGTAATTCAAACCACCTTTGAATAGAGATTTTAGCTTACATGCTAATCTTTCACCACTTAATCCACTTCCAAGACACCAAACTGCTCTACAAATCTATTCCAAACTGACACATTTAATTTTTGTAATCTTTTATTGCACATTAACATTGCTTTTATTTAGTAACAAAAATCATTATACAAGTCTAACATCATAGAAAAAATAGTAGAAATTGTTTTGGTATTTTTGTTTTATACACAACAGTAGACAGTTGATCTCATGCTGTGTGGTTTATCTTATATGTTTTCTTAACTTTGTAACAAATCAATTAGTTGATATTGCTGATCACAAACTGGATACAATAAAATAAACTCTGTAGTCAACCTTTTTTTACTTCAACTTCCTCAAATAATTTATTTCTGCTCTTTCCAATTTTGTCAAAAGCATTTCAGTTTTTTTAAATCTACATTAGCAGATCTTGTTTGCTCTACTCATTGGTGGAGCCACCAACTACATACCAAACTATACCAGAAAAGGCTAATCCATAAGCTTTATTTTTAAAATCAAAATCAAAAACAGAAAAGAATGTGATATGTTCAAAAACATGAAAATAATGAATTTTAAAAAAAAGTAATAACTGAAATAAATTGAGATATTGCAAGATCTCAAGCACTCATATAAAACTTATCTGACAGCCAATCAGATGACATGATAGCCATCAAATGAAATCCAAACCTAAACACACAACAAAGATTTTACAAGAAAAGGGTGGCCACCCTTATCTCTATTTTTCTTTCTATATGTCTTTGTTGTGTGTTTAGGTTTGGATTTCGTTTGATGGCTATCATGTCATCTGATTGGCTGTCAGATAAGTTTTATATGAGTGCTTGAGATCTTGCAGTATCTCAATTTATTTCAGTTTTCAACTATCTGCGCTTTTCAAATTAAAATATTATTTTAAAAAAATTAATATATTTTTTAAATGGACAATGATTGGTTTACAAATAATATATTTAAAAACATGAAAATATTATAATTTATTTAGAAAATAAATCTTCAGGAAAAAATTAAATTAGTGATGAGAGCAAGCACAATTCTATAATAAATTGATAGTATGTGGCAGCAAAAGCAGTTATTTAAAGCAATTAAAGATAGGCCTTGATTGTCAATATCTGATGGGAACAAGTGCCAAAATTTTAATTCAGCAAAGTAGAGACAATTAAATTTATTCTGAAAGCAGCACAGACAATAAAACATTCATTTAGGTCTTGATATCACTATTCAATGATGGCAACGATTTTCCCACTGCACCATTGGATGATACTATAACATTAGAACTTGTGACAGTGTTTGATGACACATTTGTCACAGCATCAATTATTTTAAACCTGAAAGTAATAATTTTGATAATTATTTCTGACAAAATATTGAAAGCTTTTTATTGCTAAGTGATAAATGGTAAAAACAATGTTGTTCTCAATGATATACTTTAATGAATAATTGATTCCTCAAATTTAAGCTCTGTAGATTTTCATCATTCAGCTATCCCTCATTAATAGTTTTACATTGACCCGATGACAAGATCCATGCACAGTGTAAAGACATTATCTTTCTTATTGCATTGCCAAATCCATATAATATTAATATCATTTATATTCTTTATTAGTTTTTATAGTGCTTTTTTACAACCCACTATTGACAATCTTGATTGCCTCAGCAGTTTTCTTCAGAACTTCTACTTACAACCTCCTATTGATGGTCTTGATCGCCTCAGCAGTCTTTTTCAGAACTTCTACTTACAACCTACTATTGACAATCTTGATTGCCTCAGCAGTCTTCTTCAGAACTTCTACTTACAACCTACTATTGATGGTCTTGATTGCCTCAGCAAAATTCTTCAGAACTTCTACTTACAACCTACTATTGATGGTTTTGATTGCCTCAGAAATCTTCTTCAGAATTTCTACTTATATTTAAATTTGGAAATATACGTAGAAGTTCTGAAGAAGATTGCTGGGGCAATCAAAACTGACAATAGTACGTTGTAAAAAAGCATTGTAAAAAATAATAAAGAACATAAATGATATTAATATTATTACAGTGTAAAGAACATTCTTGGCTTAAGGCAGTGTGCAAAATTTGAGGGAAATGAGAGAGCTTCTTTTCTAGGCAATATGTTGAAAAATTTCTTGAAAGATTTGAATCAAGATCTGTTCATTATGTTCTTCAATGATATTCATAACATTTTCTGTACCTAACATTTCCCACAGAGATTTACATTTGATTTCAAAATAAATAATTGTATTTTCATGTTTTTAAACACATATGTTTTTCACTCATTATTTGTTATAAAAATATATTAATTTCATGTTTGTTTTCTAAAAAAAATATTATTATTATGTTTTCAACCATTTTACAATATTTTGTTGTTGTTTCTAATCATTTTAAAAGAAAAATACGAAATTTATTGATTACCTTATCCTGGCTTATTTTAGTTATATGTGTGGTGGCTTCACTAATAGTTAGGGCTTATATGTAAATGGCTGTCATTGGCATATGGATTTAAAAAGAATCATCTTCTTCATACAGTAATAAAATTTTAATTTTATTATGAATTTTAAAAAGGACGACTAAAAGAAATAATACCAAGTAAAATCATTATAATTTGAACACTTTATCTTGATATAAATTAACAATTAAAATGATTATTGCCAAACATTCTCTAACAACCCCCCCCCCTTCTTTAAATGGACATCATTATGCCTCTTTTGTTTGGACATATCAGCCCTATAGGAACATAATGGTCTTGAAAGGTAACGGATGTGTCAATCTGATAATCAAAGGTTACATCGCCTCTTAAACATCGACTAATATCTTCATTATTTTTTTATTCTACATAAGCGTTGTTAACTGAGAGGTCATCACCGCCGTCTTGCAAACAAGTAGTTGGTTGCAGACGGCTGCTGTGACATATGAAAAATTCTTTTTTATACTCCTTTAGCTATGACCCGGGACATTGTTTTGTCTTAATAATAATTCGTTTTACAATAATTCTCTGTACTCCAGAATTATTTATTTTATCTGTCCAATAAAATGAAAAAGATATGGAAAACATTATGTCGTGACATGCCGCAATATATATCACTACATAGATATTTTTAGACAATTTCAAAATAAATTAGTTTTGAAAATTTTGTTTTAAACATATATTTTAATAAATAAAAAACACTATTTTTGAATAAAGTAAAATAAATTTTTAAATTTTTTTTTTAAAAAAAAACGTATATTCATCATTAATAATCTATGATGTCTAGAACAGAGAAAAACATTAATAACAATTTATATCTTCCCAATAATAGAAAGCAAAAAAAGTCTAGATAAAAGTTTCATTAAAACTAATGCAGGAGAAAAAATATTTCTACAGCTATGAATTTCCCATTTGTGTCCACGCAAGCATTAAACTCACTTCTCCGGCAATCAATGAGACCCATTAGCTAGGTACAACAGGTCAGGGAGAGCAAAAAAAGGGTGATCGGAACTCCCATTCATCACTCAAAATAAACTTTTAAATTACTTTTTTAATGTTTTCTTGGCTAGACATGCGATCAGAAGCCAATGTAGCCAGACTTTCTTTATGTTTACAATATTATTATAACTAAATCAGTTTTGAGTAAAAAAAAATACTACTAGTAGTATTACCTACGTCATTAATATTAGCAATAATAATATTTAATTTTTCAAAACGTAACCTAAAACAGATCTATAATTATTTTTAAACAAAAAATATAAAGAACAGTAAAAAAAACTGTAGGAACATAAATTTCAATATATAGTTGAAAAACTATTTTTTTATTATTATCGAAACACGAAACAGGTAAATCAAAGACATAGTTTTTAAAAAAGTAAAATAAACAAAATGGCACTTATATGTTAAGTATATGAATCAAAGTGACATTTAGTGGTGGTTGCCAATATATATATATGATGTGTAATAATACGCAGATAATATGAGCAAAGTAGGCGAATCCTAAAAGTTAAAACAGCCAAGAAATGGATAAAGCAAAGCTGAGAGCCATGACTCAAAATTCAGCCATAAAAAAAATATATTAAAGAAATGTCATGCTTTCTAAACACAGATATTTAAGTCATATCTATTTCTCTCTATATATAGTATATATTCAAATGTCGTGATGTAATAATAGTGCATCCATGTTTGTGAGCTGAGTAAATTTATCAGATTTAATCAAACTTAGAATTTTTTTTCAAGTTGATGGCCTTTCTCCATCTTGGATAATAATCCAATTTTGGTCATCAAATATATGTCAACTTAGTGGCCTAGCGGTTAGCTGCCTTCCAAGCAACTGGCCCGGGCTCGCTTCCCGGTCAACGTTCTGACATATATATAAAAAAAAAACTATTCATACTTTAAAAAAATAATATATTGCTCAAATTGTGCACTCCTTTATTAATCCTTTATAGAGAACTGCTGGAAAGCCTTTGGCTCTATAGTAAACTGTTTAAAGGTTATTTTTATATGGAAATAGTAAAGTATTATAACTATATGAAGGACGATGAGTAGGGGAAGATAAAATAGGGAGAGTGAATATTGGCTAGAAGAAATTTAATCCTCTTATTTATATCTTATAAATACATTGAAGCACATTTTGACACTAATCACATCATTATTGATATATATCATAAAATAAATCCTCACACCGAACCAAATCAAGTCAAATAATTGATGCTATGACCAATCACGTGTAGTCAAACACGGTCACAAGTTCCAATGCTATAGTATCATCCAATGGTGCAGTGTGAAAATGGTTGCCATCAGTGGTGTTTTATTGTCTGTGCTGCTTTTACTATACATTTAATTTAAATCAGTTGTAGTTAATCTGGGTATCAATTTTAGGAAAAGATCTAATTTTCTAAGAATAGCTTTTACTTATTTTCATCTAAGGTGTTATGATCTTGAATGCCACCCCCTTGTTTAGAGAGCTATTCTGCAGATCCAAGCTTTCAAATTATTTTCATATAGTATTAGATTTTCATCATTTAACATGAATTTCTAATTCGTGGAAATATTGACCCTATATATGTTGTACAAACTACACTAATTTGATCATTATTCTAATGAATCCAATGGAATGTAGAAATGAGAGATTATCTCTAAACTTAATAATTGATTTATTAAGTTTGTGTGTAGCAATTAATACTTGGATACTCAATAGAGATGGAAACAACATCAATCTGTCACCTGTATGAAAATATATATATATTTTAAAAAGTCACGTGACTTCATTGCTTAGAAGTTCCTGCACCAGTTATTGCTTGAGAACTCATAAGATGTTTGAGCGACAGCACTGCAAGTGCCAGAATCGATCCTGGGGCCTCCCAATCCCAAGTCGGACATTCTACCAACTGTGAGCAATTGCTCGGGGCAAAATGCTAAATGCTTTATTGCTTGGAAGTTCTATAAGAAGTTTGAGTGCCAGACCTGTGAGTGCCAGAATTGAACCTGTGACCTCCCGATCCTAAGTCGGATACTCTACCAATCTACACTTTTAAGTGTGGGATCAGACTTCAGAAATATCATTATTACAATCATGCGTGATTGATGATTCTGCTTCAGCATACTAATATCAAAATAACAAACTCTAAATCATAATTCATCCCACCTATTTATGAAGAAATATAACTTCTTCCTTTATGTATGATTTCAATACTGGGGAAAAAAGAAATTTACAAAATTTATATATTACATAAGGAATCCCACCTTCATTGTTAAAAGGAGGTTGCCATGACAACAGTTTGAGATTGTTGATTGTTATCTACATTGAGATTGTCTAAGGGTTGACTGGTTTCTAATGATTATATATTTATATAGGATAAAAAATGTCAATTTAATATTTGTACGAATAAATAAATAATGGTAAAAATATTCTCTGAAGACTTTTTACACAATTGAATGAGATAAAGTTTCTTATTAATAAGATATAGTGTATTTGCATATATGTAATTCAAATTGCTCAGGTATATCATTATAGATTAATGTTAACATAAATGTTCTTTCTATTTTGGAATATGGCAGCTTCATTCACATTTCATGGATAAAGTCCAAAATATATTTGGATTGTAGTTTCAAACACAGTCTTCTTTCATTTACTTGGAATGACATAAGCCACAAAGCATCACATGATCACCATTCTTTATGCTTACACAAGCTGTTTACACAGAGGCAACTCCCCATACAGTAGCGAAACTCAATGCAAGCTAAAAAAACTAGTCTGGGGACATTGGATGAGTAGGCACTAGTTAGGGATTTTATGTACAAACCTTCCTGCATCCATTAATTACTCTGGTTTGTACTGAGTGGTGCTACTGTATGGAGAATTTTGCCTCTGTGTGGGAATGACATAAAGTTATATGTTTTGCATCAGTTTTTTGACCTTAATGAAGTTAGCAACATCCTGGCATCTTGACAGTTCTAAGCCATGTCAAGACAATAGACTGCAGGCAATTTCTTTGTCTTACATAGACAAATGATAAAAACAAAGTATAACTTTAGAGTGCTTTAGCCTGATAAGTGGATCAAGTTAGAATCACAACCTTGATTTATCATGGCTTCACTGTGGATATTCTTAAAAATACTGTTAGCAGTGATTAATAATGGGCTTAATTCATAGTCAGATTCACTGGATCAAAATAAATCACTTTTTTGCCCAATTTTTTCAGTGTCATGTGACTTTTTCTGCTATTGTAATATAAACTTTTTCTTTCCAAATCTTTTTATAGTTTTACTACAGTTTTTGCAAAATAGTCATTTATGCAGAATTTAAGAGTTAAAAGTTATTTATATTCCAATGATAATGGACTTACAAAATGGATACCTTATTTCTTTCTAATTTATTCTATTTGTTAGAACTATGAAGTACTTAACATCTATTCCAATAGTAATGGACTTATAAAATGGATATCTAATTTATTCAAGTTAGAATTATGAAATTTTTAATTCCTATTCCAAATTCTTCATACAAATAATATTTTTCCTACATGCAAATCAATTTATAGTTTTATTAAAAACTTCATTTTAAATAGTGTTTTCCTGAAGGTTTGTGATGATGATGTTCTAGTTGTGTTTTCATATATTGGACTATTTCCATCATCTAATATGCATATTGAATGTTTTTAGAAAAATTTAACTATATTTAAATATTTTTAAGTACATTCAACTGTTAGTAATAGCACATCAAACAGGTTAGTATACTAACAATTCAAAACAAAGCAAAGCTCTCCATATAGTAGTGCCATCTTGTGCTAACAAGAGCAATCAATGGATGCCAGAAGGCTTGTGCATAAAATCCCTATCTAGTGATGTTTAGTATACTAACCTTTGGTTTGGTGTGAGGATGTTTAGTATACTAACCTGTTTGATGTGCTATTACTAACAGTTGAATGTATTTGAAATATTTAAATATAGTTAAATTTTTCTAAAAACATTCAATATGCATATTTGATGATGGAAATAATCCAACATAAAAATACAATCATTTTAAATTCTTTTGTTTTCTTTTATTCTTCAGCTAAGAAATGTTTGCCTTTTTTGCTAAAGGGTCATTTCCCAAAAATTATTCCAAAGACAATGTTAAATTTACTTTTTTTTTCCTTTCATATGTCAAAGTTTTGACCGGTAAGCTAACACGGGCCAGATGCTTGGAAGGCAGCTATGCTAACAGCTAGGCCACCAACGCTTGACATGTTAAATTTACTTTTCTACAACTTAATGTCTTATCTCAAGAAATATATATTCATTATTTCTAATCTTTTTGACTCTTTTAATACTGAAAAACCATTGAAATTATTTTTAAAAGGTGTTATTATTTCAATTATATATCTGATGTATCAAATCTCTATTACCAATGTGGTTTCTCAAAAGCTTGATTTAGTTTTTAGATTCAAAACTTCCATTGTTACTTTGAAATAGAAAAGTAATTTGTCTTAATGCAAATCCCAAGGTCAGCTTTCTATTGAATATTGTTCTCATAAGTCCCCTCTTAACTTCTTGTAATATATAGTTTAACTAATCATCTCTTGCTTCTTTTCACACTATTATTTTGTCTGTCTAATCTACTGATCATTATGGATCTTCCACACAGTTCTAAAAGTAATACTTTACCCAATTTTACTTATCATATTGATATCATTACATTTTTCAATTTCACTCAATCCTTTTTTCTCTGCTATTTACGTATAAAATTGTTTTACACAAAATGGCTTTTCTGTGTTTTTTTTTACTTCTTAATACTTGCTATTCGCTAAATAATAAATGTACTTTTTATAGATTGCTATAAAAAAACAATAAGTAAATTTGTCCTTTAGTTATTGTTTTGTTCAATGCAGTGAAACAATAGTGTCACTATTTAATACCCTGAGAAGCTTCGGCAAAGTATTCAAGTCTGTTTTAAAGTAATTAGAAGAAATATCAACTTAACCACAAAATGTTCTCAAATATTCATGGTCTATTGAATGGCTTTATTGCTTGTAAATTCAAAATAGTTTGAACACTGGAAATAACAGAACTGAATTTGATTCAAGAATTTTATCCTCTAGAATCTGAATACTCAACCATTGCACTAAAGCATGCATGGTGTTTATAATCTTAATTGCTACCACAGAAACATGAATTTTCAGATTCTCTTCTTTCATTCTGAAAAGGACCCTAGCAATGGATAAAAATTCTGTGTCAAACCACAGGTATAAATAGGCAAGCATTCATCCATGAATATACACAGTTACTATAAAATGTTTTTTTTTTTAAAAAAAAAATGATGTAAAAGTATGCTAATTAGAAGTAGAACATTAGTAAAAGTTGTACAATAACTGCATTTAGGTTTCACTATATTAACAACGGTGGATGTAGTGGTTTGTGAAATGTGAGAATCATCATGCTTACATCAGCAGATATTGATATCCTCAATGGATTCTCTTCACTCATAAGAAAAGTTTATGAAACTTGACGTAGTGAATTATGAAAATCCATATGCTTACATTAAACAAAGAGTATTTTTTTTATGTATTCTACACAATCATATGAAAAGTTTATGATGTTATCTGGACATGTCAGAAAAATGTTCACATCTGATGGAAGAGAAAGCTAATTTCATTTGTCAGTAAGATGATACTATATCATATTTATAAACAAAATGTTCTGGTAACTGAATACTTCATTTCTAAAACATTGGATAAATCATAAAAAATAAAAAAACAGAAATAGAGGAAGAGACAAGAAATCTAGAGAAAGATATTCTGAAAAAATATGGAAATGATTTTTTTAAAAAAACGAAAATTATCCATTTTTGTGTGGAAATGACAATAAGAGTATGTTTTTCTACTGAAAAAATTCATCGTACTCAAATCTGGTAAAACACATTTATTTAAAAAAACCTTCATTTTCAAACACATACATTAGTTCAAGTTATTTCCACCAAAAGCACTGCAATCAAGTTTAATTCTATGACTAATTTCATTCATTATGTTTCCATCTGTATTAATAATCTGACCAAGGTATGTGTAACTGTTAACTTCTTTTAACTCATCATAATCAATCTTTATTTTCATATTTTGAGAAAAGCTATAAAACATTACTTTAGTCTTTTTAACATTTATCTTTAGTCCTACTTTCCTACTTTCAACTTACTTATGGATCTGAGACTTGGGCATTTAATAGAAGAGCAATACAGAGATGGTGGGAGTAACAAGAAGAGATTAAAAATGCAATATATGGGTAAGAGAACAAACAGGTGTTACTGACCTCATTGAAAAAATTAAAAGACTGAAGTGAAGTTGGGCTGGACATATTGCTAGAAGAGATGATAATAGATGGACAATCCAAGAGATTGTGAAAGACCCAGAAAAAGACCACATGTGAGATGGATGGATGGATGAAATAAGAAAGTGTGCAGGGGTGATATGGAGAAGATAAGCTAAAGATCAGAGAAGATGGATTGAAATTGGAGAGATTTTCATCCTGCAGTGGATTGATAATGGTTGATGATGATGATGGATGATGACTCAAATCTGATTAATTATTTGGGACTAAAAAATATTACCATGGCCTCTGTTATCATGTAGTTTGGCAGCATCTGAAGATTCAGATCAATAAAATGTTTGTTTCAGCTATTGACAGACCAGTCCTGGATATATATTCTGCATAGCACATAGATATCACACCAAAATTTGAAGGTTTGCCTCTTTTCTGCACAATTTTTATTATTGCATATTCAACACATGAATTAAAACACTTAAACTTTTTATAGTAACAATGGTAATTAGGAAAATTAGCCGTTAAATATGTACATTGTGGGATAAATGCTTCTCCAGTAACTCTTTATAGAATAAAGGAGACACACCAATTATTACACTTGAAGTTTGATCAGTTTTTAGGTCTCCTTTTAGCCTATAGTTTAAAATAGCAAGAATCTAATTTATCAATCAACATTGGAAGATTAGCTACGGGATGGTTGTCTGAAAAAAACAAATATATTCTTTTATATATATCTTATATTTACCTAATACTACAAGTAAACGTCACCCAAAATATGTTCACAAATAAACATCTTTATTACTATCAATGTCTGATTAATATTATAACAAAAGTGTCACTCTGTTTAGATTATATTCATAAATAAAACAGATCCTAGACATTATTTACAATTCTAGTTTTTATAAATTTATTTAAACGCACATTCATTACGTAAATAATATTCATTAAGGCTGTAGCCTCAATCACATGCGTATAAAATGCGATAGCAGGGACCTCTACAGGTCTTAAAACCACAAGCGAGAGTAAGCTCTACAGGTCTTAAAACCACAAGCGAGAGTAAGCTTGTGGTTTTAAGACCTGTGGAGGTCCCTACTATCGCATTTTATACGCATGTGATTGAGGCTACAGCCTTAATGAATATTAATTCTAGTTTTTATAACTGACAAATAGTGATATAACAAAGACAAACAAATTTATAGTTTTAATTCTACAATACATTTATTAGATGAACTGGTATAAAGTTTCCACATGATATTCAAATGTTATCTTTAGATAATAAATTATGAGTAAGTAAAAATAGACTAACTAAATGGAAGTATATTAGATAAAAATGTGATAACAGATCGGATGTAAAATAATAAATATGTAAATGAGAATCAATAAATGTTTTAACAAGTCAATTTTATATGTGCAGAGTTTATTTTTAATCAGTGCATTTGTATAACCAGATTGCTTAAGAGGTGGGGAGTGGGGAAAACTAATTTATAAAAGATATTATTCTGACATGATTTATATTATAATCTTAACACGTTAATTTATGACAAATAGTGGCAAAATTTATGACTAAACTACAACTCAATGTTAAGACTAATACTGGCAGCATTGAAAAGATTGTGGTAAAAAAAAATCGTATTAATTATACAAAGCAAGCTAGAAATCCCATAGTGAAAAAGACTTTTGAATACTTTTTACATACACACATAAATCTATAAATATGGATCTATTTAAAAATTAATGTTTCATCTATTGAAAACATAATTTCATGATGTGCATGCCATTATCATATAAATAAATAATATCGAAATTACTAAACAGAAAAAGAATCAGAATTAAAATCAATTCTTTTTTTATGTTGCACTTCAAGTATACAATAGTCAAATATGTTTAAAAATACATATATACAAGCAATAAAGATTACAAATTATAAAATTATCATAGAAAAGCCTTTTTCGGCAAATTATGTTTTCTGCCCTTTTCAATATGTCTCCACGATTTAAAGCACATAAACAAATGAATGTCTGACACGATCTATTATGTGATTTTTTTTTTTTTATTTTTTTTTTTTATACTCTTTTTAAATATATTTCAAAAACTACATATAAATATAATATGATGAATATGAATATATATATAAATATTAAAATAACAAATGAAGTTTTGAAAAGAGTAAATGAGGAAAGAAGATTGATTGAAAATATCAAAGAGAGAAAAAGAAACTGGATTGGACATATATTAAGAAGAGATTATAGTTTAATGAAAGATATTTTTGGAAGAAATGGTGAGTGGAAATAAAAAGAAAGGACGGAAGAGATTGACATTATTGGATGATATAAGAGAAGGGAAGGCTTGTGTAGAATTGAGGAAATGGGCAAGGAAGAGAATGAAATGGAAGAATGGATGAACTGATGTACTAACTACTCTCTGGACCTCTATTGGACAGACTACTATTGATTGATATAAATAATAATAAAAGTTAAAAATAATAAGTTAGAAAATCTTTTTATTTGTGCCTGAACTCACTACCAAAGATATGAATCCAACTGGTACACATAAATTTATTTCATTCATTCAATCATAAAACACTAAAATATGTTTAAAATATGAACCATTGCCTTGTTAATAAACATTTCACTCTGTCAAGTTCATAAAAACGTTGAATTGTTACTAATTTTAAGTAGTTATTCATTACTCTAGAGATTATCCAGTTAATGAATATTTCTATAATGCAATTTTCACTACACCACTCTCATGCAAGATATCTGCAATTAAGACCATGTGGGGAGGTGTAATCAAATATATGACCAAAGATATGTGAAAAAGATATTAGATCTCCAACATGCACATCTCATGCTAAACCAGCACTCATCAGTAGGCCCAGATCACATTCTTCTACACATATCTTTATCGTTGCTCAGTATATAAGATAGGAACTTACTACAGTTTAATTGATAACTGTCAAACTTATTGCTCTAACAACTTTGACCCTAAGCACTTAATGAAAGTATATTAATAATTTTTATTAGTCATTGATTAGACTAGAAATTACATTTAATAAATAATATTTCTGTAATAGAACTTTCACTCCACCACTCTCAGGCAAGATAGGTACTGGTTTTTATCTGCTTTATTTTTCTTTGAATTGTAGATATTCTTTTAATGCATGTTTTCCACCATTTTTGTTTCTAAGAGGAGCCCCAAATCCAATGCTGACACAACCAAGTGATAAAAAAAGGTCAAACAATCACACTGGGGTGCAATAGATAGTATTCCAATTATTTTGACTACTTGTTACAAAGTCTAAAGTTGTAATTAATAATTTTTAAGTGCATACTGAAATGGTATTATTTAGCCATCATCCCATTTCACCTACTATGTTCCATAGTAGTATCTTTTTCCCCAATTCAAACTCATCTCAGTCCACTATATAAGCCTCTAATAACTTGTTTTATATGTAATTGCATATATTTACATGTGTGTGTATTTGTAAAGGTGCACACATCCAACAGCCATAATGTCCATATATGCATAATGTATACGCAGTTATAAATTTAAAATTTAATATAATAATAAAATTTAAATTAAGTTATGTGAACATTGTTATATATGTGTAATTACCTATGTATATATGCGAAAGAAGCCATAATGCAATAGATTTAAAAGCATTACAATTGTTTTAAATTAATTTAAATTTGCATTATTCTTAGTTAAAAACTCTTTATTTAAAGGCATTCATATATAAATTTCAATTCCTGTGGTGGTCTCACACACATATATAATAAAATGTTTATAGACAAAACATCTTTTTAAAAAAAGTTTGCTGTTTTTATAAAAAGATGTAAATTCTTAGAAAACCATCTGTAAGCAATTAATCAAACTTGGAATCAAAATTTTAATGTCTTTCAAAAATAAAAACTAGAAACAAAGAGTGACCTGTTTATACGTTATTGTTTTACCAAGAAAATGACCAAAGGTTTCATTTTATGGATTATAAATTATTGAAGAAAACTTAGTAAAAAGTTGTAAACAGGGCACTTAAATTACCGATTTTCTTGGTATAAATAACTTTAAATTTTGTGTAGAGGGGTTTACTTAGTTTGCTTGTTTCACTTTTGTTCACTTTTTATATTTGGTGTGTAATTGCTGCTAATCATTTATGACTGACTAGAAAATGGAGTTTGGCAGCTAAAGCCCTACCATTGCCAGCTCTCCTTTTGAGAGATCGGTCTGTGCAGATAGAAGAATGGAGAAAGACCAGTTACTCTGCTAAGAAAACATAAGAAATGGAACAGCCCAGCCAAGAATGATGATGATCAGCTATCTAGAAGCCTCAACAAAGAAGATGCAGTAACATTTTTTTCTGCAGAGCTCTTTAAGATTAATTCTAAAAATTTATCTAAAAGTTAAGCTAGCTACTAATCAATAACATGGACAAAATGGTTTAATAAACTAAAAGCTAATTTCAATCTGTAAATTATAATTTAACTTTTAAAATAATATCTGTAAAATTGTCTATTTATGAAATTAAAGTCTAAAATTCTAAATGATTGTTAAATAATAACTTATTCAGTTATTATTCTATCTTTCTAATCTGTGGTCATGCCTGTCTTATTTGTTTTATATATATATTTATTTTATAATTTATGCTATGCCCAGTTCAGAACAGATTGATCTTATGAATAAAGTTTGAGGGGGAGAGATGATTAGGGGCTCTCTTCTAATTAAGTAATGTTGCTCTTTAGCACACACACTCAAACCTCTGCTCTGAAAACCAAAATATATTTGTAAAGCTATTATGTTTAGCTTATTATTATTATTATTATTGTCATTAGAATTAGGTTTGCAAGTCAATAAAGTAATTAGTTAATAAATGCAAGAATGACTTAGGAAGCATATTATACATATTGCTTAAGTCCCA
The DNA here is from genome assembly GCA_028023455.1 of Epiperipatus broadwayi. NCBI lineage: Eukaryota > Metazoa > Onychophora > Udeonychophora > Euonychophora > Peripatidae > Epiperipatus > Epiperipatus broadwayi. Next base: position 5,067,582 of record JAQFVV010006270.1, read on the forward strand.
GATATGCTTTAGCTCTCTTTTTAGTTATATTATAAACTATGCAGATTGGCTAATAGAACTCAGATTACTTTAAGTATTCTTTTTTAGCATGGCATATGGTAGTTTCACAGAACAAAACTATAGAATTTTGTGTACCTTTAGTTATTAATTGATATTTAGCATGGCGAATGTGTCTTTAGAAAACATATACATGCATTTATGCCTTGCTGTATGTTTCTTATATGAATGGGCTCCTGGTTTTAATGGCCACCCCATCTACTTAGTTTGGACAGCTCTTCTTTAAAACTGGAAGATGAGGGTCCAGATGGTTTATAATCTGCTCTGATCACCAAACTATATGTTCAATTTATTTGCAGCAAGTCATATGGTTCATGGGAACCGAGTACTTGGTATTGAATCCCTCGATTAACTACATATTTGAGGCACACACATCTCTAGTAATATATATATATATGCCATAGTATCTGAAGTCATACTACAAAGCTCCAATTCATCCCTACATAATGTAATATTTCAGCATTGATCTGAATATGTAATCTGAATTTGTACGTATATAATCTGCATAGAGAGCCTATTGCAGCTTGTTAACTATTATTAAATGACCTTTTATTAAATGGTATGGTGATAAATCATCATTCTTGCACAGACTTAACCATTGCAAACCTAATAGGTAGGGCATAAACTCTTTAAACTATGGTGCATCAGATGAGATACTGTTTCAAACTTGTTCATCATTGTTATACCTGCATGTGTTGTTCAATGCACTCCTGTTTATTTAACTTATATTTATTAATTACAATATGTTAAATTATAACCACTGTGTTGTATAGCATTCATAATCCATTCCAAATCTTAGTTAAAATTCTGAATAGTAGTGTGAATTATCAATATATGCATTATCTGCCCAGCCATAGAGGTGTGTGGGTATTTAACGTATTCGTAATTTGGTTAATATTCCTGAGTCTTTTGCTTCACTCTTTGCTACTGCTGGCACATGAACTAAGAAACTCTTTGAGTGTAGCTTCATATATGTCATTCATAGGGTAGTAAGTCATGGGGTGCTGGTGGAGGAGCTGAGGTGCGAGCTGATTCGAGGTCTCAACCCCTCATTTAGATCAGCCTTGATATAATTTGCCAGAACTCTGGATTTTGTTGCATGAATGTACAAATATGACCATTACAATGCTCATTATGTAAGTAATATATATTAAGGCTGTAATCTTAAGACTATGTACCTGAATATGATGGTAGAGACCTCTACAAATCTTAATACAAGATTAACGACTTTAAAAGACAAGAGTGGCCACTCTTATCTTGGACCTACTTTTTAATTATATTAGCAAATTTAAAGCATTTTGATTTAAGAGTGTGAAGCTATTAACTACTTCACTGATTAAGTCTACAATTTCTATACAAGCTAATGTATGTGAAATCTTTCGATTCACAGCGAGTCAGTGTGAAGCTTTTATAACTAGAAATCCCTTAATGAGTATGCACTTAAAAAATTATTAATTACAACTTTAAATTATCTTAAGAGATTTCTAGTTATAAGAGCTTTGCACTGAATCACTGTGAATCGAAAGATTTCATGTACGTTAGCTTGTATAGAAATTGTGAACTTAATCAGTGAAATAGTTAATAGCTTCACACTCTCAAGTCAAAATGCTTTTGATTTACCTATATCATTAAAAAGTAGGTCCAAGATAAGAGTGGCCACTCTTGTCTTTTAAAGTTGTTAATCTTGTGTTAAGATTTGTAGAGGTCCCTACCATCGCATTCAGGCACATAGTCTTAATGTTATAGCATTAATATATATTATTTGTTACAAAATCGCAATTTCCATCAATAATTAAAAAAATAAATGCACAAATTTTGTACAACTATGCTCAATCAAATCACATAACCAAAAAGATTGACCATTTGTTTAAAAAATCAAAAAAAAGCAGGTGATCAACCAAAAGTTTGACCATAAAATTACATAAAGTCAAACAAGAAATATGCATAAGCTAAAGTAAAACTGCATAAGCACAAGACCATTTTGTTAAAAAAAATTGAAAACATCGCATGTCTAACCAAAAGATTGACTATAAAACTGCATAAGCTCAAACAAGGAATGTGCATAAGCTAAAATAATCTAATATTATAATTAACAGGAAAAAACAATAAATCCTAATGTATTTTGTTACAATTAATATATGGTGGTAACTATGTGTTGAATAAATATAAAAATTACCAAAAGAGAAATCGTGTAAGCTCAAAAATAAAATTGCCCACGCTCAAACTCATCTAGAAATCAAAATATGACCAATAAAAATCCTGCCGCTGTAATAACATGACCAAAATATCAAATTATTATGGCAATCGAATATGAAAAAACACCCACAAGATGCTAGCATAATTATATGATGAAAACAAAACAAAAAATAACAAGACTCAAAATTTCAGAAACAACTTTTAGAAAAAAACCTAGGAAAAAAAATATATCAATGGCAAAAAAAAAATCCAACACCGTAATCATCATCAATGTGTTTGTAAAAGAATGGGTCTTGTAATAATGCAACCCTCCAGCAGTCACCTTTTATCTCTACTTACTTACAAAACTATGAGTCTAAAATTGAAAACACAATAATATTTTGAATCCAAGTTCATTCACGCATATAGTCATATGGGTCTAAACTCAATTCAGTACCCATACATTTTGGTGTCTTTGGTTCTTTAATAATCATAATCATCCCTATTCTATTAGGCAGGATTGGTATTGAACCACTAAATATTACAGGATCACCATTTCTTATGCCTGCTCATAACTGTTATTAAAGCACAGTAGTGCCAAAGGTCCTCACTGGTGAAAGCCAGAAGCTAGAAACTAGTCTGGGGATATTGGATGAGTAGGCACTACTAGATACAGTTTTTATGCACAAACCTTCTGGCATCCACTGATTACTCTTGCTTGCATTGGGTGGCACTACTGTATGGAGAGTTTTGCCTGTTTAAATGCGCAGACGGCATTGAAAATTAAATTGAGAGAGTGCAAATTTCAGCGCTTGAGAAATTTGCACTCTCTGCGCTGAGAAATTTGCATTCTCTGTTTTAATAAGATAAAGAATAAGTGAGAAAGTACCCATTAACTTGATTAAAAAGATTTCTAGATATATGATTTTTTATTTATATAAACTTCTGGCTTTAGCTAGGAAGAAATCATCCTATCCAATTGCACAAAAACTCTACAGATGAGGTGGAGCTTTTATTTGGAATGAGCCAATATACCCCAACTAATAGTTTTAGTTAAAGGTATATCAGTCAATTTAATGTAGATGTTGGTATCATAGCCCTAACTAGGTAACAGTTGTCAAGTAAATGTTTTGGGATAGATGACATTCATAGATGTTCAAAAATGCAATTTGATATCTAAGAAATTACTAAAGATTTTTTTTTCCTTTTCATATGTCAAATGGGTTGACTGGGAAGCAAATCCGGGCCAGGTGCTTGGAAGGCAGCTATGCTAACGACTTGTCCACCAACACAATAGATGAAATAATTTTGTAAATTCTTTTCTAGATTTTAAATAATAAAAAATAATTTGAAAATTTTTAAATCCAATCTTTAAATATTTGCATGCTTTTCCAGTGACACATCTAGTATAATGAGAAAGTTTTCTGATGGTTGCTTTAATTGAGCTGTATTGACTTCCAGATAAACTTTTATTTACATTCTATACAAGAAATATTTGGTTATAATTACTCTGAAACTCAAGTAGGATGTGAGTTACTCGCTATTATTGCTACTTAGAATGAATTAGTAAGAAGTGATAATTGAGTCTTGATGTATAGAGTTCGTCATTATTATTATTTTCAACCATTATCGCTTCACAGCAGGATGAAGGTCTCTCCAAGTTCAATCCATCTTCCCCGAACTCTAGCCTTTCTTCTCCACATCACTTCAGCACACTTCTATGTCATTCATCCATTTCACATGCGGTCTCTTTCTAGGTTTTTTGTAATCACTTATAAAACTTTCTCCTCCACATCACCTCAGCATACTTCTATTTCGCCCATCCATTTCACATGCAGTCTTTTTCTAGATCTTTTGTAATCACTTGTAAAGCTTTCTCCTCCATATCACCTTAGCACTCTTCTATTTCACCCATCCATTTCACATGCGGTCTCTTTCTAGGTCTTTTGTAATCACTTGTAAAGCTTTCTCTGTCGTAAATTTAATTGCACGTCTATGAAGAAGAGTAAAGCTGCAGGTAATGATAATAAGATTATATATTTATAAATAAAAACGAAGTGTGAAAAAGATTTTTCATTGTGCTTCATTTGATGTTCTTCTTTAAAAAACTCATTTAATTATTATACAAACAAGGATTAACAAAATTATGATGATGATGAATTAGAAATTGCCTTATTCAAAAATAAAATAAATCAAGTTAACGCAATATGTTTTACATATATCAAACTTCTTGCGCGCACAACTTTAATATCATGCCCTTTAAATAAATATATTAATAATTTAAAATTAACACATCTGCTTTTTAATTAATGGTAGATTATGCATATATGTTAAGCAATTTGTTGAAATGTAAATCTGTTGATTGTGAAAACTTGAGATGCGCTGAACAAAAACACCAAGTTATCGTTCCTGTAGATCAAACCCTTAATATGTAAATAATGAAATGTTATATAAAATACAACTGTCCCTAATCAAATAATTACAAAAAAAATTTTCTCACTATTTTGCAGAAAGATTGAAAAAAGAAATTATAGATGGCAGTACTATGTAGGCTTGATAAATGTATAGACAAATTTATATATATATAACCTGATTTTAATAAGCAAAAAGTGTTAAAAAATTTACACTTAATTAATAGAATGAAATAAAGTTTGAACAATAGCGATGCTTTGACTAAAATATACATCAAAAATAAAAAATCAATTAAATAGAGAGGGGGAGGTGATAAAATTTTCATTTTTAAAAAGAACTTGTATATAAAATATTAAGATAATAAAAAAAAACACAATTCATAAGAACAGTGTCAGAATTAATATTGCACTTAAAATGATTAATTAGATTCAAGTTAATGAATAAACATTATAATTCCCATCTTTACTTGATTATGTTGCAGCTTTTCTAGAATGCCACAACTGATTAAAATCAACCCTAACGCAAAAATAATTTAAAGACAAGATTTATTTAATTTTAATGTATACTGTAGAAAAGATAGTTATTGGCTTTTTTATAGACTTTTTTTACTAACAATTTGTTAATCCAAAGATTAATGAATCATAAGAAATAAAATTTCGTTTTTTTAAATTTTGAAAAAGACAATAAAAATAATCCATCGATAATTACCCGTCAAAAATATAAACGAATTCTATTAAAACTATTAGCGATTGTAAAAGTTTATTGAATCGTTATTATTAAGTGATGTCAAGTATAAATCGACTCCTACTAATCAAATGAATAACATTATATATATATTCTTAAAAATTTTAATATACTATTAGTCCAGGAACTGATTTTCTGATAACACTTTTAAAATTAATGGGGAGAAAATCAAGAGAGGGGGCTCAAAATTTTCACAGGCCATAGATATAATTATTTTTGCATAAGTTATAACTTAACTAATATTTTTTTAAACTTAATTTTGAAGAAACTCATATTTAAAAAATAAAATCAACGCACTAAATAAATTAATTTATATGTAATATAGGGGTTTGAACCCAGACTTTCAAGCTCCCTTCAGCTATCCACTCTATCTCATATAACCGATACACACGACCACGCACATGTGTATCGGTTGTACGAGATAGAGTGGATAGCTGAAGGAGCTTGAAAGTCTGAGTTCAAACCCTCTATATTACATCTAAACTCCAGGTATATTAATTATATTTGTATTTAAATATTAATTTTTATATATTAAAAAAATCACACTAATTGACGTGAGAGATATGTATGCTTCTAATTTTACCAACTACTGTATTTGCGTTTAGACGCAGTGGCGTATAAGACGCACCCTCCTTTTTATACACATTTTAAAGAAAAAACAATAATTTTCTATATTTTTTCATGAATTTTCATAACGATTTACTAAGAGTTGGAATGTGAAATAGATTGAAGCCTGTCCATTAAAGTATGAAGATTGGCTATCTTAATATATATCTGAGCACTTATAACATATATGTGTAGAGATAGTAATCTAGATCAACTGATGATTGCTGGTTTAGCATGAAATACGTATATTGGTGATTATTTATCTTTTCGACATATATGTGTTCAAGTGTATCAGTGATATGAGATAGAGTGGAGAGTGGTGGGTGGTGTGAAAGTCTGTGCTCATATACCCTATATATTATACTAATTTTATAATTATTTATGTCTACAAAAAATGTAAGAAGGAACACTATAGTTAGGTATCTTTTAATATTCATTCTCAGAACTCAAAAATTCATCTCCAGAATCACTTGAAGTCTCTTCTTCAGAAACTGAGTCTTTTTATAATAAATCATTCTCTGTGACATTAAGTGAGTTACTAATTTCACATTTTGTAAACGACTTTACAACTGTCTCATGTTTCACAGCATCCCATGAAGTTTTGACCCATTCATAAATCTACGAAATGCTAGACCTCTTCCTTCTTCCTGATAGTGTCACTTCAAAATCTATAAACTGCATCCAAATGCTCCCTTTCTTATTCGTGGATCATTTAAATGGTTTCTTAATGCAGATATCTAAAGGTTGAAGCTGGGTCATTAGCCCACCTGGAATTACAGCTAAAATTGAGTTTTCAGTTGGTTGATTTTATTTTTCATATCTTTTGTTCTGTGTGTTCTTGAAGTGTGATCACACATTATTTGAGATTTCAGTGGATCTGAACTCTATTCTACTGGAATTCTCCCTCTTTCATGCAACTTATTATCTTTACAGAACAGAAAAAAATTATGGAAACAATTTATTTGAAATCAATGTGTCACAAAAAATATGTACATTCGTACGTACATATACAATAGAATATTTATATATGTATACTAATATAAAACAGAAGTTTAAGACTAACTGAAATTTCAGCTCATAATTTTGATTACTGCTATGTAAGACACATATTTTAGGCATACTTTGAAGGAAAAAGTATGAGTTCTATATGCTGGCAAATATGGTACTTTTTACCTAATTCATGATTTTCATTTTAACTAGAAAATAGCAGATGAAAATTTTAACCACTGATCTATTTAAGAATATAATTGATCTTATTACAACAACAAAAAAAATAATAAATTTAATTATTAAATCTTGTAGAACATTGTCTGGAAAAAAATTACTAAATAAGCTGACATGCATTTGGCAACAAAAAAAGTACAAATAATAATTTTATAAAATTTTATTTTATTTTTTTAATTATAAAAATTCTATACTAATATTAAAATAAATGATTAATATATAGAACATATTGCAAAAATATATCTACAATTAATAGTTACCATTAGAAACCAGTAACAACCTAGACATACCAATATAGATAGTAATCAATATTTCTCACTGTTGTCAAGGCAACCTCTTTCCTTTTAATAATAAATGTTGCCTCGACAACAGTGAGAAATATTAATTACTATCTATATTTGTATGTTTAGGTGGTTATATTAATTTAAATTTTCAATAAGGTGTGGCTGTTTTTAAAAGATAGAAAGTTTATAATGAGGGAGTGAGAAATATATTATCGAATTATTAGGAAATGATCTTTTATTTCACAAAAATCATTAATCTGTGAAATCTTAGAAAACCAGAATGCCAAATAAGTACTGAAACTTAACAATATGGGAATATTATAAAATTGTTTTCTATCAACAATTTGAAATAATGTTTCATTAGTTATGTGACTATTGATAATAAGTCGTTAAGGGAAAAAATAAACAAAAAATAAAAGTAAATTAAATTAGAAAAGGGACATCAGAAGAGAAGATGCAGATTATTCTTATGAAGAAGTGTTAAAAGAAGTAAAAATTAAATTGAGAATATGGGTTTCAGTATAACTATCTATTTGAAGCCTTTAGAATTAAAAAAATGTTATTGTAAAATAGGTATATAAAATGTTAGACGCCAGAAAATGATAAACTTATTGACAAATATAAAAATGAAATGGGTAGACATTATAGGTAAATGTAAAATAAAATAGATGAACTGTGGGTAAAAGAAAGAAAAAGGTGTGAGTTTTGTATTACAGGAATAAAAGTTGACACAATAATCTAAGTAATGGCTTATTTCCAATTAAAAGTAAGTTTTAAAAGTATCATTCCAATGAACAACATTGTCGGTTTTATTTCTATTGTGGATTTTATGAATAATATTCCAGTATATATTGCTTCTAATTAGAATGAATTCATGTTTGAGATATATGGAGGCTGTTTAGTAATGGTTACGTTTTTCAAAAGCATTGTTATCAGAATTGTTATTAGATCATAATAATATATAGGGGTTCTAACTCAGACTTTCACATTACCCTCAACTCTCCAAACCATTTCAAATTGTTGATCCATCTGATCACACACATGCTGAAAAGATAAATTATCACCAATATATGTATTTCATGCTAAACCAGCAATCATCAATTGGTTCAGATTACTATCTCCACACATATATACAATCAGTGCTCAGCTTTATATTAAGATAGCTAATCTTCATACTTTAATGGACAGGCTTCAAACTACTCCAACCCACAACTCTTCAACCATCCGTTTCATTGAAAATCTGAAGATGGAACGTTCAAAATTTATTTCCTTGAAATATTTTCATTACTAGCATGTCATATATTGCTGCTATATACCATTAATATACACTCATTATAATTCATTTTCATTTTCTTTATTTTTGGACAAGCTTTTCTAAAGCAAATTTCAATAGTTCCAGCGCATTAATACCAATTTTGATTTTTTATCTTCTTATCGAAAATTTGTGCCATCAGTATAAGTGCTTTTAAACAGTCTTATGTTTTGAATTTTATTTTAGAACCTGAAAATTAGTCTTTAGAATATATTTTATTGATTGAAAAAAAAATTGAGAATCTACTGTTACCAAATATTTTCAAAAGGGTTCCTATATTAATTTTCATAACAAGGTCATTTTTGGAACTACATAAATGTCATTTTTGATACATTTCAAAATGGTGTCTTTTTTTTTTTTTTGCTCAAAAGACTTTTGGAAGTGATGACTCTTGAAGAACTTTATAAATAACAGCAGGAACGTGTTTTCGAAAGTGTTTTAACAAATTGAAAGCATAAACATTCCGGTTGAAAACAATATAGCCAGGAAACAATTAATGATACTCTTTATTCATAGGAACATGTATAATTACACATAATTATTCTTGTGCTGCTTAAACTAATTTGCAGGTAATAAAAAGTCGCAGTGATATAAAATGGTCTGGCACGATCTTTTTTAATGAATGAATAGAATCAATTGCCGAAAATGATGCATGGCAAAGTGAAAGGTTATTTAATACGATTGACGGTTTTAGTAATTATTTTGACTGAATGTTCTTTCTGATAGAAAATCATGGCTTCTTTGAGAATTTTCTTAAAGTTTTCATTATTAATATAAGATCTAAAACTGACACAAACAGATATGTATTGAAAAACGTATTGTTGTGCAAGGTATTATTCACCAATGCATTTATAAAAAAACTAAGCTGATTTTTTTAGTATGTACTAGCAAAAAGTGTGAATTTATAAGTTTACTAAAACTTACTCCAGGAATCTACATAGTCATGTTGTAAATATCTTGTATGATTTACTGCCGTTGTAGAGTGATGGAAAATGGAGATCAAGATCAGAATTGTGGTTTTAAGTCACTTACTTCCTATGTCGTGTAAACATTACATGATCACCATCTCTTATGCTAGCACATAACTGTTAGTAAACAGGCAAAAACTCTCCATATAGTAGTGCCACCTTGTGCTAACCAGAGTAATCAATGGATGCCAGAAGGCTTGTGCATAAAATCCCATATCCATTGATTACTCTGGTTAGCACAAGGTGGCACTACTATATGGAGAGTTTTTGCCTGTTTACTATGTCATGTAATTATATAAAATTCTGAGCAATATACCTTTTGATTATTTATTTCATGAATAGCATTCTTAATCCTAATCTTAATTTAATCAAATAAGGTATTTTAGATGAATAATTAATGGTGGTAAAATTATCTTGTAACATATAATCTAATATGGTTAGATGAGATGATCAAGATAAAAAACTAATGATTCACACTAATTTATTTAAAGCAATAAACAGTAACAAAACAATATAATGTCTTTTCATACTATCTGCGGGGAATCTTGTCAAAAATATATTTAAGACCTTTAAAATTCCAAGTTGAAGCAGGATTTTACAATTGTCTTAGACCAAAATGGTCATCTTGTACTTTTAAGAATATTAATATTCATTGAAAATGAACAAAATTTTAGAAGCTTGACTATTTGTTTAAAATAATACATTATATATATATAAATATCCATGCATATTTAAATATTATATATATATATAATATAAATATTACCAAAAAAAAATCAAGTCAGATGTCACATGACCTAATTTAATATGCTTGTAGAACAATAATAATATAAATAAAATGTCCGTTAATTAGAACAAAATTGTAATCATAATAAAAATAATAAATATAATGGTAATAAACTATTATAAACAGTTTTTCAATCCGCAGAAGTACTTTCAGTTAATTTCTTAAACCTGCCTCAACTGACATTAAATTTAAAAAACAAAGTGGAAGCAAACGTCATCAATTCAAATTCCACGAATCTCGTATTTTAATGTTAGAAGCTTGTCAATTTATTAAATGCATTTTATTCCTGATAATAAAAACTGCCTCTTTAATTTTGCTTTTACTATGATTTCTCTCTTCATGAAGAATTTTCACACTTTCAATATCAAATTTAAATTTATATTTATGTTTTTTCATGATCAAAGAAAGCAGTCATTAAATCAGCATTATTCTTACTTTTTACTTGCTTATATAACAATTCATGCTCCTTTAATCTCTTTTCAATACTGCATGTCAATTCGCCTATATATGATAACATACACTCACAAAAAATTTATAATAGTTTATTACTGTTATATTATTTTTATTGTGATATATATATACACACACAAGAGAAGTTTATGTTTGATAATGTATACATTTGATTGAATGATATCTTACTTGGATGTCTGACTTCAAAGTATACAATTTTTTATTATCATAAAAACATTCTTGTGGGCACCAACATTGTTGTTCATCTAAAAGCAAACATAATAAATGTCTAAAAAGTTACTGAAAGTTATATACATAAAGACAGAATATGTAAAATGAAATATTATATATAGGGTATATGAGCACAGACTTTCACATGTCCCACCACTCTCCACTCTATCTCATAACACTGATACACTTGAACACATATATGTTGAAAAGGTAAATAATCACCAATATATGTATTTCATGCTAAACCAGCAATCATCAATTGGTCCAGATTATTATCTGTACATATAAATGCAATAAGTTTTCAGATATATATTAAGATAGCCAAACCTCATACTTTAATGGACAAGCTTCAATCTACTCCACACTCAAACTCTTCAACTGTCCATCCAATTGAAAATCTGATGGTGAAACACTCAAAGACCACCCTGAGGCTGAGATTCTCATCACACCCAAGTTGACCTAAAACAATCTGACCCCTCATGTACAGGATATAATCCATTTAATACATATACAAGGGATGGGAAGACATCTCTATTATGTAATAACTGAAATACAGGCTTATTATATACCTGTATATAGTGTAAATTTTATAAAAGGTAAACTCAATGGTATTGCTAAAAAATATGCCATTTCAAACGACAAGTAAACATTGGCAACAACAAATTTTCAAACTTTCAATATACTCAAAAAGGTAAAATGATCATTTACACCTGCTTTCTCAATTCATAAGAAGGTAAAAAATCTAATTAGTGATATTATTCAGATCAAATTTCAGTTCAACCTCAAATATTAAACAAAAATTCCTTCAATAATTCTATTTTGTGAAATTTGATTGTTTAATGAGATCAAAGAAAGTGATTTGATAGAAGTTCACTTTGAGTAATATTTTTGTCACACTTGCCATCTTATAAGATCTGAGAAGTTAGACATAAAAAGTCATTTTACATTTTCTGGATAATGTTATAAAGAGATTGGCTTATAGATATTAATAGCTTTTGGAAGTGTTATTATTTTCAGTGTGTATATATAATTATATAGCGAGGGCTTAATTGGTGCATAGCTCATGCCCCACCTTTATTACTTTATCCTCTAGAATAAGCATATTAGGTATACAAAAAATGACATAAAATCATGATCAAAGTAGCCTGCATCCTAAAAATATAGGGCATGAAACGAAAAAAGATAAACTCAGAAGTCCAAAACTACTGAACAATATAATTTTATTAATAATTTTAATACACACAAAAAATTGTTTATAATATTGGCGATAAACTTTAAAACAAAATAAAATAATAAATAAACAAAAACATACAAATATCTGATATTTATGAGTCACACAATGTAATCATTAAATATGGTGTTTTTGGTGGATCATTGTCTCATTTGGAAAATACAGGTGAACCATCCCCACACGCTACTGCCACTATTTTTCAGAGATATCTTTTTGGCTGTCATGCAGGCATATTCTCACTCTTGTGCAAATCTGACAAAGCCACCCAGCATGTCTTAAGTAACCTTATTCACATAGGTGATTCTAAATTATAACATAATACTGCCTTTATTATTTTATTGATAAACCTGCAATTCTATCTGTAAGACGTAATTGTATACCTTTCACCAACCGTTCTATTTAGTCATTTAGGTCCAATTCTGTAATTACAGTTTTGTTTAAGCTGAACCATCTTGCTCCCATTCATTTGGGGTGTTCTCCTAAATCTAGTAGAAATGTGATCATTCACCTCCTTCCATTTTATTTAATTTTCTTCAAGTTCTGAAGTTTGTTTTCTCTCTGCCCAGAGCATTTGAAATCCAAATCAGTACTTCATTTAACATATGATCATTGCTAGTTGATTTAGTTGATCTTTATTTAAAATATTTCATCTTTACATGCTTGATTAATATAGAAAAGTTTCTTTGGTTGATATTAAAGATGTTTATTGTTCACATGATCATCACTTCTCATGCTTACCCAACACTGTCCATGCAGTCTGGAATATTGGATGAGTAGGCCTTAGATAGGGATTTTATGCCCAACCCTACCTGAATCCATTGATTATTAAGGCTTGAACTGTGTGGCACTGCTGTATGGAGAGTTTGATATATATTCTCTTTGAGAATCCTAATAAAATAAGATTCTTCTTTTGATTCACAGCATTTTAGCCTGTTATTTCTTTTATAAAATACCAACAAAAGATACTTTTCTTTAATCTATAGATAATGAAAGTCAAAATAGTCTACTTTAATGGTAATGATAAGGTCCAAATTTTAGAATCTTTCACTCAGTGGTTGTCATACATGAAAACAGATTATTGTACACTAAAAACAAATAATTTTTTTTATAATTTTTTGACTAAAAATTAATATGATTTTTATAAATATTTATTACTTCTTCAATTACCTAGATTTATCTATTATTATTTTTATTACCAGAAACCAAATAAATGTAATGTGTGTGTGTGTGTGTGTTTATATCTATTCTACATCTGCATATGCATTGAATTTAACTCTTTTACCACCATTTTTTTTAGTATCAACATTATGATTTTAATATAATAAGTTAAAAAAATTTTATTTAGACATATACATAAAAAAAACTATATTTTATTAATTGACTATTTGAATAAAATAAAAATTAATTTTATACTGTTTATTACTGATTTTATTTTTCTGCTCGCTTAATAAAATACCCATCCTGAACTTGCTGTCTCTCTCTATACATATATATCAGTCAATACTTAGAACAATCCCAATATCCAACAATCTCAACCTGTTGTCAAGGCAACTTCCTATACATATATACTGTAGATAATATGTAGTAAAATATATTCTATCAGAGTATGTAGGCAACTAGGTCTTTCTTATTGCATTGCCAAATGTATACCATATAATACTAAATTGTCTATTCATTTTACTGCTGCGACACGATGCTTTACTTACCATTCTTTTTTTACAGTTTACAGTTTTGATTGACCCAACAATCTAATTGTTTTAAGGAACCTTCCTTAAAATAGTTCTGAAGAAGATTGCTGAGGCAATTGAAACTGTAAACTGTAAAAAAAAAAAAGGGTGGTAAATAAAGCATTGTGTAACAGTAGTAAGATGAATAGTCAATTTAGTATTATAAATTACATAGACAATTATTAACTATTACAGTAATAAATCTTTGGTACAAACCAATATCTGTTACTTTGCAGAGTTAGGCTTTTGATACAGCTTATTTTTGTTAAAACATGACCATATTATTCATTACTTATGAAAAATCAAAAAAATATATATTTAGCAAATACTTAATCTCGATGTTTTTTCTTTGTACTTTTTAGTTAATGATAAATTCCAAATTTCTTTGTACTTTTTATTCTAAATAAATCTATAAATTAACATTTAATCTCTTTGCTATTTCATTATATAAATATATCGGTAAGTTAAATTCTACATGATTGATTAATTTTTTTTATTCTTCAAATTACAAACATTATAACTCAGTTTTTTCCTTGTAACTGTAAATTAAAGCTATCCTTCTAACTTTTCAACTCTTATTACAATATCTTTTTTAGTGCATAATCTTGTTTATTTTATTTAGTATTTAATTTAATTTATATATACATAAACTGTTTTTTTACTAAGATTACATGAACAACAAACAGCAGAAACTTTCCATACACAATTAGACTAAGGGTATAGATCATAAAATCAGCATATTATAAGAATTTAGTTGTTCCTTTTGTAGTAGTGTTTTGTTTGACAATGTTAGATATGAAATCTTTTGTAGGTGAAATATATATTTACTGATAGAGAGGAAGACACAGTATTATGTAAGCGCTTATATCCCAATATTGCCATCCATTGATTACTCTGGCTTGCAATGAGTGGCACTACAGCATGGAGAGTTTTGCTTATGTGTGATTTATTTCTAGAGGGCACCAGAACAGCAATTAATTGATGTACCCAACACAAACCCACCTGAAACTCTCAAGACCTATATAATTATCATAAACACTCAGAATAGTACTCTGCAACTAGAAGCAATGATAAATATATTGTACCGTTTATTTATATGGTACAAATATATTGGCATTCGATAAGATATTTAAAAGCTAAGAAAAAAAAAGTAAATTTAGCGATCTTATTAAAACGACACAATTAAATTTTTTTAGTTTGTATAATCTATTTTTTTAAAATGTACAATAAAAGTAAATAGATAGGACATAATTTGGTCATCGAGTACGGGTAGTTAACTCCTAGTTAACTCGTAAAAAACCCTAATAGAGCAGTGGACGTTACAATATGAACCCTTCATTTATCAGGTTATACTGAAAGAAGTATTTATTTATTAAATCTTGATCTTTATTTATGTCAAAGTTCAAGGCATTGATGCATGTAATTTTGAAAATAAACAAAATTTAAACAAGATAATAGTGATTATCATGGAACAAAGACTCCCTCCCCTAAAAATCATCCTTTGGTTAAAATTTATTAATAAACACAAAACAAAAAGATATGTATATAATTATAAAATTTCTAAATATATTTTACCTGATTGGCATTATACGATAATTTACCTGACGTTATTCCAAAACAACTTTTATTTTTGATAATTTGAAATAGACTAAACTATTAACTAGATTTAAATTTTACGAGTTAGAATTATATCATATTCATATGCTAATGTTAGTGTTTAAATAGTTATGATATATTGTTACTAGATACTACAAAACATATAATATAAATGATTCATTCATATATTTTATTTTTAGTCAGTGTGATAAATAATACAATGATATAAATCTGTTTTAATTGTTACCTAACATTATAAATACTAAAGAGAAAATTATACTGTTATTCAATTCTATGTGCACTGAATAATAATGGGAATCTATTCTTATAAGTCAAACGATAAACCTTTAAAAATAAATAACAGATCTTTAATTATCAAATCTACAGTATTTTATCGTAAATAGCAAATGGAGTTTCTCTCCTTTTCTTCAATATCATCATCATTATCATCAACCATTATCAATCCACTGCAGGATGAAGGTCTCTCCAAATTCAGTCCATCTTCTCCAATCTTTAGCTTATCTTCTTCACATCACCCCTGCACACTTTCTTATTTCATCCATCCAGCTCACATGTAGTCTCTTACTGGGTCTTTTACAATCTCTTGGAATCCAGTTTAAGATTTCAAATGTCCATCTATTATCATTTCTTCTAGCAATATGTCCACTCCAACTCCACTTCCATCTTTTGATTTTTTCAATGAGGTCAGTAACACTGCATGATTATTTCAAATAAATATACATTTAAACTTGGACTTTAATAGTATGTGATCATCTATAGTGTCTTTAAATTATCATCACAACTATTTTTTCAAATATATATAAGCATATTTTGATAAACAGATTTATTTCCCTCTAATCATCATCTCTGATATAACTTAAAATATATATATATTTCTTCATTTTCACAAAACCTTAAATTCATATAATAATAATAATAATAATAATAATAATAATAATAATAATAATAATAATAATAATAATAATAATAATAATAATAATAATAATAATAATAATAATAATAATAATAATAATAATAATAATAATAATAATAATAATAATAATAATAATAATAATAATAATAATAATAATAATAATAATAATAATAATAATAATAATAATAATAATAATAATAATAATAATAATAATAATAATAATAATAATAATAATAATAATAATAATAATAATAATAATAATAATAATAATAATAATAATAATAATAATAATAATAATAATAATAATAATAATAATAATAATAATGTGTTTTCATATTCAATTCACTTATTTATTTCATCATTAAATCAAATTTCATGATATAGTTTTCATTTCTTTATTAAATTACAAAATTTTAAATGGAACCTTTTCATTTGAAACATAACTCATTGAACAAATTTTTAATTAGTAGAAATCAAATTTGGTTATTGTATTAACCACTCTAAATATTTGAATTTTTAAATGGTCAGTGAGAATTCTCTCACAAATATATGTAGTTTTTATGAATTGGCAGAAACATTTCTAACATTGCATGAAGAAAAGGTTTATTATATATATATGTAAACAAAACAAGTTAAAAATTTCGTAACTTGCTATAGCTCGCATTTTATGATCACTAGATGGAGCTTTACCAATAGCCCACAATCAAGCTTTATTTACATAAACGCTGAGAGAGAGAGAATTTGAAACAATTTGAAAGAGATATTGAATTCTATCTCTCTCAGCATTTATGGAAACAACGCTTGATTGTGGGCTATTGGTAAAGCTCCATCTAGTGATCATATATATATATTAAGCATAGCTCAATATGCTTCCAGCCTAAAAAGAATAATACGAATTGTATATTACATTAATAGACTTATCTAAATGCAATATTTGGTTTATTTGATTTTTAAACACAATGCACTTTTACAGTGGTTAAATTAAATAAACTTTAACTATTATGATTTTTCTATTTAATTAATCTATCAATGTTAAAACAATTTAGATGAATATTTCTGTCAAAGTAAAATCCAAATACATTCATTTGTTTATCTATATAATTGGTTAATTATGTAAATATAATTTTACTAAATTTAAATATATTTTTTTACAAAGTGAGATACTTAAAAAATGATTCCACAACCTTTTTGTTCTGATCCCATAAAAACAATTTTTCATAATATTCAGTTTTGTTCTCATTTGGAGATAATCAGAATAAACAGTATTTCAAGTAATTCTAAGCAGACAGTAATCAACCGCTACACATGCCCTGTGCTGTCATATTAAATCAATGTTGCTTTTGTTGAATATGAGGAAACTCTCAATCCATATCACATGATAAAGACTTTGAAAAGATAACAGCAACCATCTTATCTTTGTACTTAAATGCAATAAATCTCTATCATGTGACTTGAATCAAACATTTTTTCAGATTCAATAAAAACAACATTGATGTAATATAACAGTATAGCACACGTATAGTGGTTGATTATCATCTATTTAGAATTTAACCATCAAACATCACATGATCACCATTCTTTATGCTTACACAAGCTGTTTTTCATAGAGGAAAAACTCTCCATACAGTAGTGCCACTCAGTGCAAGCCAGAATAATCAATGGATGCAGGAAGGTTTGTACATGAAATCCCTATCTAGTGCATACTCATCCAATATCCACAGGCTGGTTTCTAACTTGCGGCTTTCATCAGTGAGGAGCTTTGGATCTTTTGCTTCTGTGTCTATTTAGAATTTCATGTAGCAAGCAAATTAAATATATATATAATACTAAAAAAAATCTTAGTTCAAATGATTATTTGGTATGAAATAAAAGTATAGAATAGCTGAGTTCTTGCATAATTGTCCTTATCAGAAAATTATATTACAGCTGAGAAATGAAACATTTTGTTGTAGATATTGATAGTTTACTTCAAGCATTTGCTGATAATATTATTTATCTTTTCAACATGTTTATGATCAAGTGTATCAGTGGTATGAGATAGACCATCAAACATCACATGATCACCATCTCTATACTAGCACATAATTTGTTGTAAACAAAGGCAAAACTCACCATACAGTAGTGGCTATGGTTGTTTAAGAGCCAAAGACAAAAAAATGTATGGGTGCTGAATTGAGTTCAGATCCATATAACTATATAAGCTATTGAGCTTAGATTGAAGATATTAACAATGTTTTCAATTTCATTCTCATAGTTTTGTAGTAAAGTAGAGTTAAAAGGTGGCTGCTGGAGGGTTGCATTAGATCCTAAGATCTAGGTGCAGTGCTCTCAGATCCAAGGCTCCTCACTGATGATGGCCACAAGCCAGAAACTAATCTGGGGATATTGGATGAGTAGGCACTAGATAGGGATTTTATGCACAAGCCTTCTGGCATCCATTGATTACTCTGTTTGGCACAGGTTGGCACTACTGTATGGGGAGTTTTGCCTTTGGTATGAGATAGCATGGATGGTTAAGAGTTGTGTGAAAGTCTGAGTTCAAACCCCCTATATATTATTATCTAAGAAAATTGCTTGGGTAAATTATTCTGTTAAAATTGGCTGCTCTTAAAATTGGATAATGTTTGATTATTGGAGATAATGGGTCTATTAATTAACAAATAAATACGAATAAAAGTGGTAAGTAGTTCGTTAAACATTTTCATTATTCTGTGGGATCCTTAAACAAAATTTTCTTTCCAATAATTTAAAATATAATGCTTTAAGTTAGCACAATAGCCATAGTATGGGTTTAAGCTAATCCATTTACTTTGTTTTGTTTTTCATTTTAATTAAACCATTTATTGCTAGATAAATCAATAAAATTTTATTTTGTTAGATGTCCTCTCTCTTTATCTCCAACTGGACTGATCATCATTCCCTATTGACCCATTCTTGTCATTGAATGTATGCTGTCTATTTGTATATCCATTGGTTCATGGTTATGAATGCTTAATCTGATCATAAGACAGAATCTAATCTAGTCCATTATTTGCAAGTAAGGGGAAATATAACCGATTTTTTATTATTTAATTTTGTGCAGAGGTTGAAATATAAATATTCTTATCTTTTGCAATCACATATATACATAAAATGTATTTATGCATATGTGTATTTATAGAATAATGTTCTGCATTGTATATGAATTATGGATTTGGTTTAAACCCTATTGAGTTTTCATAGAATATATGGTTTTATTTAAATTTTAACTAAAACTTGGCCCTATCTGCACACCCTACATTCCTATTCTGTTCACATCCCATTAAACCATCATAACTGTTAATATTAAAGCCTTAAAATATTTTAAACTATGAAATTATATTTTTAGTATGGATTTGAGTATAATTCCATAGATAAAGTAGTGTTCATGAATTGGCAGAAATTTTGGTACTGGCCTAGTAGTAGCACATGATCCCAAAGGGCTATTATGAATGCAGTGTTGTAGTAGTTATACTTTTGGCCACATAAATGGCAAATTTCTACGTTTTTGCACAGAAACAGTGCTATGAAGTGATGTACAGCTGCTAATAAACCAGGACCAAAATTTTGTCATTTCAATATGTAAATAAGTATTTATTTTTTATGCTTATTTGCATATGATAAGTTTCATTTGAGAGTGAAGTTTAGTAAATTCTAGATAATTTCATCGACGTCATTCATTCAGACATCGTAAACAGTAATTTAAAGTGAGTGGTCTATCCTCACACTTTCATTTCCAGTACTTAAGATTTGCCCATATATAAGCGTTTGGCTTGGAAAGTATAAGTGGATTCATTTTATTCTTTCATAAATACTATATCTTGTGTTGGGAGTGAAAGTATTCATTTATTATTAACACTCGTAAAAAGTGCATGCACAATAGCTTGAAAGGCTGATCTTTAATGTATTGCATTTCAATATATAACACATGGATCCAGACATCCAAAAATCAAATTCATATCTATGTTGTACTCTGAACTTTATCAATATTATTAACATGAATTCTTTTTAACATTACTTCATATCACTTTCCATTTCCAAAGGCATATTAAATACAAATAATAACAATAAATATGAGCAAATAATAAAAAGTATATAATTAAGTGATTAACTTCAATTTTGAAAGTAATCACTTAATTATATACTTTTTTATTATCAAGTAATAAAATTGTTGGAAATAATCAAAATAAATCACATTTAATAGTAAAAAAGTAGGATAATTAAAAAAAATTGTGTAGATTTATTGAAAATTAAGTAATCAAATAGCATCATCTGTGAAGTCTTATGATGTTTGAGCACTACAATTGGCAGACAGGGGAAGATCATGAACTTTTAGTTCTTGAATATCCTATATCATTAAACCATGCATGAATTGTAAATTTAATTCTGACAATAAAAAAAAAATACAATATTATGAGAATACTAAATAACCAAAACATAATATTCAGCAAGAAAAATGAAATATTCCGAAAATTTTAAATGATCAGTAATATAGATAATATAGTAATATAGTATAATATAGATAATACAATTTGGAAGACCATAGGTTTTCTAACAGCAAAATATAGCAATCCACTTACAAGTTATTACTAAAGCTTATTTTCTTATATCTGTGATGAAGTAAAAGATGAAACTAAGATTCCTAGTAATAGTTGTTATTAGTCATTCATTAGATTAGAGATTATCCACTTAATAAATAATATTTTTATAGGGTACAGAACACTACATCACTTGCACATAAGATAGGCATTGTTTTCTATCTGCTTTTAACACCTTGTGGAGGGGTGTAATCATAAACATAGACCAAAGACATGTGAAAAAGATGTATAATCCCCCAGATGTACATTTTATGCTGAACCAGCACTCATCAATTGGCCCAGATCACAATCTCTTACACATATCTATATCATATGATCTCCATTTCTTATGCTTACCCATAAAATGTTATTAAAACAGGCAAAACTCTCCATACAGTAGTGCAACTCAGTGCAAGCAAGAGTAATCAATGGATGCCAGATGGCTTGTACATAAAATCCCTATCTACTGCCTACTCATCCAATATCCCCAGACTAGTTTCTGGCTTGTTTTCAATTTTATTCTCATAGTTTTGTAGTTAAGTAGAGATAAAAGGTAGCTGCTGGAGGGTTGCATTAGATCCTAAGATCTAAGTGCAGTGCTCTCAGATTCAAGGCTCCTCACTGATGAAGGCCCACAGGCCAGAAACTAGTCTGGGGGATATGAATGAGTAGGCACTAGACAGCGATTTTATGCACAAGACTTCTGGCATCCATTGATTACTCTGACATGCACTGAGTGGCACTACTGTATGGAGAGTTTTGCTTGTTTTAATAACATATCTTTATCATTGATCAGTATATATAAATAACCAATTACTACATTTTAATTGATGTGTTTAACTTACTGCTCTTACAATTTTGACCCGAACCACTTAATAGAAATATATTAATAATTTTTATTAGTTATTCATTTGGTTAGAGATTATCTACTTAATTAATATTTCTGTAGAATAAATTACACTTTACCGTTCTCACATAAGATAGAAACTGATTTCTATCTACTTTTAACATCTTATGGAGGAATGTAATCATAAATATATGGCCAAAAAACATGAAAAAGATGTATAATTCTCATACATACTGAATATGGATAAAAACATGAGTAAGAGATTGTGATCTGGACCAAGTAATGAGTGCTGGTTTAGCATAAAATGCCCATATTGGGAATCATCTTGAAAAAGGTGTATGATTCTCATATATACTGGATATTGATAAAAATATGAGTCCAGAGATTATGATCTGGACCAAGTAATGAGTGCTGCTTTAGCACAAAATGCCCATATTGGTAATCATCTTGTTCACATCTTTGGTCATATGTTGATGATTATACCCTTCCACAAGGAGTTAAAAGTGATAGAAATTAGTCCCTACTTTGCATGAGAGTGATGTAGAGAAAATAATACTACAGAAAATTATCCATTGAGATTCCTACTATTGTTGTGTTAAATGACTGCATAACCATTTATCCAATATATTTTTTTTGTTGAACATCATTCAAACTGCATCTTATATACTTTTTTTTTGCATAGTCAAAAGGTTATGTACTTGGTGATAATCTCAAAAGGATACTATCATATAACTATTCTAAGCATGATATTGAAATAGTTTCTAAACTTTTCTTAATTACTTGCAATTTGTAATATTTAAATGTAAATAATATAAATCATTATGCAGTTCTCCAACCCATCCCCACCCCTTTCATAATAAAGATTTAATTGTTAATGAAAATAAGAAGTTATTTCTTTGCCATAGAAACAATTAATTAGTAAATCGATTTATAAGAACAGTTTTTTATTGGGTGGTATGAAAGTGGCCTGGAAGAAAAGACTGAATTTAAATTCATTATTAAGACGTTCAAAACAGTCAATTGATTGCAAATCTATTCATGGAGTAGTTTATATGATTTCTTGCAGTCATCATAAAATTTATATGTCAGTATAAATTAAGTCTTAATAAAAGATAAAACAGGCAAAACTCACTATACATATTGCCACACACAGTAAGCTAGAGTAATCAATCGATGCCATAAGGCTTGTGCATAAAATCCCCATCTAGTGCCTACTCATCCAATATCCCCAGACTAGTTTCTGGCTTGTGGCTTTCATCAGTGAGGAGCCTTGGATCTGAGAGCACTGCACAGACTCATAGTTTTGTAGTTAAGTTGTGATAAAAGGTGACTGATGGAGGGTTGCATTAGATCCTAAGATCTAGGTGCAGTGCTCTCAGATCCAAGGCTTCTCGTTGACTTGCTGTGTGTGACAATACGTATAGTAAGTTTTGCCTGTTTTAACAACAGTTATACGCAAGCATAAGAGGTGGTGGTCATGTGATGTTTATTGTCTTAATAAAAGAGTTAAAGTTTATAAAAGTAGAGTTAAACATAGATATCATAACTCAGTTTTGTTTATTTAAGAACTGAATAACAGGTCATAAAATATTAGTTGACAATGCAGGTTATCTTTTATGAAAAAAGTGTAAAAGAAGAGTAAAATAAGCTTTGATGATAAAATATTTTGAATCTGAGACTATCAATCTCTGAAGACATCCTTTGATGTGAAAGGAAGTTGAGTTTTCAAGGGAATGATGGGAAGGCTATTTTGTTTGATTTGGATACATGGTATGTTTAGTTGAATTTCACTTGAAAAGATCTATTTGTTAATAGATGAAACCATGGTTGTGGGAGAATTTTAGTAAAAAGCTGTTTTTGACTAGTATTGTAATGTTATATGAATTTCTATTATGTATATATAAAATATATCTTTATTTTCAAAATAAAATGTTCTTATTTAAAAACAAACAAATAAATAATCTTGTTTAGATATATGAAGTATTATGAGTTTACCAAGAATGTCTTTTATAATAATATTTATTAAGTGTTTTTTAATAATGATGCTATATATTACGGCATTAAAACAGGCAAAACTCTCTATACGTATTGCCACTCAGTGCAAGACAGAGTAATCAATGGATGCCAGAAGGCTTGTGCATAAATTCCTCATCTAATGCTTACTCATCCAATATCCCCAGACTACCTAAGATCTAGGTGCAGTGCTCTCAGATCCAAGGCTCCTCGCTGATGAAGGCTACTAGCCAGAAACTAGTCTAAGATCTAGGTGCAGTGCTCTCAGATCCAAGGCTCCTCACTGATAAAGGCCACAAGCCAGAAACTAGTCTGGGTATATTGGATGAGTAGGCACTAGATGGAGATTTTATGCACAAGCCTTCTGGCATCCATTGATTACTCTGGCTTGCACTGAGTGATAATACATATAGAGTTTTGCCTGTTTTAATAACAGGTAAGAGCAAGCATAAGAAATGATGATCGTGTGATATTACAGCATGACGGAATCTCCAAAAAACAAATTACAGAATAAAACAAATGAAAAAAAAAATCACGGGTTAACAAAAAACTCGAGCATCAAATTAAAATAAAATGAAATAAAGTTTAATAAAACAACCTTAATGCAGCTTTTAATATTGAAATCAATAAACCACAGAAAATTAAAATTCCAAACATACAAATGGATATTGCAGCGAAACTTCACAAATGAATCAGTTGCTAATACTTTAACCAACTTTTGGAGAGAAAAAATTAAGACTTTCCAAGACTGGAAAAAAAATATCAAACAATAATTTAAAGTTCATGTGGAAAAAATTCAAAAATAACTATCAGCAACAATTATAATCTAAGAATTTTTTAAAAAAAAACTTTTAATGCCCAAAAATGGAATCTTTGTCATAAATATAATACAGTTGACAACATTTATTCAGATGATACTAAATGCAAGTGGTCAGATGGTTTTTCTATACATTTAATCAGCATTGCTTTTCATTCCAATTAACTTTGTTCGATGGATTCTAGATAGTAGTGACAAAAGATCCCAGGGCACTTTGCAACTTAGAAATTTTCTTGGAAACCATTACATAAATATGTAAATGAAGAACCTTCAGCTCTATACAACATAGAAAATATAAAATAAAAATTGAAAATCATGTGATTAGCATGTAGAATCCTTCTTTGAAAGACCAACTTAATGTGCATTTAGTAACCAAGGGAAAAGAATCATATGATTGATACATAGGATCCTACTTTCAAAAATCAAAGTAACCACATATAAATGAAGAAGAATCTAAGCTCAGTATAATATAAAAAATATAAACTCAGAAAAAAGAATCATGTAATTGGTATGCAAAATCCTTCTTTTAAAGAATAACGTAACCAGCTCTTAACAACTAAGAGAAAAGAATCATGTGATTGATATGAAGACTCATATTTTCAAATATTAAAAGTAATCACATATAAGTGAAAAACCTAAGCTTCATATATTATCGATAATATAAACTAAGAGAAAAGAATTATGATTGATGTGAGGAATTTTCATTCAAAGATCAAGATAATATGCAGTTAGCAAGAGTCATGTGATTGATATGTAGAATCTTTCATTCGAAGATCAATGTAATCTGATCTTATCACCTAATTATATTGTATACAAACTAATTTACAATCTATACAATTAGGTAAATAACAGAATGAGTTCATATTTCAAAGTATAAAGATTACCATTAGCTTTTTTTTTTTTAATAGATCAATTCTCCAAAGTGCACCTGAAAAAAATCAGTAATCCAAAAACCAGGTGTAATCGTGTAGATGTGTATTGCTAAATAATGCCAAAGAATTACTCAGTACTTTCATAAAGTGTTGAGTGAAGATATATATCATTGTGATATATAAGATATTGAAATTATTCCAATTGTTAAAATGTCAACAAGTACAGAGCTTTGACACTCCTCGGGAATAAAACAATCTCACCTAAGAATAGTGGTATATTATATATACCCTAACTTGAGCGAATAGAATACACTTTGTAAACCATTAAAAAAAAAAAAAAAGGTGCAAATGTGATGTCAATAACTAAATAAGAATCAGACAAAGAAACTTTAAACTCAGAAAAAAGACAAGTTTCATAATATGCAGTATTTGGGTTATGTAGTACAAGCCTACTTTAATTTGATTTATAGTTCATATATAAATCTAATATTTAATAAAATAGGAAGTGAAGAAGCATCAGGCTCAAAAATTATGCTATAATATTACATGATTGACCATATCAAAAATAAAATAACTTTACTAAAATTAACAGCGTATTAATATTCAAATACACGTGATTTTGGACAGTAGTGACATCTATATTCTCCGAATTATCGTTTTTTAGCGATTTGGCTTTCATTTAAATGGATAACATAACATGCGGGACTCATTTACTTTGCAGAAGCAGATGTGATTAATCAGAAAATATTGATTATATTGCCAATAAAGTTTTCTTTATCTCGCTACATAACAATATTGGGGGGGGGGGGGATTACTATTGTCAGCGTAATAATTTTTTGGTTTTAAAAAACGAAGTTTTTATAAATCTTATTCTCCCCTTTCCGTAATCTATATATTAACTAGCATGATAAAATTAACACGTCAAAAAAAAAAAAAAAACTGATATGATATATATTTGAGTTAACCCTGAAATATTTAAAATGGAATTTTAAAAAACTATAATTTGCAATAAAAAAAACCGTAAAAATTCTAATACAAGCACTTACATTTATCTTCCAGTGAATGGTAAGATGCTCCAGAGAATTGAATACGACTAAAGACAAAATCACTCAGGTAAAGTCTTCCATTAACATCCAACAAAACATTTGTAGGCTGAATATATAAAGAAATAATAAATACATAATATAAATATATTGCAAGTTTAAATAATTTTTAAATTTATAAGTGCATGTATGTTTGTGAAAATGTTAATATTGTACTGTCTTTTTAGGACTTTTTTTTTTTTTTAGATTTATAAATAAAATAAAAAAAGGATTTTTTAAAAAGATATTCACAAAAGTTTTCTAATATCTTAAGTAAATAAGCATTTATTTTTATAGTGCTATGTTTTATAAATTGTAATACAATAAAGATCAGCCTTTTCAAGCTATTGTGCATGCGCTTTTTTACGAGTGTTAATAATAAATGAATACTTTCATTCCCAACACAAGATATAGTATTTATGAAAGAAAAAAAGAATCCACTTATTCTTTCAAACCCAAATGCTTATATAGGGGCAAATCTTAAGTACTGGAAGTGAAAGTGTGAGGATAGACCACTCACTTTAAATTACTGTTTACGATGTCTGAATGAATGACGTCAATGAAATTATCTAGAATTTACTAAACGTCACTCTCAAATGAAACTTAAACATATGTAAATAAGCATTTATTTTATAATGCTATGTTTTATAAATTGTAATACATTAAAGATCAGTCTTTTCAAGCTATTGTGCATGCGCTTTTCACGAGTGTTAATAATAAATGAATACTTTCATTCCCAACACAAGATATAGTATTTATGAAAGACTAAAATGAATCCACTTATTCTTTCCAACCCAAATGCTTATTTATAAAACATAGCGCTATAAAAATAAAATAGATTTGTCTTTTATTTTCCACTAGGATGACCACACCAATACACGTGCAGTGTACATACAATGTGCAGTATTTTTCTAGTTGACCTGGTTAATTTCAATTTTGTCTTTGCATCAGGAAATATATACATTTCCAACTTTAGTGAAACCATGAACCCTCCAAAACAATGTAAAATCGGTGATGAATGTCATGTCTTTAATGAAGAATGGACAAATATTTCTTTGGTAATATAGGGAATAAAAGCAGTGTTTATTGTATCATGAAAAAAGGTGCGACCCTCCACTAACCTTGGCTTCCACAAAGTGGCCCCGATGCAGCCTTCCACCAACCTCTGTCATCCCCAAGCCAAAACAATTGCCCACCCCTGTAGTAGATCAATTTTTCATTGTTGCAACTCCCATCAAAATATGATCACATCTTATAATGGTTTCAGATGTTGCATTAGGGACCAGATCATGTCAAAAACTGTGTAGGATGATAGTTTCTTACCTTTTTCCTTGTTAGGATTCAATTTATTCCTGAATGTTTTTAAGGGTCTTCTGACCTTGCAATGACTAGAATACAATGTTAATACTGTATTTGAAATTGTTAAAAAGCTTTGATATTGCTTTGTATGTTCTTGATGCTTACATATTCAAAAAAGAGATGGTATTAGTTTTCAGTATCTTTATGACAAAGGCTGCATTGTTCACCAATATTCTTATATTGTCTTCTGTCTTTGTTAAAATGAGGTGCAGGTAAGGATTCTAAGTTTATTTTGATAAGAAAATCCCAAATATTTAGCTTCCTACTGTAACCAGAATTTGTTTTTTTCAATCATTTGTTGTTTATAATAGATATTGATTTATTTCCATAATCTGGTCACAAGATTTGAATGATATTAAATTGAGACTGAAGTTATGATTTGTGTGAATCAGCAGGATGAAATATTCCCAGAATTTAAGTAGTGGTGGTGGTTTGAGTAAGTTTCGATGTTTATATTATGTGTGGGATTAATTTGATACATGAAATTAAAAAGTTTATTGTTTTTTGGTTGGAGTCAATTGAGGGAGATAGCTGCTATATGATTTCCCCCAAGTAAAAATATAAAATTTTTGTTATAATGAGAAGGTTAAAAAGTAAGTTTTTGAGTAGTGAGACAGGTACATCTTGGAGAATAAGTTTATTGAGCTTTAACATTTGTCATAAAGTTTTTGTTGTATTAGGTTTCATATTTTCATATATATATATTGCTTATAACTCTACTTTCGTATACACTTCAATGCAAACAAATTTTCTTAAAAAACTTCTTTATTTTCCTTACAGTTTCGACTGTCCAGCAGTCTTCATCAGAGCTTTATGCTGAGTTCTTAAATAGAAGGGAAATCCAAGAAATAGATTTAATTTTCCAGTTACAATACACAACCCCAAAATCAAAAATAACATAAATGCTTAAAATTTTTGCAACATCTATTTTTACAGTATTTAATTAATCCTTCAATAAGGATTCTACATAAGTCTTACACAAGTTGTAAAAAATTTTCTCACTTTATTGTCCCTTTCTGGACACTAGTGTTAATTGCAATATAGATATATACTTGAAATTGTTTAACTTTTAAAATTTAAATAGACTCCAATTACAATACATATATCAAATACAAGTGTGATGTGAATATGCACATGCTTACAAGATATATGTATAATGAAATAGGTTAATAGTAAATTTTTACACATTGATAGATAGTCGTGATATAATAGATTTTGAGAAAGGAAATTGTTCATAAATTTGGAAAAATTTATTTGATTACATAACCTTCTCAGTGTTGTTAATTCATTTCAGTGTAATAAGTATTGTTTTACTATACATTATAAGGCATGATAAGTGATGCAAAAGGGGTCATTTTAATTTTGATTGGTTATTTCATTCTACAATGCAACCATTTTTTAAAAATTACATAATTTGAATATTTTCACAGGTAATAGATTCAAATGGTCTCCTTTTTTTTTTACAATTTTTTTAAATGTAAGACCTGGCAAAAATTCAGCAGATGGAGAAGATCAGTATATACTAAGAAGGATGTTGTTAGTTGATGTCAAAGATTGTTTGTTAAAATTTTGATAAAATTACAATTATTTTTTTAGGGTATAGTGACACCAGTGATTATTACTTTTTTATATCCATTCATCTACTTATCTTTTTCTTCATAATAATCTTCTATCTGTCCTGCAGAATAATCTAAAAAACATATTACAAACACATACACAATATACACACAAACCCATCTATCTATCTATCTATCAATCTACCTATCTAGCTAGCTACCTACTTACCTACCTATCTACCTAGATAGCTATCTAGCTACCTACCTATCTATCTACCTATCTATATATCCATCTATCTATCTACCTATCTACCTATCTATCTATCTATCTATCTATCTATCTATCTATCTATCTATCTATATACTGACATCATTGAAAGAATTAAGAGATTGAAATGGAGTTTTGGGCTGGACATATTGCTAAAAGAGATGATAATAGGTGGACAGTTAAAATCTTAAACTGGATTCCAAGAGATTGTAAAGGATCTAGAAATAGACCATGTGAGATGGATGGATGAAATAAGAAAGTGTGCTAGGAAAATCAAAGAAAATGAATTGAACTTGATGAGACCTTCATCCTGCAATGGATCAATAATGGTTAGAATTGATTGATTGATTGATTGATTGATTGATTGATTGATAGATAGATAGATAGATAAATAGATAGATAGATAGATAGATAGATAGATAGATAGATAGATAGATAGATAGATAGATAGATAGATAGATAGATAGATAGATAGATAGATAGATAGATAGATAGATAGATAGATAGATAGATAGACAGACAGACAGACAGACAGACAGACAGACAGACAGAGACAGACAGACAGACAGACAGTCAGACAGACAGACAGACAGACAGATAGATGGATAGATAGATAGATATGCAAAATATTGAAATTCTACAAATTTTCAATATAGCAATATTAAATATTTAGAGTTAATTCCAATGTTTTGTTTTATCATTTATTATTTTTCTTGATATACATGTGTACATATTAGTATAGCATTCCTAATTATATGTAAAAAGAAATTAATATGCATTAAATATATTATTTGTAGCATAATTACTTTAAGATTTCCATGAAATATTGGCCATGGTTGACTATGTAAGAAGTCAATTCCCTCTAACATTTGCTGAATGATCTTCAGTTCAGATAGATTAAGAGGATAAATACCATTATGTATTGCATTAACAAATGTAATTAAATTAAATTCACACAAGGGCTGCACTAAATAACCACAGTAATAATCTTCAAAGAAACCCTAAAATAGTAAATAATAAAATATTGAAATTATATAGATGTTTATTTAAGCCAAAAAACATCACATGACCACCACTTCTTATGCTTGTGTATAACTGTTGTTAAAACAGGCAAAACTCACTATACGTATTGCCACACACAGCAAGCTAGAGTAATGAATGGATGCCAGAAGACTTGTGCATAAAATCCCCATCTAGTGCCTACTCACCCAATATCCCCAGACTAGTTTCTGATGAAGACAACAAGCCAGGAACTAGTCTGGGGATATTGGATGAGTATGCACTAGATGGGGATTTTATGCATAAGCGTTCTGGCATTCATTGATTACTCTAGCTTGCTGTGTGTGGCAATACTTATGTTTACTTAAGTAAAATCTACATTTTTAACAAAAAAATATTGGTGCATCAATAAAGGAGCAGAATTCTGGAGTTGGGGATTCATGGAAGTGGTCCAATTCTACTTCTTGCATTCAACCTTCTTATGAAATCTCATTCAATGATTATTTTTTAAATAGTTAATAAACTCTAAATACAAATGATATTATTATAATAAAATTAATCATATAGTAAGGTACTTAAGGATTGGGGTCACAATATTCAAACACACAAATGGCATGTTGAACACAATAGTTTACCAAATAATCAACCCAAGAATCTTTGTTCTCAAATCTACCACTCAGCTACTGAGCTAAATTACTCACAACAATTAAAAAATGTTTTTTATTCACATATAATGTCATATTATTTAATCTCATTCGCAATAATACAATTTTTACATCTTTTATTTAATTTTAAAACTATTTGTTTTTGTTTTGAACATGTTTTAGAAATTGATCCTAATATAATAATGAAATATTTCACAGTTGTCATGCAGTTTATATAATCTAAGGCTGTTGGCAGACCAAATTTCAAAAATATTGATATCAATTCAATAGGCTTTCAGTCATGTACACAAGAGGGCAGTATATGTAAAAAAAAGTCTAAAAAAGCATTTACAGTAAATTCAAATAGAATCATACTTTCTCTTGACTGCGAAAATTGCTTTAAATTAAAATTTCTTTTGATTGTAAAAATTTCTTTTTAAAAAATGCTAATTTCATAAACAAAATAATATTGAACTCTATTTTTTTTAATTAAATAAATTTTATTAATAACAAATTTCATACAAGCATTAACATATGTACAAAAAAGTACATTTAAATTACAAATATTTGACACACTATATATGAAAACACAATGTTTTAAGATAGATGAAGAATGATTTGAATTTGAAGAAAGTAATATTTTATGTCCAATAGATGTGTATTTTATTTACAATTTATACACTTTATACAGAACAGCATTGAAAGATAAGCTTGTTTTGGATACTAATAACATGAATTAATGCTGACATAATATGCAGTTCGAAAAACATTATACTGCCAAATAAGTAAAAATTTGAAGCATTTATTTTTTATTATTTTTTAAGGACATTGTATTTCTTATTATTAAATATGATCGAATAGCAAACAAGCTGACTTTTAATGTGCAATTTGTTCTCAGATCCAAGGCTCCTCATCAATGAAAACTACAAGCTAAAAACTAGTCTGGGAATATTGAACAAGTAGACACTAGATAAATATTTTATGCACAAACCTTCCTGCATCCATTGATTACTCTGGCTTGCATAAAGTGGTGTTACTATATGGAGTTTTGCCTCTATGTAATTTTCTTTCAAATATTACACAGACTGTGACATTATTTTTATTCTTCATTTTAATTAAAATTGTAATAATTATAAAAAAGATCCCAACCCTAAAAGATTAAAAATAATATATATATTAGACTACAATTATTTATCATCTTATGCAATCTGATACAAATATCAAAAGGCAAAAAGTTATTTCTGTTTACATGAATATATCTCATTTCTATTTTTTATTAGATATTAATAAAATCTTTAAAAACATGAATAAAACAAAGAATGCAAAATGAAATAAAAATAAGCAGAGAAATGAATATATATATAATGAAGATTGTTAGGGGTAAAAGGTGAAACTCATTATGAAAGCACTTATAGTAATGATTCCTCTCCTTAACAGTTCTTATTATATCAGCCTTGCATTCAAAGTATCATGCTGACCTTTTCAGTAAAATGCTACTTAACATCTATCTGTTTACAGCATTCATATATACCTCTGTCAGTTTCCCAAACTACATAAAGTTAAATGTTTTGTGTAATATTTTTGTGTTATACAAATACATCTGCATCTAATGCTTATGATACAAAAAAATCAAAAACAAGATTTATAGTAGATTGTTTAGTAACTCATTCACAAAAGCGTGTTACCATCTCTTAAGAAAAAGAATATATATTTTTAAAAAATGCATGTTGCATGTTAATATGAATATGCTATTAGAATAATTAATTAAACAACACAATATTTTACTTTCCTTTCTTTCATATTTACAAAATTAGAAATTGTTTTCTTTCACATGTAATTCAATATATATAGAAAATAATCCAGTGCATAACGCTATACTGAAATAAATTTACAAATATTAAGCAATTAAATCATCCCACATAATTAAGAAATCCAATATTGCCCTCTGTGAACTAATATATAAATACATTAGAGTTCGTATTTCAAAATTGTCTTTATATAATAATAGTAAAACATGTTTGTTTGTAGCAAAATTTAAGATCGTTGTTTGCTAATTTTCAAGTTCTTTGTTTGAGTTTGTTCGTATTTCAATATATAACATCTGATAGCAGACAGGTCAAAGTGGATACCATTTTGACCTGGCTATTTTGAAATACAAACTCTAATGTATTTATATATTAGTTCACAGAGGACAGTACTGGATTTCTTAATCATGTGGGATGATTTAATTGCTTAATATATATATATATTGAATTATTGTTAAAAGGAGGTTGCCTTGACAACAGTTTGAAATTGTTGATAGTATTGATATTGGGATTGTCTAAGTGTTGACTGGTTTTTAATAATATATATATATTATTTTCAATTACTATTAATACAAAATTTGCATGTGTCGCTGGTGAAATATGATTCATAATTATATCTTTTACTAGTAATCATGACCATAAATTCATTTATAGAAGTACAACATCCCTAAGGGCACATCAATTAATTATAGTGTACCATATAATTAATAGACACATTTTGATATGTTTTATTATTTACTAAATATGATGCAATTATAGCTTAATGTTTTGGAAGCAACATACACTCACTTGCTTAACATAAATGTCTTAGTTTGAATGAACAATAGGAAAAGATTAAATTAAGTTATTAAGAAATGCCTATGATTGTTATAGACTGCAATAATAAAGAGAAGTTTATAAAAGAAATTTAAAACGCTACTTCAGTAATCACTGAAAATTATTAAAACCATTTAATACTCTATAAAATGTTTCCTTAAGTCAAATCATTATCCAAAGCATTGTTTAACTCCCTGAAAAATGGTGAGAGGGGCAATGTGCTGACAAAAATTTCAAAATTTATTAAAGCTAGATATTTCATAATATCACAATCCGGGGGACTCTGCTATGATCAAAAATTACTTTAATAGCGATAAGGGGAAGAAATAGATTAAAAGAAGAGAAAGTTTAATTTGGTTAATAGGGTCATTGCGTTAATGGCCTAAACATAGAAACTTCTGGCTTCATCTGGATTTCAGTGTTAATCTAAAATAAATAGTATATATAAAAGAAAAAAATATATACAAAAAAAAATAAATAAACGTCCTAAGCATTAACACTACTATGACATTAAAGAAATAAAAATGTCGCAAAACTGAACAATAAAAAATTTCATGTTGCAATGGTTAATTTCATCTCAGTACATTTTATCCAAAATGATTTTATAAAATTTATAAAAAGTTGTTTTGAAAATGAAAATAAACAGCTAAGTGATCAATTAATCAAAATGATGATGATAGATTTGTCCAAGTTCTGTGGTTGAAGCTTTTTATCTCTGATCTAAGCAAAGTTATATACTATATTACTTCCTACCATTTAACAGGACATAAAACACAAATTTAGATAAGGTAGTGATTAATTTTAACATTTAATCATCATCATCAACCAGTACTAATCCACTGCAGTATGAAGGTCTCTCCAAGTTCAACCCATCTCCAATCTTTAGCTTCTCTTCTCCACATCACCACTGTACACTTTCTTATTTCATCTATTCATCTCATGTGTGGCCTCTTTCTGGGTCTTTTACAATCTCTTGAAATCCAGTTTAAGATTTCAATTGTCCATCTATTATCATCTCTTCTAGAAATATGTCCAGCCCAACTCCACTTCAGTCTTTTAAATTTTTCAATGAGGTCAGTAACACCTGTTTGTTCTCTTACCCATATATTGCATTTTTGATCTCTTCTTGTTACTCCCAACATGCATCTCTCCAAACTTCTTTGAATGGTCTGAAGCCTCTGTATTGCTCTTCTATTAAGTATACAAGTTTCAAATTTATAAGTAAGAACTGGTAAAACACATTTATTAAAAGCATTCCTTTTCAAACACATAGGCATATTTCCTTTTAGTATCAAATTATTTCTACCAAAAGCACTCCAACAGAGTTTAATTCTACGATTAATTTTATCCATTATGTTTACATCTGTATTAATAATCTGACCAAGATATTTGTAGCTGTTAACTTTTTCTAACTCACCATAATCAATCTTTATTTTCATATTTTGAGAAAATTCATTAAACATTACTTTAATCTTTTTAACATTTATCTTTAGTCCTACTTTCCTACTTTCATCTGCTAACTCCTGCAACATTTCCTGCAGCTCTAAAGCATTATTTTCAAAAACAACTACATCATCTGCAAAATCTAAATGATTTAAATAATCTCTATTTACTTTCACTCTTTTTAGCTTCCCATTTTAATCCACAAAATACTTCTTGCAGCACTGCTGTAAAAAGTTTTGGAGATATGGAGTCACCTTGTCTTATGCCCTTCTCAATGTTGAGTTTCTTAGTGTCATTATGTAATCTAATTATTGCTGCAGCATTTTTATAAATATTCTTTAAAATATGACAATATCCTGGATCTATGCCTTGATGATCCAATGCTTTAATCACTGAAGAAATGTTTATAGAATGAAATACCTTTTCATAATCTACAAATCCAAAGCATAATGGCAACTCATATTCATTTATCCTTTCTATAACTTCTCTTAATACCTGGATATGATCTACTGTACTAAAACCACTTTTAAACCCAGCTTGTTCTCTTGGTTGGTGGAAATCCAATGTTCTCTGTAGATAAGTTATAATTATCTTGATAAAAATTTTGTATAAAACTGATAAAAGGCTGATAGGTCTGTAATTTCTAATATCTTCTTTATCACCTTTTTTAAATATTAATATTAATACTGCATTCTTCCAATCATCTGGTACAACTTTATCATTTAGACATTTGGTATATAACTATGGGTAAAAAATTTCTATTTCTTCACCTGCTTCTTTTAATATATCAATTATAATTCCATCATTACCTGAAGCCTTTCCTTTCTTCATAAATTTAATTGTATGTCTCACTTCTTCATTTAAAATTTTGGGCAATTCAAAAGATATAATAGACATAGGAGGTACTTGTTCTTTATTACTATATAATTCTTGATAGAAGTCTTCTATCCATTTCATGATGTCATCTCTCTTTTTAGTAATAATTCCATATTTTCTTATTGTTGTGAATATTTAACAATAACAAATAAAATATTACTAATTATTTAAAGATAATCAGCATGTGAATGTAGATATCAAAAAAAAGGTATTTGATCCTATTATTCTATATATTTTTATTAGTTCTGTGAGTACATAGTGAATATTATTTATTTTTTAATCAGATTTTACAATGAATGAACTATGGATATGGAACATTTATTAAACCAGCAAGAATCACATGATCACATCTCCAATACTAGCACATAATTGTTTATAAATAAAGCAAAGAAAAACTCCATATAATAATGCCAACTGTGCTAAACAGAGTAATCATTGAATGCCAGAAGGCTTGTGCATAAAATCCCTATCTAATGCCTACTCATCCAATATCCCCAGACTAGTTTCTGGCTTGTGGCCTTCATCAGTGAGGAGCTACTATATGGAGTTTTGCTTTGCTTTGTTTATAAACATTTATTAAACAAGTTAAGCTTTGCAGCATATTTGTAGATTACACACATCAGCCATTTATCAGCTTTGTTTCTTTAAAAGTCTATATTACTTGTAAAGTATTTTTACCTTCTGTTATTATTCAACATCTTCATTTCACAATTAAATATTCTTTAGTTATATAATCAACATACATACATTTGTATATTCATAATAGTATTAACTAATCATAATTTAAATCTTCATTACATATACATTAAATTATGCTACTTTCATGTTTAGAAATATTAACTTCTATTTAATTGTTAAAATAAAATTTATTAAAAGTGAGAATCTGTTTCCATCCTTGGATAATTGATTATTAATTATTAATAACATGCTTTCATCTGATTGATATATAAAATTTATTCTGATTTTTTTTAGGTGGATCCATTCTATTCCTGACTCTTCATCAACAATTTATTTATAGACCAAAAGAAAATAGTTTACACCTCTTAATTACATATAAGCAGTAAATTAGTGTTTATTTAAATTTTCAACTGAATTTAGATGCTTTAAAAAAATTATGAGGGATGGGGAAGGTCTAGTCTCACTATTTGCTTGTGAAGTTTCATGATTGCATTCTCTATCAGTTGCATTGTGAACTATAAATTTTTTATAAAATTTAAATTTTCTTTTTTTTTATTAATTTTCAATCAATTTATTTTTTATGCAATATTTTTTCATTCATGAATATGTAAATTTCGAATGTGGAGGCAATATATATATATATATATATTGTTCCACTTCTATACAGTATTTTCTCATCCATTCTTTTTATTTTCTAATTTATTATCAATATATTTGATTTTTTTAAAACTAAATAGCCAACTTTTTTCCTTTTTTTATATTTATTTTAAGAAATATTTTTGCTTCCTTTTAGCCATTAGCAAAAGAAATCATATTTCTATATTTATCTTAAAAAATATTTTTATTTCATTTTAGTCGTTAGCAATAGAAATCATATCGTGTATATATTTAATCTTATTTTATTTTTTAATTCCCTTAAAAATAATAGAAACAGTATTAGAATCCTAAAAGATGACTCTGCTTGGAGGTTATTTAGATGCTATACTGTCCAATTTATAATTACCAAATTGGTATATATATTTCCTTATATGGTTTTTCCCAAATAACTTTTTTCGGTATTTTGGGTTTAGCACTGCTGTGATGTAATCATCCGGCCAGAATTATTCTAACTAATATCTTTTCATTGCTTGTGAAGTATCACTTTAGGTTTATCGAGCATTATATTTAAAAAATGAGTTTTTGAATTCAAGTTAATTTTAAAAAATTATTATAAATATGACATAAATAAAAAAATTGAATTAAATAAACAGAATGTTGAAAATTGATTTTATTAATTTTTTGTCCAAAAAATCTTTTATT
The DNA here is from genome assembly GCA_028023455.1 of Epiperipatus broadwayi. Classification (NCBI taxonomy): domain Eukaryota; kingdom Metazoa; phylum Onychophora; class Udeonychophora; order Euonychophora; family Peripatidae; genus Epiperipatus; species Epiperipatus broadwayi. The sequence continues at coordinate 5,106,289 of JAQFVV010006270.1, forward strand.
TATATCGGATTCATAATAATTTTTTAAAATTAACTTGAATTCAAATTTTTTACATATAAAGTTCGTATTCATAATAATTTAAAATTTAATTCAATTCATGAACAATTTACAACAGTGCTAATCCCAAAGTACCCTTTTTTCCTAACTTTATTTTTTCTTAACCTAAACATTCTCTGATTATTCTATCAAATTTAAAAAAAGTAAATATATTTAATCGACAATTCTCTTGTTGTAATTCAAAGCAGTACAAAAATTATGATCATCCATTTTCTTATTGTTCTTAAATCCTTCTGTAATTTCTCCTAAAACTTTGACTTTATTCATCAATATGTTAAATTTATTTGCAATGACATTTATAATTTTCCAATTTTCATGAATATCTCAATTTAATACTGAAATTCAAAAATCTTACACTTTTCACTTTTCAGCAAAAAAACTTTTATTATTAATTACAGTTTCGACTGTACCATGGAGTCTTCATCAGATCTACAAAATTTGAACATACATAACAATACAACCATTAAAATACATTAATTATTTTATACAAAATTATTAAATTCCTATCAAACTTTTTAAAATTATTAAAAATTCTATAATATTTCCTAACCTCAATTTGCTATCAAGCTAAACAAATCATTGACACAACTGAACACCTTTGCCCTCTACTAGTTCAGTTAAACCTCTAACTTTTTTATTTTTAAGTTTATTCAGTATTATCTTTTCTATGATTTTTTATTTTTTATTATCTCTTATTATTAATATCAAATTATTTTTTTCTTTATTTTCTTTTAAATGTTTAAAATAAATTTCTATTTTTCTTTTTTACTCTAATTATCAAACAATTACTAATCTTGTTATTTTAAACTTTGTTTCGATATATTAAAATAAAAAACACCATAATTCTATTAAATCCATGGATCACGTTCTTTTATGTATCTTTAACATAAAAGTATTTCCAAAATTTACTACTGTCTCTACTAATATTATTTAAATACATTGTTATTTTTTCTTCATTTTTTTTTTACTAAGTATATTTTCCATATTTATAACATCTGTATCCTAATTTTTCGACTCTATTTCCTATTTACTTTCTTTTCATTACTTTTCACTCCTAAATTATATATCGATGGGTGTCGTTTAGTCGCGACCTCTCACAGCTTTTTACTTAACTATATAAATGTTTATCTAAGTTTGCTGATTTCGGAATGTTTTGTTTTTAACCAAAATTAAAAGCGCTTGCGGTTAGATTATAATGTCACTCGTGTACTTATTAAAATATTTCACATTTATATAACTAAACATTCCAATAGCATGGGTTTAAAATATTAGGGTGTGAACGTTTTTTAAATGATTAAATTACCTTGAATAAAAAATTGTAATGGTATTAATCCAATATTGTTCAACGTTTATTGCTGTTGCATCTATCAGTTTAAATTAATATTAAAAAGAGCTTAGAGATTCTCCGCATCTTTATTTTTAGCAATAAAAAAAGTTACTATTTTAATAGCTTTGTATAGGTTATAGTTGCTGGAGAAAATTAAACTTGTATCATGAGAATTGGAAAATAAAAATACGGACTGGACAGAAATGATTCAGTGCTAATCTTTTGTACATACTATTCCGTTAGTGGAGCTATCCTCCACACATGAAAGTGACCAAGAAGAGATGCTAATCAATGTTTTGTTTTAATAATATCACTTTTAAAATATATCTGTAAAAAATAAAACAATAATGAATAATGTAATGTTTATCAACACAGAGGCCAAACTCTCCATACAGTAGCACCACTCAGTGCAAGCCAGGGTAATCAATGGATGCAAGAAGGTTTGTGCACAAAATCCCTATCATATTCCCTCTGTGTAAACAGCTTGCGTAAGCATAAAAAATACTGGTCATGTGATGTTTAGTGGTTTAATGCTTATCAAGACAATATGAAATACCTATCAATTCCTTTTATACATAATGTTATCTCAAATATTGCAAAAAAATTGCCTAATAATTTCAAATTTAGCTTCAGAACACCTCCCAATACTAAACGACTAATAAATAATTCCAAAGATACAGTAGAAAGAGATCAAAACCCTCATGTGGTCTATAAAATGACATGCCCTCAATTAAGCTGCCAGGCAGCCTACTACGGTGAGACTCGGGCTAACCTTAATACAAGAATTTACCAACACAGGTATGTATATAACAGGGTTAAAAATAAAAATGGAGGAACATCTGTATTCTGGGACTACCAAGCAACTACAGGCCATGTATTTGAACCTAGTTCTGCCCAAATAGTTTGTACAGAGAAGAGTGATGCCAAAAGAAAAGTTAAGGAGGCTTTTTACATTGCAAATGATCCCAGTGCCATTAATAGAAGAGAGGCATGCTTTGCTCTCTATAAACAATGGACTAATTAAATATTCAAACTCATTTGCATATGTGTACAATAAATAATGACAGTATTCATTCACAAAGCTATGAGTATGAGATTCTAAAATAAAATCTCGAAAGCACTAAGCAGACTGCATTATTTTAAGTATAATTATAACTTCACTAACGAATGCGAAAAAAGTTGCATATTTATAATTACAAATTAATGAAAAAGGGTTTTTTTCATTTTCTGTAATCAATATATTGTGTAAGAGATTAAATTACCAGCAAAGATACACCATTATTTTCTGTATATCAATAAGTAACATGAACAAAACTGATGATGCTAAATTATATCTAGTCTACATATTGAAACAGTATGATTTCATCGTCATACGTTTCACCTATTCTAGAAATCAGTAGCCTTCATTTCCCTAGTTCAAACCCTAAAGGTACACATATATATAACAATATACTTGGGAATTTAACATGTATAAAAACGTATATTTACACGTATATGTGTGTAATTGTATATGCACACACGTCTGCTATAATTGTATATATTTTGTAATAATTCTATTTGCTAAAAATGGTATATTCACATCTGAATGATATTATCATTATATAACGTACACACCTTATAATTTTATAAATATTAATCTTATGATTTTAAATAGTTGAATTGGTTTCAAGCTGGGAAAATTGTATTAGATAAGAACAGAATTCTCTAAAGTATTTCAAACTGGCTTGAAGTTACCCAATTACTTAATCATGTAGAGCAACTAAAAACAAAGGTAGATGTCTCACGTCTAGGATAAAACGCTAGCAGCTTAAATCTCTTTCAGTAAAAGAAAAGGAGTAGCAATCCAATGTTTAAAAAAAGAACTTTACCAATCTCATGAGACACCGCCGTACAAATCCAGATTTTAGGATTCTTAATAAAATAAAAGTTGGACAATTAAACCTGCACTGAAATCCAGATTGGAACTGGAATCTGAGAAAAATAAAAGGAACAATGAATAAACCTGAAATCAATCAACCGATTCATTTGAAGCTGATGCAATTAAGACTTCTTAGGTTTTGATGTCTAAAAATAAAGATTGTGAATAAACTGTAAGAGGGGGGGGTGTTAAAGAAATATAAAAAGGCCAGTTGAAAAGAAATCGTCATCCATTTTTGCTTTACTCGCATTTCAACTTATATCCAGGCAGTGAGCCCAGTTTCTACCATGCAAATAAGTGGCTAGAAAAGCTAAGGCCATCTTCCCGATGGTCAAGAACCGTTTATGGAGCCCGAAGATCCAAACCACAGCCCTACTTAAAGAATAGCCCAATGATGAACCAGCTCAGATAAATCAGTCCATGCGTGTATTTCATACTTTCAAGCTGCCAGCCTCCAGATAAATAACCGGTAACCACTTCTCAATCAAACTAAACCTAAAAGCTATAGCCACTTATAAATCTTTCCTAAAGCTAACTATATAATAAGTAATGTGCACAAACTCTTCCATTCAACTCTTATAAATTAATCACACTATGTTTAAAAGGTGTATTCTCTCTTAAAGTAATTAACTGTATTAGATAAACGTATCTCAACCTGTATAATTTTAAAATACTTTAAAAGTTAAATGTAAATCTTGCCTGATCTCAAATTCTTAAATCTCTTTTTTAAATTCAACTTATAAAAGCTTATTTGCCTTATTATTTTCTCTATTTGCATCTATACTTTTGCATCTATATATATATATTTTGTTAAAATGCATTTATTGATTTATGCTTTGCCTTCGGAGCAGAGACTATTAATTATTATAACTTAAAGAGACGTTTTGTTCTCAAGTAAAGTAATTATGCTGTTTGGCATATCTATAGATTGTCTCTGGTCCGAAACCTACTTTGATGTATTATTTGAACTGCTATGCGTACCTTAAATTCACATATGTTGCTTATTAAAAGGTTTGTTTGGTTAAATAAAAGAGAGTGATAATTTAAGGCATATTCAGTAGTTAGCCAAGTTTAAGCCCCAGATATGCTTTAGACCCCCTTAATGTAATTGCATATAATATATAGTTAATTAATAAACTAGATCAATTTTAATAAAGACCTCTTTAGCACAATTTCAGTGTTTATTTAATTAACTGGCGTAGGGTAGTTTGCAGAAGAAACTATAGATTTCGCGCTTTACTAGTTGTTATAATTAAGATTCCAAAAGTATTGTGAATGAGTTTTTACAAAGCACTGAGGTGCATTCCGCCTTGCTATCATATAATTATTAAGATAAGATTAGGTTTTAAGGGCTATCTTATCATCCTTAGTTCGGACAGCCTTCTCTTGAATGGGATAATGATTTTAAGGGTCATTCCCATTTCCTCCTTTAAAAACTGGAACACCGGAATCCAGCATCTTATATTGTGGCTGTTCGAGCATCCGAACTAAAAGTTCATGTATAGCAGGCGAGCGGTATCTGAGAACCGAGCAAACGTTGCTGAATCTCATGAGTAAAAGCGCATTCAAGACGCATCTGATGTAATTTGTATAGCGCCATAGCCTCAGAAGTTATGCTACAAAACGCCAGTTCATCTGTTGTATATTAATTGTTCATCATTGATCTGAACCTAAGATCTAGTTTATCTAAGAATACCTACATAAAGAGCACATTGTCTGCTCATCATGTATTGATAAATTTAAGTACACATTGTATAAAGTTCCCACTCTCTTAGAGTTTAACCTTTAACATACTGAGTAGGAATGGCAGAACATAATTTAGACATTAGTATAGACATAAAATAATTATTAACGTATAAACGATATAATAGAATAATGATCGTTAAGTACAATTGATTACAGAACGTGTAGTTCGTATTTTCACCATCCCACCTGCGAGTGGAATATTCAGTATATTTAATTGTTATTGTTTGTGTTTTGTCAATATTAAATAATTTTAAAATCTATTAACGTCTGCAGTATTATTCACTTTATTTATATTAAATCACCATCCATAATGATTTTATATGCATTAGATAATCAGCCATAGGTTGTGTGAGTGTGTTTGGTTAAGCTATAAAACATTTAGTTAAATATCCCCGAGTCTCTCGTTTTACCCTTTGCTATTGCCGGCGTGGAAATTGAGAGATTACGAGTGTAACTTCATATATGTCATTCATAAGGTAGTAAGTCAGGGAGTGTTGGTGAAGGAGCTGAGGTGTGGTCAGATTTGGTCTCAAACCCTCATCTAGATCAGCCTTGGTATAATTTACCAAAACTTTGGATTTTGTTGCGTGGATGTTCAAATATGACTGTTACAATATGTTGGAAAATTTATCGCAGCTTGAGTCAAGATTTCTTCATTGTGTTGCTGAAGGATCGATTCTCAGTTCTGGAGTTAGAACTTTTTATGAACTCCTGACCAATAAAGCCACAAGTCCCCTTTGTGTGTACATATCAAAGTGTAAATACTTTCACCTTTGAAACAGGCAAAACTCTCCATACAGAAATGGTGATCATGTGATGTTTGGTGGTTTAACTTTCACCTTTGGTTTCTAAATAAATGTATAATTGTTTTCATAAATATTAACATGCACTTCATACCATGTTATGTTTTCTAAATAACTTTATAAATACTAAAAATGCACATATCACATTTTTTACTTACAAAAAAAAAATCCAAATCAAATGACACATGACCTAATTTAATAAGCTTGTATTTACAAATGTTAAAAAATATCAAAGCTTGTTAAGAGCTTATTTTGCGAGCTCTATATATAACACATTTTTCCTAAACAAATTATTATTTTTATATTTTCATAACTGCCATATTAAAATTATGTTGTATCATATACGTTTTCTAAATAAATTGTATTATTTTTAAATATTAAAATATAAATTATAATTTTTTAAATAAATTTTACTATTAATCCACTAAACATCTCATCATCACTATTCTCTGTGTTTATATAAGCTTTTATACAGAGGTAGAACTCTCCATACAGTAGCGCCACTCAGTGCAAGCCAGAGTAATGAATGGATGCAGGAAGTTTTGTGCATTCGATAGGGATTTTATGCACCTTTCTGCATCCATTGATTACTCTGGTTTCCACTGAGTGGTGCTAATGTGTGGAGAGTTTTGCCTCTGTATAAATTTTACTATTGTCATGATAACCCCCTTCCCCCAAGTCATCATCATCATTTCAACCATTATTGATCCACTGTAGGATATTATTTAAAATATCATCATCATCAACCATTATCTATCCACTGCAGGATGAATATATTGTTTTAAATGAAATGATATAATTTTTATTCTAATGGATAAAAATAAATTGATTGATTAGCATCATCTTGTCAATGTGATGGTGTGATGTGATGTACTGTGGCTTCTCCTTAAATGAAGTCAAGAATATCTCAGCAATTATGCCCAGATAAACCTGTTAGCCACTTTATTTTCCATTCCCCACTCTAAAATTTTTCCATATTCTGCTCCATCCCATTTCCACAACATAATCTTTGTCAACTCTATGGCCTTTATATCTAAATCCCCCTTTTCCCAAACCGGCATAAAAACCAATAATTCACTTTCTCTATAATCACTTTTTTCATATTTATTCTTCCATAACTTCATTATACGTACCCTTTCTGTTTTCAAGCATTTACATTCAATTAACAAATGCCTAATATTTTCAATTCCTTCCTTACATAATTTACAAAATAAATCACCCATATTTTTCCATTTACATGTATATTCTCTTGTAGCTAAAGATCATGTTCAAGCCTTAAACAATAAAGTACTTTCCTTACTATTATCATATATTAACTCACACCTAATATTCTGTTTATTTCTATATATATTTAAACTCTTTTTACTCTCCATACTATTTCTCCATCTCTCTAACTCCCTATTTTTTATTAATAAATCTATTCTTTTATCCCATTCCTTACTACTATAACACTCAACAATCCTCTTAACACAATCATCCCATCTTTTGTACAAATATCCTGATATAAATTCTTTATCCAAATCTTTTGCATACCGCATTACCTTTCTCACCCATCTTATTACCTGCTTTTTACTCATAAACTAAATAAATACTATTTTGGCAAATCTTTTATTATCCATAAACTGCAATCTACCAAACATTTTCATTTTACTTTTTGCATCTCTCATATGAAAACTTGACCATCCCATTTTCTCCTTGAATTGCCTCCTTTGCTGTCCATACATCTGCATCCAATGCATGTCTTCCTACTTCCCTTTGAATTTTTTCTAAATAATCTAATACCCCTTTACTAATACATAGTGCATCATTACCATATGTTAACCCTGCTACTGCAACTTCCTTCCATATAATTCTAGCTACATCATATTTATTATATGAAAACACTGTTAATTTCTTTATCAATCCTTTTCTTTTCGTTGCTTCATTTATCAATTTTTTCTCCCATTCATCCAAATAATTTTTTGATTACTTAAAATAATTCCCAAATAACTATATCTATTAACCACACTTAATATCTCCCAATAAAAATTCTACATTTTCTCTTTCTCCAGTATTAACCATCATTATATTTGATTTTTCTTCACTAAATTTAATTCCCATCTCTTTACCCACCCTTGAACATGTCATCAGCATAACTTCCATATCTTGTCTTCTGTCTGCACACAAAAAAATATCCGCAAAAAAAAAAAAAAAACCCAATATAATATATACTCCCTTACCACCTATTAACGGTATCTCTATCCCTCTTCCTAATCTTTCTATTACTCTTTCCATTTTACTTAAATATAACACAAACAAAATAGGTGACATAGGGCATCCTTGCCTTAGTTCCACCCCATTTTTAATTTTAACTGATTCAATATTCCTTAATTTATATATATAATAGTTATTTTCATATAATTTCTTAATAATATCCACTAAAGCTTCATCCATTCCCAATGTCATGTCATGTGATGTGATGTACTGTAGCTTCTGCTTAAATTAAGTCAAGAATATCTGAGCAACTATGCCCAGATAAACCTGTTAGCCACTTAATTTTCCAATCCCCACTCTAAGTTTTCCCATATTCTGCTCCATCCCATTTCCACAACATAATCTTTGTCAACTCTATAACCTTTATATCTAAATCCCCTTTATCTTTTCCCAAACCCAACATAAAAACCAATAATTCACTTTCTGTATAATCACTTTTTTCATATTTATTCTTCCATAACTTCATTATAGGTACCCTTTCTGTTTTCAAGCATTTACATTCAATTAACAAATGCCTAATATTTTCAATTCTTTCCTTACATAATTTACAAAATAAATCACCCATATTTTTCCATTCACATGTATATTCTCTTGTTGCTAAAGATCTCATTCAAGCCTTAAACAATAAACTACTTTCCTTACTATTATCATATATTAACTTACTATTATCATATATTATCATATATCAACTTTCACAGGTATATGGTGGCTCCACCAATGGGTAATGTACAAATGAGGGACACAGGATTCATTTATTATTTAAACAATAAAATCAATAACTATATCATAAAAAATAAAAAGTAGAAATCTTGAGTTGAACAAAAAGTTTTAGGAATTTATAATTATTATATACTGTTGTCAAAACAATTAGACGTAAAACAAAAAGACTGCAAAGTAAAAATTGAGGAATTCGTTATTAACTTAGAGGAGATCCTATAATTCTTCTTTGAGGACTTAAAGAAACTAAACAAAATATTTATGTTAACTTCGTAGGTTCTTAACATGGAGTTACCACATAAACAGTAGCTAACCCTCCATATAGTAGTGCCACCCAGTGCAAGCTATAGTAATCAATGGATGCAAGAAGGTTTGCGCATAAAACCCCTATTTAGTGCCTACTACATCCAATATCTTAGGCTTGTTTCTAGTTGGAGTCTTTCATCAATGAGAAGCCTTGAATCTGAGAGTACTGCAACTAGACCCTAGGATCCAATGCAGCACTCTAGCAGCTACTTTTTATCTCTTTAGTTAAAATGGCTGCTAGAGGTTGCATCCTAAGATTTAGGGCTATGCTCTCAGATCCAAGACTCCTCACTGATGAAAACCACAAGCTAGAAACTAGTCTGAGATATTAGATGAGTAAGGCACTAGATAGAGGTTTTAACAAAAACCTTCCTTGCTTTCATTGATTATTAAGGCTTGGACTGGGTATTACTGTATGGAGAGTTTGCTACGGTTTTAACAGCTTGTGTAAATTTAGGAAGTGGTGATCATATGATGTTTATTCACATAGTAAGCAGACATAGAACACTCATCATCATCATTTAACATCCAGAATGTTAAGCTGCTTTTACTCATCATAGTTTCCTATTTCAGATGCGTAGTACTTTTTAACTGCACTATAAATCGAGTTTTTTTAAGATCATGATAAAAAGACACATTAAAAATAGTCTCTCATATCCAGATGATGTAATCATCAGTTAAAGCAGCAGTAGGAACTAGTGGTTGAGGACAGAAGGATCCAAGCTGCCACTGATTGGTGCCTTTTTATAGAAGATTGTAAGAATTAAATGGAATATTATCAGATTTGATGATATTAGAAGAAAACATGAAGAGTCATTTGATTTGAATAGTGGATATGTATTCTACTAATAAAAGTGTAAATACTAATAAATAAATAAAAGATGAACTATTAATATGTAAAAAAATATTAAGAGGATTAGTTATTCAAGTTAATGGAAGATTTCAAAATCAAATGATTCAGGTTTATATCATAAGTTGTTATTGTAACAGAATAGCTGGTATTAACACGGATATATAAAATGCTTTTGATGAGGTTAATTAACATTTTAAATTTGTCATAGGGGATTTTAGTGCTAAATTTGGATAGTAACTAAAAGTTGAAAATTCTCCGGATAAATTTGGTTATGGTGTTAGAAATGAAGGAGATCACACATTTGTGAAATTTTCAGGAAAAATATATATACCAATAAAATATATGTCTGAAGGTTTGTAATGATAGTATATTATAAGATGTGATATGTTGAACTATTTCTATAATTTATGAGTGAATGTTAAATGTATCGAAAATTTTAAACTTTATTTAAACTTTCCAAATATGTCAACTTGTTAGTAATAACACACAAATAGACAACACAGGTTAGTAATTACACAACATTTCGAGTAGTATTATTCTCCACTCTTCTTCAGGTGTTGCTGGCCTATATGCATAGTGACAATATTCGCTTAGAAGTTGAACTCACACCTTTAGATTCTTGAATATCGAATTTAAGGCAAACGCTCTTCCAACTGAGCTATTCTGTCAAAGGCAACATATAGTAGAAATTTGATATATTTATATATGAGGGTTGGTTCGAATCCTCCAATATTTTTTTTAACGAATCTAATTATTTTTATTTTTCCTAAGAGCAAGATTAATTAGAGGCTTCCATACATTGTGTATTGCCATACTGGGTTGACTTATAGGATTATTTACCATTGTCATATGAGCAGCTTCCTTGAATTTTCTTCTATGCATTTTTTCTTCTTTATCCAATATCTTTGTATTTTTCCACTTAAGCATATGGTCATTAGTACATACATGATCTGCTATGGTAGACACATCTGTTTTTTTCTTTTAAACATTAGTTTGTGCTCCTTCAATCACTGTCCAACAGGCCGACAGGTCTTACCAATGTATTTCCTTCCACAGTCACATGGTATCTCATAAATGCAGTTTTTGTTCTTCAGCATTTCCAGTTTAGGCTTAGTAAAGTAAGCATTCCTCGAAGTGTGGTATGACTTAGGAAAGAAGTTCTAGTGTTATATTGACTGCAGATTTTCTTTAACTCATCTGCCATTCCTGGTATTTATGAATACGCTACTGTACCAATAAATGTTTTCTCTTTTGGTGTCTCTTTGTGTTGTCTATTGAAGATTTTTCTGATGACTACTGATGGATAACCATTCTTCATAAGCATTTGTTCTATGTGAATCTTTTCTTTTTCCAAATCACTGGTTTTTGAACAAACCTCCTTTGCTCTGTTCCATAGTGATAGTACAATTCCTTGTTTAGTGCTTCTTGTATGATTGGATGTATATGCCAAGTATTTACCAGTGTGTGTTGGTTTCCTATACACTGTTGTTTTTACTTTGCCCTGAGGGAGTCTTGTCACAAGAACATCCAACAATGCCAATTTTTGTTCTTGTTCCGATTCCATCGTGAATTTAATTGTAGGAGATATGTTGTTAATGTGCATCCAGAATGACTGTAATTTTATCTTGCCATGTGGCCATTCCAAAAATGTATCATCAACATATCGAAGCCACACTTTAGGTGGACATGAAGTAGTATTTATGGCTGTGATTTCAAATTCTTCCATGTAAATATTGCTGAGCAAGGGTGACAGAGATGATCCCATGGCCATTCCTTGATCTTGTGGAAGAATTCTGAGTTATAGTGAAAGTATGTTGTTGTTACACAGAATGTTAATAATTCCATTATACTATCAATAGGTAGAGCTGTTCTAGTTTGTAGACTATTATCATCACATAACCTTTTCCTTACAATAGACAATGCCGCTTCACATGGTACATTTGTAAACAGACTTTCCACATCAAAGCTTACCAATATGTCAGTTCTTTCCATTTTCATGTTCCTGACTAATTCTATGAAGTGCTTAGAATCCCTGATGAAAGACTGTGTCCTATATGTCAATGGACTAAGAACTTTGAGAAGAAATCTTGACAAATTTTGACATGGTGAATTTCTAGAACTAACAATAGGTCTTAATGGAACATTGTCTTTATGGATTTTAGGCAGTCCATACAGGGAGGAATCTTGCTGAAATATGAAGTTAATTTTCTTTTTTCTGAATCACTGAAATACCTGCGATGCTTCCGGAGTAACACTTGTAGTTTTACCTCTGTACTTGGAATTGGATTTTTGCTACTTTATTGTATTGACCTGCTGTGAAAAGGCCTTGTATTTTATAATCAGTTTTATCCATTACAACTGTAGTGTTACCTTTGTCAGCAGGAAGAATGATTATAGATATATCCTGTTTGAGAAATTTAATAGCTTTCCTCTCATCACATGAAATGTTTGACTTCTGCTTGTGCACTTGATGTTTCTCCATTGTCCTTTTTACTCTCCAGCATAACTCTGCTGCTTCTTAATAGAGTCAAGTTTTGGGTCACCTCATCAGTGGCGGCCAGATATTCAATAGTGGGACAGTAGATTGTGTAATGGTGAAATTCAAACCTTTTTCAAGAATTGATAATTCACAATTGGTATGTTGTTTAGAACTAAGATTTTTCACTGATGACAAGGATAGACTAGTTGCAGTATTGCTTTTGACTTGCCCATGTAGATTTACAAGCTTCTTCTGAAGTTCTTTTATCCTCCCATGTAACTTACAATATGATCTGTTCACTGCTTGACAAATTCTTGAGAAATCTTCATCTGTAACTTTGTTTTGTAGAAGCGATTCCACATTTCTAATAGATTGCAATGTTTGATACTTGGTAAACCACTGAACCTTTATGCTTTCTCTCGATAGGGCCTCATTTGCTCTCTGAATAATTTTTTCAGCTCTTGGAGCTCTCTTGGAACAGAGCAAAGGAGGTTTGTTCAGAAACCAGTGATTTGGAAAAAGAAAAGATTCACATAGAACAAATGCCTATGAAGAATTGTTATCCATCAGCAGTCATCAGAAAAATCTTCAATGGACAACACAAAGAGACACCAAAAGAGAAAACAGTTATTGGTACAGTGGTGTATCCATACATACCAGGAATGGCGGACAAGTTAAAGAAAATCTGCAGCCAATATAACATTAGAACTGCTTTCTAAAGTCATATCACACTTCGAGGAATGCTTACTTCTACTAAGCCTACACTGGAAATGCTGAAGAACAAAAACTGCATCTATGAGATACCATGTGAATGTGGAAGGAAATACATTGGTGAGACCTGTCATCCTGTTGAACAGCGATTGAAGGAGCACAAACTAATGGTTAAAAGAAAAAAAAAGTTGTGTCTACCATAGCAGATCATGTATGTACCAATGATCATATGCTTAAGTGGGAAAATACAAAGATATTGGATAAAGAGGAAAAAATGCATAGAAAAAAATTCAAGGAAACTGCTCATATGACAATGGTAAATAATCCTATAAGTCAACCCAGTGTGGCAATACACAATATATGGAAGCCTTTAATTAATCTTGCTCTTAGGAAAAAATAAAAATAATGATAATTAAACTCGTTAAAAAAAAAATTGGAGGATTCAGGAGGATTTGAACCAACCCTCATATATAAATATATCAAATTTCTACTATATGTTGCCTTTGACAGAATAGCTCAGTTGGTGGAGTGTTTGCCTTAAATTCAATATTCAAGAATCTAAAAGTGCGAGTTCAACTTCTAAGCGAGTATTGTCACTGTGCATATAGGCCAGCAACACCTGAAGAAGAGTGGAAAATAATACTATTCGAAATATTGTGTAATTACTAACCTATATTGTCTATTTGTGTGTTATTACTAACAAGTTGACATATTTGGAAAGTTTAAATAAAGTTTAAAATTTTTGATACATTTAACATTCACTCATAAATGATGGAAATAGTCCAACATATCACATTTTATACCAATAAAATGTTCGTTAATTAAAAACTATTGCAATAACAATAAAAATAATAAATATAACTATAATTAATTATTATATACAGTCTTTCAATCCACAGTAAGTATTTTCGATTAATTCCTTAATCTTCCTCAACTGCCATTAAATTAAAAAAACATTAAATGAAAATAGATATGAAAGCATCCAAATGAAGATGTAACAGAATTGAATTATGTTTTGACTAATAAGAGATTACATATTTCAAAACTGTAATGTGCTTAATAGATACAGTACAGGAAGTGAACAGCAATTAGATAAAACATGTAAGTTATGTGTAGACAGTACTAACAATTGATATTTTTATCTTCAAAAGCATCAATGAATTTTAAGTAAAACTTGCAAATCATTTTAAAATATTAAGATATTAAAAATAGTTCTGACTTGAAAGAATTCACAAAAAGATAACTGAAGAAATTCCACATATATTATCATCATTGTCAACCATTATCAATCCACTGAAGAATGAAGATCTCTCCAAGTTCAATCCACTCCGATCTCTAATCTCTCTTCTCCACATCACCCCTGCACATTTTCTTATTTCATCCATCCATCTCACATGTGGTCTCTTTCTGGGTATTTTACAATCTTTTGGAATCCAGTTTAGGATTTCAATTGTCTATCTATTATCATCTTTTCTAGAAATATGTCCAGCCCAACTCCACTTCAGTCTTTTAATTTTTTTAATGAGGTCAATAATACCTGTTTGTTCTCTTACCCATATATTGCATTTTAGATCGCTTCTTGTTACTCCTAACATACATCTCTCCATACTTCTTTGAGTGGTCTGAAATCTCGGTATTGCTCTTCTGTTAAGTGTCCAAGTCTCAGATCAATAAATAAGAACTGGTAAAACACATTTACTAAAAACCTTACTTTTCAAACACTTAGATATATTTCCTTTTAGTATTAAATTATTTTTACTAAAAGCAGCAATTCATTAGTAAATTTTCAATTAAGACATGAAAAATGAATTATAGCATATTTTTAAATGACTAATTTAGAAAAATTGAATATCAGAAATTTTACGGTAAATAAAATAAATAAAAGGCATACGGTTTTATTGCTAGTGCGTTCATAAAAAGTGTGAGTGCCAGAATCAATCCTGGGTTAACCAATCCCAATTTGGACACTCTGATAACTGTGCCAAATCATGCAGGGTAATTGTATAGTAAAGAGTTGATAATGATATAAAAAATATAATTGTAAATTGGCAAGGTAGAGGTGGTCGAGTGGTTAGTACAGTTGCCTTACAAGCAGTTGTCCTGGGTTTCGCATCCGGCCGATGCTTTTACACATTAAAAAAAAAAAAGCTACAGAAAACAAAAGTCTATAAATATATATATTGGAAGAAACGTTGTTTTATTACTAAGAAGAAAAAATGAAGAGCATCACACGATATGTGAGAGAATTCTACAAAATACTATATCATAATAATAATAATAAAAAAAGTAGATCTGCATTTAATACAACATTTTCTAAAATTCTAAATATTTAAAATAAACAAATGAGATGTGCATTTAAATGTATGAAGAATGGAAAAGCTCCCTGAAATGATGGTTAAAAGAAGCAGATGAAAAAATAAAGTATTTGTTGGTAAAACCATATACACAATATCTAAATTTTTTTAAAAAAAGCATATGGCTTATTGCTCAGGTAGTCATAACAAGTTTGAGAGCCAGAATCGCTCCTGGGACCTCCGGATCCCAAGTTGTATACTACTAAATGCACCAAACTGCACAGAGTACATTTAAATAATAAAGATGTGCCAGATGGTTGGAAAAAAATAGCAAAGTAGATACAACTTTTATTAAGATTTTTCTGCATATGTAAAATGCAAAAATTCTTTGTAATCAAATAAAAGTAAGTATATAATGATTTTAAATTTATTTTTTAGTTAACTATTTTTTTTTAAATATTTCTTTTTTTACCGCCATTTTTTAATAATAAACAAAAATGGCGTAACTTTTATTACTATAATTTCCATCACTTAGATATATAAAAACTTTTCATAATCAAGGAAATATACATATTTGATGAACTAAAAACATGTTTGATATTTGGTTAACATTTGATGTTAATTTTTTTTCATAATCAAGCAAATATAAGTAATAAATTTAAATTTATTAAGCTATATTCACTAATAAGATGCATTTAAATTAATTTTATTTTTTTCATTTTTATCATTACGATTTCAGTGACGTCATTCGTTACCATAAATTTTTCGAATCTATAAAAGGTCATAAATTAGGGGTTTAAGAATGATAATAATATTTTCAGTTTTATATATATACACATATTAATTTTTTATGGTATAGTAGTTAATACATTTACTTGCTATAATGGGAACTGGGTTTTGAATTTAAATAAAAATTTGGTTATCTAATTATTCTTATCTAGACAATAAAATCAAAACAAAAAATTGATAAAAGTGTCACCAATTATTAAGTGACTAAGCCAATAACTTCCTTCTTCTTTATAATCTTTTGTTGGAGGGGTGAAGTGCTGAAGAGGCATTTACCTTACAGTGAGTTTAAAACAAATTTGCTTTTACCCATGCCTAAATAGTTTTGAAATACAAACAGATGTTAAAATTAATGTAAAAAAAAATTGTACAGCTACAAATATATCTTTCTAATTCATTTTATTGATTTTGACAAATAACTTTAACATAATCTCTGTTTAAATATATCTTTCATCTTAATATTTTATTCAATATCAACTTTTCTTTAATCTAAATTACTTTTATATATATATATTAATTTAATATTTTCATGGATAAGAGATGTCATATTATTATTATTTGTGGGATATTCCTTGTAGTGAAATTGCTAAATGCTGACGTTTCAGTACAATATCAAGTACCTTCCTCAGAGCGTCTCCTTTTTCAAGTCATAAGAATGCGTGTGAGATTTAAAATCGTTTTTATCGTTTTCTTTCTCCTCATATTTAAATTCTATTGGTTGAGAAGTTTTAAATTTTATTTTCTCTTCCAATAGCTTCTTCCAAATGTTGTTATTCTTATGGTTTGAGAAAGAGGATGATCTGAGCAAGGTACTTGATATTGTACTGAAATGTCAGCATTTAGCTATTTCACTACATGGAATATCCTGCAAATAATAATAATAATTTGACACAAAAACTGCCTAACACTATACTAGCAAAAATAAAAATGCAAAACCATAAAACAATACAATATTAGATTAAATCCAAAATTTTTCCAAAATCCTTACACAATCATGGTTTCATCTACAAAAAATAGACCTTCTCAAGTGAAAATCAAACTAAAGGAAATCCTATATATATATATATCAAATAGTATACCTAAATAGAAAATCAAACCTGCCTAACACTATACTAGCAAAAATAAAAATGCAAAACCATAAAACAATACAATACTAGATTAAATCCAAAATTTTACCAAAATCCTTACATGACCATGGTTTCATCTACTACAAATAGACCTTCTCAAGTGAAAATCAAACTAAAGGAAATGACAAATATATATACACAAAAACAAACCTTCCCATAATTCATTTCAAACTCCACCTTCCCTAGACCTTCTCAAGTGAAAATCAAACTAAAGGAAATAACAAATATATATACACAAAAACAAACCTTCCCATAATTCATTTCAAATATATATACACAAAAACAAACCACATAATTCATTTCAAACTCCACCTTCCCTTAATAGGTGGAGTTTGAAATGAATTATGGGAAGGTTTGTTTTTGTGTATATATATTTGTTATTTCCTTTAGTTTGATTTTCACTTGAGAAGATCTATTTGTAGTAGATGAAACCATGGTCGTGTAAGGATTTTGGTAAAATTTTGGATTTAATCTAGTATTGTATAGTTTTATAGTTTTGCATATTTATATATATACAAACAAATTCATTTCAAACTCCACTTTCCCGTAATATCAAAAGAAGACTTCATAAGATTGATAGCCTCAGAATCAAGAAGTTTTATCATCGAAGTCTCTTATTCTTTTTTTAACTCATTCTTTTCATAAAAAATAACCGAAGCTTTGTTAAACAATATTATATGACCTGTATTCAATTCATGAATATATAAAGCTGAGTTAAGATACCTATGTTTAACTCTACTTATATGAACCTTAACCCTTTCATTAAGGCTAAACTTACTCTGGTCTACATAAAATTTACCACAACCACATGGAGATCTACTATCAATAGACTGTTTTGAACCATGGTCATAAAAGATGGTTAAAACATAGGGATACATAAGGATATAAAAAACAATTGGTTCATATAATAAAACAAGATTTAAAAAGAGTAAATATGTGGGATATTTTATGTGTTTTCTTTCTTCAAACTATATTTTTTTAAAATCTTAAAAACTCTATACATCACGATTACAGAATGACACGCAGTCATTTTTCAATTCAATGTATTTTCCTCATTTCTAATTTCAGTTTCTTTTTACTTGTTATCCCTCATAATTGAATTATTCTGTAGATATCTAAGATAATCTACACTAGCTTTTCCTCTTTAAAATCATTTTTAATATTTTATCCATGACATTTCTAATAATGTCAATACCATTAAACAATTTCAAATATGTGAACCAGCAGATGTCTTCAGATAATATGACTCTCTTTTTAATTTAAAAAGTATATAATCATCATTATTATATGCCAAAAAAAATGCATGTTTTACATATCAATGCTACAACCTTCTTCAAAACTTTCTGATTATATAACCTTCACATATGCACAATTACTTCTAGTAAATTTTCAATCATCTTTTGTCTTATTTCATTTTCTCTTTCCTTTTACTAATTTTCAATTTATTCTTCATATTTTTAGCTTTAAGTATATACCCATTTTAATTTTTTTGCTGGCCATAATTTTCTCAAATAAAGAATATCTTTATATTTATTTTCTTCAATATTTTATGTTCCAGATCCTATCCTTCCCAAATCCCTCCTCTCCAAAATGGGTAACTTAAAAGCCTCCAATCTTTTCATTATCTATTCAAACCATTCAAATCTCAGTCATATAAAACCACATTCCAAAGAAAACTGAGATATTAGAATAAATTTAAAAAATGAGAAACAATGACAAAATCCTAGCATTTCGAAGTAAGTTCATTTGGACAGAATACTTGGTTGCCTAGCAACCTCAACAAATAATTAAACCTACATATACTTATTATCCAACCCAATATTTGAAACTTTCATTTTCATATGAGCAATCCAATATGCTTTGTGCTTTCATTTATCTACATGTCAAATCAAATAAAAGTTTGCAATTGGAAATTAATACAATTCAATATTGAAATAATTTTGTTCCAATAGCATCCCAGAGTATTAAATTTAATTAGTTTCTATTCATTTTTTATAGTTATAATAATTTTTTTTAAAAAAATTTCTATTGATCCATCTATCCATCTACCTATCTGTGGAATATAAAGATATATTTTTAATTTGATTAAAAAATTATTACTTACTAGAAATGTACAGACATTTGGATGTTTGATCTCTGGAAGTTTTAATACATGGATTGTCTTTTTTAAGGTAAGTGACGGTATTTTATTTTTTCGCATGATTTTAACGGCAACCTCGGTTCCATCTTCTTTTAATCCTAAAATTACTTTTACACCATCTAAATATCTAATCAAATTCGTCATTGAAAAAATATAAATAAATTAAAAAATAATAAACAAACACAGACTTCTATTTTAAAAATAGCTCATTAATTTCAATATATATAAAACAAACCACACACAAACTTCTTTATAAATCTTGATTTATTATAATATGAACTACTCCATTTATCAGATTTTCAATAAAATGAACGGCTGAAGAGTTGTGGGTTGGAGTAGTTTGAAGTCTGTCCATTAAAGTATGAAGATTGGCTATCTTAATACAAAGCTGAGCACTGATTATATATATGTGTGGAGATGGTAATCTGGACCAAGTAATGAGTGCTGGTTTAGCACGAAATATGTATATTGGTGATTTTTTTTTTCAACACGTGTGTGATCAGCAATATGAGATGGCATAGAGAGTTGAGGGTCGTGTGAAAATCTGAGTTCGAGTCCCTTATATATAATGTGAACTATTATAATGTACAATACTATACACCAATGTTTGACTATATTATTTTTTGATTATAAAATAATATAGAACGTTGAAATATAGTATTGTACATTATAATAGTACATATTATAATAAATCAGATTTATAAAGAAGTGTGTGTGTGTGTTTTGTTGTATGTAAATTGAAAAAATATATAATAACAAGAAAACTTCAAATTTATTGTATAAAAAAATGAAATGTAATCGTATGGCTAGTTGTTTTTGGGTCAACTGGGTGTCTCCGCACATCTATCTCAATTCATCACAATATTTTTTTAAAAAATAACAATATTTGATTAAATAACTAATTCAAAGAAATTGTCTTACTGATTAAACTATTTATTGCTTAAAGTAATAAATAATAATTAATTTTAATATGAATATTATTAATTTTAAAAAGAACATATATATTTTTTTTTTTTATCTTTGAAAATGATATATTATAAAAACATTTATTCCTCAACTGAAATATATATATATGAACGGTTTATTGCTCGAAAATTTATAAAAAGTTCGAGCGATGGAATCACTCATAAGAACCCGTATGTTTGTCTTTCATTAATAAAAAGTTTATCATTTCTTCTCGCTCAACAGGAAAATTTTCTACCAATCCCTTATAAAAGGTTATTTTTAAAATAAAAATATTTTTATTCAATAATAGAGCATATCAGCTAGAAATAATCTTGGTTAATGAGATAAAATGATGTATTGACTGTACAAAGATACGTTTGTAATAAGAGAGTGTTTTGGCATTAGACTTGCTGCGAAATAGAAATGTGACGATTAGTACCAGTTCAATCTTTAAATACGTGATCTTAAAAATATTTATCGGAAATAAAAGATTAACTTATGAATAAAATGCCTTACGAGTTAATCGCTATAATGTGGTCGTATTTGTAGTTTAAAGAAAAAAGGGAAGTATAATATAACAATATTTTTCCGCGGGAAAATTTGCTCTAAAAATCTTAATTCTTGTTTTTATTAAAGTTAATATTTTATTCTGCATTTTAAATATTTTACTTTAGGAATGTTACAGTGAACAGATTATAAATTAAAATTTTATTAAGGTAATAATAATTACCCTGCTTCACGCAGGTCTAATATCAAAGTACCCTTATTACAACTAAGAAGCAGCAAATTTATTGTTGAAAATATAATACAGTATATATGTTAATGATATGAGAGCTTCTCTTCGGAATAGTCCTAAATTTAAAATAAGACAGTAGAATAAATTAAGTGATGTGATGCAATGCGCTACGGCTTCTCCTTTATCGAAGTCAGGAATATCTCAGCCACTTTATCCAAAGAAACCTGTTAGCCACCTCACCTTTCCATTCCTCACTCTTAAGTTTTTCCATATTCTTCTCTATCCTGCTTCATCCCATTTCCACAACATCATCTTTGTCCACTCTATGGCCTTTATATCTAGATCCCCCTTATCTTTTCCCAAATTCAGCATAAAAACCAAGAACCCACTTTGTTTGTATTTATTCTCCCACAACATTATATTCAATTAACAGATACCTAATATTTTCCATGCCTGCCTTACATAACTTGCAGACTAAATCATCCACATTCCTCCATTTATTTGTATATTCCCTTGTTGCTAAGATCTTGTTTCGAGCCTTAAACAATAAACTACGTTTGCTATTATCATAAATTAACTCACACCCAATATTCTGTTTACTTCTATATATATTTAAACTCTTTCTACTCTCCATACTAATTCTCCATCTCTCTGACTCTCTATTTTTTTATTAAAGCATCTATTCTTCTATCCCATTCTTTGCCACTACAACACTTAACAATTCTCCTAACATAATCATCCCACCTTTTGTACAAGTATACTGATATCAAGTCATATTCCAAATCTTCTGCATACTGTACTACCTTTCTCATCCATCTTGTTGCCTGTCCTTTACTCATAACGCAATTAAATACTATTTTGTTTATTCTCTTATTTTTCATAAATTGCAATCTACCAAACATTTTCATTTTGCTTTTTGCATCTCTCATATAAAAGCTTAACCTTTCCATTTCTCCTGGAATTTCTTCCTTTGCCATCCACATATCTGCATCTAATGCATGTCTTCTTACTTCTCTTTGTGTATTTTTCTAAGTAATCTAATATCCCTTTACTAACACATAATGCATCATTATTATAAGTTAACCCAGCTACTGCCACTCCCTTCCATACAATTCTTGCTGAAAACACTGTTAATTTCTTTATTTGTCCCTTACTCTTCTTTGCTTCATTTATCTTTTTTTTTTCCTATCCATCCAAGTAATTTCTCTGATTGCTTAGATAATTCTCAAATAGTTATACCTATTCACCACATTTAATTTTATATCCCCAATAAAAATTCTTTCCATCATTACTTTCAATTTTTCTTCACTGAATTTAATTCCCATCTCTTTACCCACCCTTGTGCACATCTTCAGCATAACTTCCATATCATTCCTACTTTCTGTTCACAAAAAGATATCAGCAAATAAAAGACCTGATAATATATACACTCTCTTGACATTTATTAATGGTATTTCTACCCCTCTTCCTAGTCTTTCTATTGCTCTCCCCATTTCTCTTAAATATAACAAAAACAAAATAGGTATCATAGAGTCTTCTTGCCTTAGTTCCACCCCATTTTTAACTCTGACTGATTCTATATTTCCTAATTGGTATGTATAGTAATCATTTTCATACAATCTCTTAATAAGATCCACTAAAGTTGCATTCCTTCCCAAATTTACTAAACGTATCCATAATCTATTTCTATTTACACTATCATATGCCTTCTCTATATCTATAAAGACCATATATAACTGTCTATAAGTATTCCTACTTATATGTATAAGTTGTGTGACTATAAATAAACTATCTTCTGTATGCCTATTTGATCTAAAATCTTCTTGCATTTCTCCCACTATATTATTTTCTTACATCCATTTTGCCACTCTTCATGTATCCAAAAACTTTATATAACACTGACATTACTGCTATCGGTCTATAATTGTTTAACTTTCTATGGTTCTTACCCTTTCCTTTAAATAGTAGCCTTACTCTTGTATTATTCCAGCTATCTGGAAATTCTATATTCTGTGCTATCTTAGTAAAACATGGTAATAGATTTAATTTTGCCCTATTTGATGGGAACAATGCCAAAGTAATATCTATTGTGATCATATGGTATCATTTACTACCATATTTGGCATTGTTTCTGAGAAGAGAATTTGCATATATGCATGTAGTAATACTTTTATTTAGAATTAATAAAAATTTTCAGTCACAATATTTAAGGAAAAAAATCTACAATACAAAAATTTCATTGTTTTTACAGAAATCAATAACAACAAAGCACCATAATATTTATTTAGATTCTTTTTAAAAATATTATATTTTTTATTATTATTAAAATTGTCAAAATAAAAAAAAAAACCATTCTACTAAATATTTCCAATATCAATCACTTTAGCAAAAAAGAAAGTTTTTATTAAATATGACTGTAATGCGATGTGGCACTTCATTTTTCAACTAACATTTTAGCATTCTTCCAAATCGCTGAATGTTGTACCCTCGGTTTTTGTTATAATCTAAAATGCTTCCAAAAATGTTCACATTATTTTGAATTGTATAATGAAAATAAAGGTATATACTGCAATGATCAGGGTGGGACCAATCAATATGGAAGGACTTGATCCAAGCCTTGGAACTGCATTTTTAAAATTTTTTTTAGAAATGTCTCGTGATACAGAGATAGAGCATCTGCCTAACAAGTCTATGACCTATTCAAATCCAAGTCAAATGAAATTTCTTTCTAAAGGTTAGAAACTTTTCTTAGGTATCTAGCCCATAGGCAACCTATTTAATTATTCAATATTGAACAATAAATGTGTATCTAGTTATTTTTAACTAGTGTATAAAACAAGAATCACAAAACCCCTCAAACCATTACCGTCCAAAAATTTGGCAAACATGGTGATTATTGCCTTCTTCTTTACTATTACTCTTTGATTGGAGAGATCTTAATCATGCTTAAGACTAGTTATTACAAAATTTCATTTTTTTATTTATTTAAAATGATCTCTTGAAAAAAGTAGTAAATAACATTAGGAAAAAAACATATATTAAATAATTCAAGTTTGCAAACATTTGTTCATTTGCATAGTTTCTTTTTTATAACCTAATGTTAAGTGCACTTTCGATGAAATTTTACCATAATCATACCTCTCTTAAAATAATTATTATTGCTGCTTTATTTATACTGTAATCATTCATGCATTTTTATTTAAATTAGCTTATTTAAATATATGTTTGGCAATAAGCGATGCCTCTTTGATTTTTCTTTTTTCTATCATTGTACTCCTTACGCACTAGATTGACTGTCTGTGAGGCAAAGCTATGACAACATTGTTTTACATAGTTCCAAAAAACTGACATATATTCCAGATTATCATTAGCATGCACTAAAATAAAATAAAAATTAAAACAGCAATCCAAAAATTAAAAAATGCAGAAAAAATGAAACAAATTAAAATACAAAAACTTATACAATAAAAAAAAAGTAAAATAGTAAATCATTCTTTGGACTTTAGATGTCACCAATAGCTTGATAGCTGCCTTATAATTGGTTATTCTAGAAATAGCCATTTCTAAAGAAATTATTATTAAATCACTTAACTGATTTGGGGACTTAGAAAAGATGTTTTTGATTGCTGTCTCAATTATAGGTAATGTTAATATAATTCTTTAGACTACAATATTTTTTGGTAAATTTAGAAAATTACCGAATTTTCTTCCAAAACAATATAATGTATAAAGAAAAGAAAAAAATGTGATAATGTTTAAAAATACTCCATTAAAAAGAAATGAAGAACTGAAATTCTGTAAAATGATACAAACATAATTATATATATATTAATTCTAATATTGTCACGGATAAACGATGATTTCATATTATTATTATTTTTGGGATATTCTGTGTGGTAAAATAGCTAAATAGCTGACAATAACAAGTACCTTTTTCAAAGTGTTCTCTTTCTCAAATCATATGAATGCGTGTGAGATTTAAAATCGTTTTTATCTTTTTGTTTCTCCTCATACTTAAATTCTATTGGTTGAGAAGTTTTAAATTTTATTTTGTCCTCCAATAGCTTCTTCCAAATGTAATAATAATATGAAATCATATATATATAAGGGACTTGAGACTTTCAAGCTGCCTACATCTATTGAATCCATCTTATACAACCAATACACATGACCACATACATGCGACAATAATATTGGCATCAACAAGGGCTTTGAACATTCCATCCTCAGATTTTCAAATGAAATGGATGGCTGGAGAGTTGGAGAAGATTGAAGCTTGTCCATTAAAGTTTGAAAAATTTTCTATCTTCATATAAAATAAGGACTGATTGTATATATGTGTGGAGACTGTGGTGTGGACCAACTGATGAGTGCTGGTTCAGCATGAAATATGTATATTGGAGATATTTATCTCTTTCACATGTAGGTGATCATGTGTATCGGTTATATAAGATGGAGTGGATAGATGTAGGGAACTTGAAAATCTAAGTTCAAGTCCCTTATAATTGTATTAAGTTTAGTATAGACAATATATATATATATATATATAAAACTATGAATTGAAAATGAAAGCTATAGAAAAAAATAAAAAAAATGTAAAACAACATCTTGATATTGGAAGAAAAGTCATTTCCAAAAGAAAAAGGGAACTATTTTTTAAATAAAGAGATGACATCATGAAATGTGTAAAAGAATTCTGTAAAGAATTATATAGTAGCAAAGAGCAGGAGAACAAAGTATCTCCTATAATTATGACATTTTCTGAATTGCCAGGTATTTGAAATGAAAAAATAAAATATGAAATTGAATCTATAAATAAGGAAAAACTCCAAGGAATGATATAATTATTCTTGATATCTTAAAATTAGCAATGAAGAAATAAAAAAATTATTAGCAAAATTATGTACCAAATGTTGACACGATAAAAATGTATCAGATGATTGAATGAATGCAACAGTATAATATCTATATCTAAGAAAGATAATAAAGAAAATATAGAACTATCAATCTTCAATCAGTTCTATATAAAATCTTTGCTAAAATGATTACAATTCACCTACCGCAAACTCGCATTCCAACCAACCAAATGAACAAGCTGGGTTCAAAAATAATTTTGGATCAATTGCTTAAATTCAAATATCAAATTTACTTATAGCAAAACCAATGAGTATGAGTTGCCATTATACTTTGAATTTGTAGATTATAAGAAGGGCATTTCCACAATGATTAAAACTTTAGATCATCAAGATAGAGATTAGGACATTGTTGTATTCTGAAGAATACCAAAATGCATCAGCAGTACTTAGACTATGTGATAATACTAAGATTAACACTAATAAGGATGTATTGTATGTCAGAGTGAATTCATATTTTCAAAATCTTTTACTACAGTTTTATGTATTTTATGCTTAAAATGAGAAGCCATGTAAATGAAAATATTTGGATCTTATTTACTTCATATAGATTTTGAAGTTTTCAGATGATATCATTGATTTTGGAAAATAATTCTCTTGAGTCTTCAAGAAATATTGCAAGAGTTACGAGATGAAAGTAGAAAAGTAAGAATAAAAAAAGGTCTTAAAAAGATTAAAGTAATATTCATAGGATATTTATCAGGAGAAAATAAAACTTGATAATAACGAATTAGAATAAGTGAATAACTACAAATACCTTGGTGACATTTTTAATACAGACAGAAACATAATGAATGAAAATAATCATAGAATTAAATTGGGATCAAGTGCTTTGGCTTAAATAACTTAATACTAAAAAAATATGCCTACATCATTGGGGAAAAAAGGTTTTTTAATAGGTGTATTTTATCATTTATTACATATGAATCTGAGGGTTGAATACATAACAGAAAAGCAATACATATATTTCAGATCATACAGCAAAATAT
Organism: Epiperipatus broadwayi; assembly: GCA_028023455.1. Classification (NCBI taxonomy): domain Eukaryota; kingdom Metazoa; phylum Onychophora; class Udeonychophora; order Euonychophora; family Peripatidae; genus Epiperipatus; species Epiperipatus broadwayi. Next base: position 5,133,389 of record JAQFVV010006270.1, read on the forward strand.
GGAGAGATGTATCTTGAGGATAATGAAATGAAATATAGGAAAAAGACAACACATGTATGATGGATGTCATTGAAACAATTAAGGATAAAAATGTAACTGGGCTAATCATATTGCTAGAAGATAGATAGATGGCAGTAGAAGTCTTAACCAGACTCAAGAGATTACAAAGATCTATAAACTACATGTAAAATAGGTTAAATTAAAAAGTTTGTTGGTGTAATGTGGAGAAGCTATATATCAGAATAACTGGTTCAAACTTGGAAAGACCTCCCTATTGTGTTTGAAAGTAATTGCCAAACTTATACTCAATGAAACAATTCATAAGTATTTAATTATTGGATTTCTGTTTGTATTTATTATTAAGTTAATTAAAAAATCAATTTGTAAATATTCTGAAAACAAAACATTTAAATTAAATCCTTTAAAACAGCAAATATATTTTTAATTTAAAATATTTTAAATGTATGAATGAAACTACTTAGCATTAAATTTTATTTCATCTGCATACATCCACATACTTACCAATAAAAAATATCAGAAACATAGAATAATAGAAATAAACTATTTTTTATTTAAAGAAAAAAAAGAATAAAATCATAAATATTGAGAAGATATTATTTAGTGGTCTGTCAGACACAAAACTTTTTTGACAGAAGAACAAAAATCACAAGGGGAATCTCTTCCAAGTAAATAAAAGATTTTAAGAACTGAATAATTTTTGATTACAAAAAAGGGAAATGGGGGGGGGGGGTTCAATTAAAATCATTCCAAACTTTTTAAAATATTTTATTTAAGCATTTTTATTACTAATTTAATAAAAATTACTTTTTAAAATATATCTCATTTGGCATTTATTCATTCAATGCTCTGAAACACTTGTCTCATTGACTGATCTATGAGACTTTATGGGAATGGTATGTACAATATAATTTTTTTCATTGATGAAGGTCAATAAACATAATTTAATGTAGTCATCTGATTCATATAGGTAAAGATGATATAAAAAATATAAAGTAGATTACTGCTGTTAATGCAAATATTAACTGTAAACTAGAAAAGAAGTGTAACATTTAAATATTTGTTATTTAATTATCTATTTGGGTATCTATAATAGAAAATCATCATTTCATGGAAATCATGCAGTCTGTAATGAGTACTACTATTTAGTAAGATTTTTGTGTTTTAAGATAAAGATCTGAATTTGTAAATTAAACTAATACTCATAAATATACTTTTACATTTTTATTTTTTAAATATTTTTCATCTTATTTGTTATATATAGAGCTTGAAAATAATCTCTTAACAAGCTTTGCAGAATATCCCTGATCCCAGACCAGTTTCCGCTACTGGTTTCTTCAGTGAGGTGCTAGGATATTCAAGCATAAGATTAAAAATACCAGGACAAGCCCAGAACTTTATCTAATAGATAACTATGAAGTAGAAAATCTGAAATTTTCAGACATCCATGTCTTCCAATCCAGCTATCGAACTTAAATAGCCATATGGGACTGAATCAAGTTAGATAGCTGGATTGGAAGACATATGGATGTTGAAAATTTCAGATTTTCTACTTAATAGTTATCCATTAGATACAGTGCTGGGCTTTCCAGTAGCATAAACTGGTCTGGTGGTGAGGATATTCTGCAAAGCTTGTTAAGAGCTTATTTGCAAGCTCTATATATAGCATTTGTAATACAAGCTTGTTAAATTCGGTCATGTGGCATTTTACTTTTTCTTTGTAATTTTATTTTTTTCTATTAAGGTTTTGGTGATTTTATATTGCTAATGTTATTAATATATGTTGTATCTGAACTTGGTTCAGTCCTATATGGCTATTTCAGTTAGATAGCTGGATTTATCCTAACACCTTACTGAAGAATCCAGTAGCAGAAACCGGTCTGAGATTGGGGGATATTTTGAAAAGCTTGTCAAGAGCTATTTGCAAGCACATTATATAACATTTGAAATACAAGCTTATTAAATTAAGTCATGTGATATATGACTTGATTTCTTTGTAATATATATTTATATATATGCATAGTATTATCATAAGCTATTTAGCTATTATATTTTTTATTACATGGATGCTCCCGGAAATCCATACTATGAATTCATTATTTATCTGGGAGAATATTAGAATTAACATTATTAATCTTTACAGGAAAGATTTGTTTACAGAAACTTATTTTGAAAGAATGTGGGTGAAGAAAAAAAAATCTGTTTGTGATCTTCAATTTTTAATTAATTGTAAAAGAAATGGACTGTTTCCTAACTGTTGTAAACTCTCCTTTCCTACACAGATGAAAAAAATTGGTACAATTTTAAATAAGGCAAGTTTTGATATTTTAACTGCTTTTATTAAAAATATGAGGATTAAGTTAATTTTTTTAAATAAAATATTGTTACAATTCTGACCTTTCATTAAGTAATACTATTCCTTTGACACATTTGTAAGATTTGAGAAAGAAGAAGCTCTGAGAAAAGTACTTATTATTGTACTGAAACGTCAGCTATTATATTTTTATTACATGGAAGCTCAGAAATAATACTATGAATACATCATTTATCCATGAGACTATTACAATTAATATAAATATAGAAGGATCCCACCTTTATTGTTACAAGGAGGTTGCCTTGACAACAGTTTGAGATTGTTAATTGTTAACTATATTGGGATTGTCTAAATGTTGACAGGTTCTAATGATTATATATATATATATATAATCTAAGTATTGACTGGCTTTTAATAATATATATGTAAATTTAATATTTTTAATAGTTAATATAGATATAAATTAATTAGCAAATGGGATATATATATATGAAGTAAAATCACGGCCAAGGTGTATTAATTTGCAGCAAACAATCAGATGTGATTTTGTATGCTGAATGAAAACAATAGAAAACCTGCCTAAGCTACCACTTTTTGGTTAGTAGTTGCTTGGATAGGTTTGCTATTATTTTTATTTGGCCTGCAGAAGGTCTGGTTGGTTGCTACATATTAACACACCTTGGCTCTAAATTTAACTTCATGTATATAACGGTCATACCATTTACTAATTAATTTACACACACATATATAATAAAATAAATTCTACAAGAGTATGTAGATAATTATCAACTATTACAGTAATAAATTTTCATCTAAAACAATATTTATTACTTTGCTAAGCCTCGCTTTCGATATGGTATATCTTTGTCAAAGCATGACTAAAGTGAATATTAGCAAATATATTAGCATTACCTCATGCTAAACTACTTGCTGATTATAATAGATTTGCATATTTGCATCTGTAATATGCTAATATATTTGCTAATATTTACTTTAGTCATGCTTTAACAAGATATACTGTATTGAAAGCCTAGCTTATCAAAGTAATAAATATTAAAACAGGCAAAACTCTCCATACAGTGGTGCCACTCAGTGCCAACCGGAGTAATAAATGCATGCCAGAAGGCTTGTGCATAAAATTCCTATCTAGTGCCTACTCGTCCAATATCCCCAGACTGGTTTCTGGCATATGACCTTCGTCAGTGAGGAGCTTTGGATCTGAGAGCACTGCACCTAGATCTTAGATCGTAATAAATATTGTTTTAGATGAAAATTTATTACAATAATAGTTGATAATTATCTATATATTCTTGTAGAATTTATTTTATTACATATTATCTATGGTATATACATATATTATAATTTATTCTTATATGTGTGTGTGTGTGGTCTATTTGATTTATGCTTGAAATTGTTTACAAAGTAACATCAATACTTTATTATACTCATTCCTTCAATGCAGGGTTTTCAGAAATTTTATTCAATTAGAAAGTTTTTGTTTATTTTACTAATTTTTACAGAATAATAATCAATAATTTATGTGCTACACGGAATGTGTAGTAATTAGAAATAAACTGATAATTTGCCATATAAATTTTAAATTTATCAACCACCTGTTCACACTAAGTCTGTAATGCCATTTGATAAAATTAAAATTTGTTTGGCTACGTATTGCATATATATGTTGATAAATGATTGGGTTAGGATCGAGTTAATATGAAAGATGTGATATAAACAAAAAACTTTATACATATATATTCTTTATGGTATGCAAATTAGTCTCATAATAAATAGCAAGGTGAGCAGAAATTTCTTATCTTGTGTAAGATTTGTGTGGGCCTTGTATTTAAATACAGTAAAGATGGTTGTTAGGTTGTTAACAACTGCAAATGTTAAAATCAAGCAGCTTACATTTGCAATGCATATAAGTATCAAATTATGAGTAAAGAAATGTATACATTTCAAATCTTTTAACTCACCAATGAGTAAAAATTATGCATGAAATACATGTATATGTAGAGAGAATAGTTTAAAATATTTGTATATTGTGAATAGTTGTGACATATTTTTTGTGATAAAAATCCGAAAGATTTTGCATATGTTAATTTGTATAGAAATTTGTGGACTTAATCAGTGAAGTAGTTAATAGCTTCACACTCTCAAATCAAAATGCTTTAGATTCACTTATATATTTAAAAATTAGGTCTAAGATAAGATTGGCCACTCTTGTCTTTTAAAGTCATTAATTTTGTTTTGATTTGTAGAGATCCCTGTTGTTGCATTTTAGACATGTAGTCTTAAGGCTATAGCCTTAATATATATTACTTAGATAAAAAGATTGTTTGTGAATGTTATAAATGTGCTTAATTACATATACTTTATGATGCTCATTAATTATTATATTTGGTTGCAATACACTAATTGCTATTAAGCAATGTTATATATGGCTAAGTATTGTCCCCATTTTTGTCCTGCTGTGGCAAGAGAGGTGTATAAATAATTCACTGACTGCTAGTTTTATTTTATTGTTTATGTATGAATGTATAAATAAATATATGTAGAATTAAATGTTTTCTTGGATTGTTATAAGGAATAAAAATAAAAAGGTTATATCCATGTAAACAAAAATAACTTTTTGCCTTTTATTGTTTCCAGGAAACTATCAATTACTATTAATTGACAATCTCCCTGGAGCTAATCAAGTTTTCCATCAACCTATATAGCTTTGAAAATGAAGGCATAGCTCCTTCAAAAAGCGCTTAAGAAATAAATAATTAGAATAATAATATATATATGAGTTTGTGTGGCAATATCACCATAGAATATCTGACTTTATTACATATATAAACCACACATTTCGTTACATTATGTTAAGTGGCTTTTTATGAAAATGAGATTTTTATGATTTCAGAAAGTTTTTTGAGAATGGTTATTGTGATCATTATAATAATATAATTTTTATTATAATATCTCATTTCCTTAATATTATAAATTATATATATTATAAAATGCAAATAGTTAAACATATCCATATAAATAAATAAAACTTACCTCTGATGAATAAAAAAGGATTCATTTTCAGAATTTAAGTAAACATCTCCTATTTTATTTGTAATATTTTTGACTTCATTTGCTAAAGCCTGTAATTTATCTTTCCACTTCAAGCTTTTGCTTAACCAGCAAAGTGGTCTTTCCTTATCTATCCATTCATTTTTATATTTGTTGGGAGGATTAGAATGTAATTCAGATTCTTCCAAAATAACAAGAAGATCATGAATGATCATGGCAGCATCGTGGGCAGTGATTGGTTTCCTTTTTAAAGTTAAGTGGTTCTGTTGCTTTTGTCTTCGTAAACCAATTATTTCCAAATCTGGAATTTCATCTTTTAACGTAAAATAAGGATTAATCTTGATTGACTTTTTAAAAGTAATTACATCATAATTAGTATTATCCCCACTCCCTATTTTGTTATTACAGTGCTTATTGTCAATAGCTTCTTCAGAATGTGGTGACTTATCAGCCAGTTCCCACTCTTTTTCTTTAGATAAGGAAATAACAGAGGAAAGACTGGGAAACTCCATAAAGGAATCTAAATTAGTTGATAATTGTGGATGATGATCTCCAACATCTTCAAATGCAGTCTCATAGGATAGACTAGAGAAGTCAGCAAGTGGTGTACAGTAGGGACTTACTTCTTCAGGATAATTATTAAATGAACAGTCCTCAATTAAAGAAAATGTAGACAACTGGCCAGCAGGAGAGTATGGTCTAGACTGCAAAAATGAATGATCTGTATTCAAATTAATATTTTGAAAACAAGGTGTATTTTGTCTTGTCTCCATCTGACTGCGCAGAGGCTTTTTTTTGTTAGAATTTATATCTTTCACTAATGGCCAAGCTTTATTTGTAACCCTTTCAGGTAAATTTTGCTTTAATGCATCAACATAAGCCAGATTTTTAAGGGTATGAGGTAATTTTGATTGTTTCTTTTTTGCTTTTTTGGATTTCATGATATCATCAGTAGCTAAATAAAATTCCGAATCACTTGTAATATTTGGTTGAGGTTCAAGAGTATTTGCTATATCCTTTGGTTTTAGGTCTGAAGGTAATTTATCTTTATCATCTGATTTTATTACTGTCTGAGCATAAGTTAAACCCAACAAGCTAGGTGCTAAAGATGGCAATCGTACCTGAGGTTTGTTTTTATTTGTAGAATTTGGTGGCAAATAAGTTTCAATGCCAGGAATATAACGAAATGTTTGAGCTACTGGTGTTATTTTTCCAATTTCTTTATTTTTAGGTTTAGGTTTTGTTTTTGAAATGACTTTAAATATATTGGTCTGTTTCTGTCTTTTTCGTGAGTGCTTTTTTCTCGACTTAACCAGTTGAAATTTACCTTCATCATCCACATTGTCTTTTTCTAAAGAATCGTGCAAATTATTGCTCTTACACATTACATCCATTACTTCCGTATCTTGTTCTTCAAATTCTTTTACAGTTTTTTCAGTTAATTTTGTTGATTCTTCTACATCATTTTCAAGAAGCATAGTTTTTGAATTTGTTTCATAACTTTTTCTTTTGTCTTTTTTTCTCTCTCGTTTTTTCTGAATTCTTTCTTTTTCATCTTCTACCCTCTGCAACAATTCCTTAGCATTCTTTTCTGCTTTCTCAACACGAATTGTTTCAAAAACTTTTAAAAAATCATCCCACAATAATTTGGCATTTTTTCTACTTTCATTATTTGGGAAATCTAATAGAACAAATAGTGTTTTTTCGAATTTGGACAAAATAGGTTCAATCTTTTGGGAATTTTTTTTTAACCAAAGTACGCCTTCCTTCGTATGACAAACAGAAGCAATCGGTAACAAATCAAAAATGCACAAATTGGATACTTTTGCATCGTTTATGTGGAGAGCTAATTTGTCTAAAATATTCATAAAAATATCTAAACCATGTGACTTTAAAAATTGTTCAACAAGAGGCATAAAAATTCGATTATTACAATCAAATATCATCAGTGCACAAAGACGACAACACAAACTAACAATTTCAATTTTTTCTTTAAAATATCTGGCAAATGCAACAATTTCTGATATAGCATTATATTTAAGCAAAAATTGTTTCCCATTAGGCATTGTGATAGCAATTTCCGCGAGAACGGGACAAATGTTTTGACGAAAAAACGTGATGCCATCATTTTGGCAGATTAGAGACTTCACAATTTCAATTCGTCTCTAAAAGGTAAATATAATTTAAAATTAGTAATATATAGTCTTATAAGTAAAAAATGTTAAGATTATACAAAAAAAAAGTTAAATATAATAATATGAAATAATAAAAATCTTTACAATATCTATAAAAATACTAATATGAATAATAGTAGTAATACTAATAGCGATAAGGATAGAAAACCAATGATACTACGGACAATAATATAACAAAAATTTAATATTAAAAGTATAATAACGTGAAAGCTAAACACCTTCAAACAGATATGCTTTAAAAATGCTTAAGTGACAGCCAATCAGATGGAATAATGGCATCACATGGGACTCCAAGTTCTAAAACACAAGCCAGAACTATTAGAAAAAGATGGATCATCTTAATCTATGCCTCAATTATATTTAAATAAGCCAGACACAAGCATTTTGAACTAATATTAAAAGTAATAATAAATAATTCAATACAAAATAAGATTTTAGAAATTCTTTTACAAAATACAAATAAAATTTTAAATTAAATATTCATCAATTTTGTCAATGACCAAAAAAACATCTTTACTTATATAAATATATAGTAAATTTTAATCATATTTGTAAATAGGACAATAAAAGTTTTATTAAAAGCTAAACCCTAAATGTCAATAGCTAATTAATTATCATATGCAAATCATATTAAATCCAATGCTTAAATAAACCAATAGAATAGCAATAATATATTATCAAGGCAACACTCATTTTCAGATAATAAAACACAAGTGGTGACTTGATAATAATATTCTATTGGTTTAATTAAGTATTGACCACAGTGGATAAATATATACAAGGGGGTACCCAAAAATAAGCAGAAAACATTCTCTGGAAGATGAGAATATTGATCCTGCCACTAAATGCATTTTGAGGGATCCCCTGCATCAGTCTGACAACTGCTATCATCGAGAATAGTCGTGCTGTGGCATAGTAAATGTTTATGGCTGAAAAGTTGAAACAATATGAAAGCCTGTTTTCTGTTAGCAAAAATAGCAGAGAAAATAGTTGTAATGCTTGAAACCGCTTATAAGTAAGTTGCTCTGGGGAAAACACAAATGGTTTAGTGAAAATGTCAAATTCACCATGATCCAAAAAAGTGTGGCAAGTAAAACCCAATGTCAAGATACTCATGGTTTTTTAAATGTAAACAGCATTGTCACTCAGACTTGGTAACAACCAGACATTTAAAATCTACACGTTCTGAAAAATTTGTGAGATGTAATAAAATGTGCAAATTTCAAATTTTGAAGTTAGAAGATACAAATAAAAGGTGGGTTAAAATGTGTTTAAAATAATAATATTATAGATTAAAATAAATTATAAATTATTGAATGAATAAATTATAAATATTGATTGTTAGTAAAATGAATAATAATAATAATGTAAAATATAAAAAATATTAAGAGTAATAAGAGTAAAATAAAATAAAATAAAGAATAAAAATAGAATATATATGTTTATACGAGATTTTAATTAATAAATGTAGAATGTAAAAAAGGATTAAATAAATATATTTAAAAGGTAATAAATAAATGATGATTATAAGATGTATATATAGAATGTAAATTATAAGTTTATTTATATTTATATTCATATGATTGTATTATGTTGTAGTTCTGAAGAAGATTGCTGAGGCAATCGAAACTGTGCATCGATTATTTAATATTATAAGATATACATTTGGCAATGCAATAAGAAAGATTAGTTATTATACTTCTTGAAGAAGATTGTATTACTTAAGATTGCATAGAGCAATTACTTGTAATTTTAAGGAAATGGGTATTTGAGTTAAAAGAAGTAAATTGCTATAATATTTTGAACTATTTAAATATTATGTCCATGTAAAACTACCGTACAATATGGATATGTAATTCATTTAGATAAGATTTTAATGTAAAGAAAGTTGGAATTGTGTTTTCCGTAACAATTACAGAAACTTACCGTAAATATAATTTTGTTTTATTAATTTTGTTAATGGACGTTTATGATATATTATATTACATCTGTTCTTTATTAATAAATGTTACTTTGTTATTTAAATTTGGTGTAGTGTCTTAATGTTCTTGGTACTCATTAAATCCATAAATCTAAATATATAATTTTATGATGCTAATATTTTCAACGTTCTTACAAATACAGACACGTAATTAAATGCTTAACAATAGTTATTAACTGAAACACACAGGCTTATTATATACCTGTGTTTATATATGTAATATATAGGGTATATGAGCACAGACTTTCACACGACCCACCACTTTCCATACTATCTTATAACACTGATACACTTGAAGACATATGTTGAAGAGTTGGAGTGTGGAGTAGATTGAAGCCAATCCATTAAAGTATAAGATTTGGCTATCTTAATATATATCTGAGCACTTATAGCATATATGTGTAGAGATGGTAATCTGGACCAACTGATGATTGCTGGTTTAGCATAAAATACGTATATTGATTATTTATCTTTTCAACATATGTGTTCAAGTGTATCAGTGTTATGAGATAGTATGGAGAGTGGTGGGTCGTGTGAAAGTCTGTGCTCATATACCCTATATATAACAATAGTTATTGGTAAAGTTGAAAATGGCATACAAATAAAAATTAATAATTTGTTTGTTGATCATAATAATTAAAACTGCAAACATATTGAAAGAAAATTGCTTTAAGATTAATTATTTCCGTTTAATAAATTTATTCATCGCTAGATGAATATCTTGATTTGACATAAAATCTCTTTCCCACTCGGGATATTCGAATGTTTTCCTAGTTGATGATGATAGTATTCAAAATTTCGAGTTTAATATGATATTTTGTGTTAGTTAATAATTTATTAATTTATTAAATTACTATTATTCTTTAGTTAGAAGTAGACATTAGCTCATAAGCTATGGCTGCTCAGGTTATCGCTAGGATTTCATTCATTTAACCCTTTTCCCGCCTCCTACGAGGCTCCTCGTAGACATCTGACGTCACTCTAACTCTGCCAGTTCTTATGCTAAAAAATTCGTTTGATAGGTTTTGAATAGCTTTTTAAAAGTTCTGTAAGATGGTGCCCTCTTCCGATTTATTTTACAAGTAAAAAAAAAAAAAAAAACGCATTTAAACCTAAACAAAGAAAGAACATCGGCTGTAATTGGTTGTTAGTGAGCTCTCAGCCGAAAAAAGACATTCTGATTGGCTGGAAAGAACAAAGAAACCGCCTGATCAAAGAAAATAAAGAAAAATGCTGAGATTTTCATTTCGAATGCAATTTTAAGTATTAAAAAAATATAATTTCAGAAATTAAACTAGTTTTTTAAAAAATGTACTAAAAAAACAAAATTATTTTCGAAAAATATTGAAGATTTTAGTAAAAATATTAAAGAAATATTTAAAAGAAATATTTACTTTTCTATAACGTAAAAGTCGATCTTTTTGTTTATATTATAGCTTTTATGTTGCCAAAATTGAATATTTTAGAATAAATAAATAGCAATTTATTTTTGAAAGAACTTTCGTTCTCTTCATAACCTGAAAAATTAGTAATATACTTTTTATAAACGTATCTGAGTTGAATTTAATATTATAGGCGAATATGTTTTAACAATAGGCTTTGTCTTCAGTTTGTGAGTTGGCCAATTAAAAGATTTGATTTTTACCTCATACAACCAATATTTCGAGTTTAATATGATATTTTGTGTTAGTTAATAATTTATTAATTTATTAAATTACTATTATTCTTTAGTTAGAAGTAGACATTAGCTCATAAGCTATGGCTGCTCAGGTTATCGCTAGGATTTCATTCATTTAACGACAACGGATTAATAAAAGAATTATTAAAAAGTTTATATTCATTATAAGAACCCTGAGATCATAATATTACAATTTTGAAATAAGAACTCACATATTCATTACAGAAGAAATATAATATGGCATGATAGATTTATAAGAAAATATTTATTACATGTAGATCTAGCTGATCGTGACAATACGATGAAGAAGTATTTAAAGATACGAGTGTATTGAAGAAGGGATAGTAAGAAAGAAATTATTTGTACCCTTGCTACTAGAGATTTATGTAGGAAATACTGAGATCGTTAAAGTGTTGCAAGAGTAAGCTGAGGTTTCTCCTCCTCTTAAATTTTAATTAATAATATTTTATAATATTTATTATTATTGTTATCATTCTATGTGTTCTCAGCATGAATTGCTGTAGCAAATGTAGAACCATGAGATTTAGCCAGAGCGTGATTTAAATCAGTCTGTAAAGATTTAAGAACGATCGGGTCGGCGAGCTTTCCGATCAAATCGTCTCGTTGTTTATTTCTCGTTTTCCCCCAGGTACAATATATGTCACCATTAGAAATCAATCAACACTTAGATAATCCCAATATAGATAACATACAACAATCTCACAAGAAAGACCATTCATGACATACAACAATCTCACACTATTGTCAAGGCAACCTCCTTTTAACAATAAAGATGGAATTCTACCTTTACTTATGGTCCAGTATACATATATAGACACTAAAGATTGCAACTTGACCACAGAGATTGAAATTGTTGATATTAAGAAGTTTAAATAAACGTGCTTAAACAGGTAAATATAACCTGTTCTGAATGCAGACTAATAAATAATCAATTATAACATTATAAATTGCAATTATAATTTTCAAATTGCACCCAAAATATTAAGTAAACATAATAATGCTCAAAGCTAAATGGGTTTATAAGCAACCATTATAAACCATTATATTGGATTGTCTAAGTGTTGACTGATTTCTAATGGTTACTTATAAACCCATTTAGCCTTAAGCATTATTACACTGAATATATATATATATGTGTGTGTGTGTGTGTGTTTTCCATGATATGTATTTAAGTAATTAAAAATACTTCAGCATGTGTGATACCCTATATTCTGAGAGCAATAAGAGGAAAGAATTAATAAAAATGAAGAGAGGTTGAATAGGATATCTTTATTTTTGAAGTGGGCCAATAATAATATTTTCAATGTTAAGTACAAACCTTTAGCAAAATATTCTATTGCTAACTATTTAAAGTAGATTATGGATCTTGAAATGTAAAACTAGAAAAAAGTCTATAATGGAATAATTTGAAACAGAATAGAGTGTTCTGTTTCGATCATCATTTGGTATTCTGTGGTAGTCTTGCTTAAGATCCAGAAATGAGTACATAAGTAATATAGTCCCATTATATTTTGACTATCACATCTCATCCAAATGAAGCAATATATATACTTCTCTTAGTCTTATTGTATATATAACAGATTAAACTTCAGTCCTCTTTATAGGTAATAATGAATACTTCAATTGCAATTTTTGCAGATTTTGTTTTATATTTCTATATTAGATTCTATATTGCTTTTTCCAGTTCATGCATACACACAGATATGCTGTATGCACATACATTATACTTATTAAAATGATATTTTATTGGCAAGGCACATAAAATATGTAGGAATAACAATAGGGATTTAAAATATAATTTATGGGGTTAGAACAGAGTCAAAGCAGACAAGGATAGAGTTGTCAAGTTAGTAATTTAGAATAAAAAATAGATTCAATATACATTTATGTATGTATATTTGTATGTGCATAAGAATATTTTGTACAGACACTGATTTAAAAAAATAAAAAATAAAAGACATTACAATTATATTCATGCAATATTTTTAAAAAAATAAATAAAATATATTTATTTTCACAAAATATTTAAAAGAAAAAAAAACAGTATTTCTTGTTCTTATAAACTAAAGATTTTTTTTTTTTAGATTAGTTAGATTATTTTGGAAATATGTATTAATTGCTGTGATTAATGATTTTTTTTTTCTAACTGCAGAAAAAATTTAAATACAGGAATTATTTTATAATACATTTTATTAAAAGAGAAAATATACAAATAAATCATTTAAATAAAAAAAATTATAGATTAATTAAACTGTTTGAGTATTAAAAGAAAATGGTTTTAATTAAAAGTTAATTTCAAAATTATACAAGATTAAATAAAAAGAATTATTTTATGATTTTGATTTGATTAATTAAAAGACAAAAGATTTTCTATATTTATTTATGTTCATGGAATTTAATTAGATTAATTAGGTAAAATACCCAATTATTTAACAGATAATAAAATTCTTGAAAAAATATAAAGGAAAAGAGGGAACATGGTTAAAAATATATATAAGAACTTAAATAAGCAAAAAAATTTCAGTGGAATTTTAGATTTGTGAAGAGGAGTGAGAATGATTTCTTTATGAACTCAGGAAGATGTATCAGTTATTAATTGATTTACAAAAAGTCATTGTAAAAGCTCATTCAAACAGATGCCTACAATTCCTAGAGAAGTAGAGAAAAGTTTGATTTCCCCAACTAATTTCCCAAATAAATGCTATATCTAATTTTTTCCCCAAAAAACATCAGATTTAAAATCTCTTATAGTGGCTATAATAAAATGTAAAAATGAAACAATTTAATTCTACATCATAACCTGAAGCTTCACTATTTACTCAATTAAAAAAAAGAAAAGAATATCAAAAACATATAAGAGCATTAAGATATTTATGCACAACTCAAATTATATTAGAAACTCTTTATATGAACTAAATTTTGTTAAGTGCTTTCTATATTCTAAAATCCATCACAAAAATAGTTAATTTTAAAATTGTGTTTCCTAGGAATATTTTTTATGTATATGACTATATTTATGTATATAGTTTATATTTTATGTGACATTTTTTAAAACTTAAGATTTGCCCATGTATAAGCATTTGGGTTGGATAGAATAAGTGGATTCATTTTATTCTTTCCTAAATACTATATCTTGTGTTGGGAGTCAAAGTATTCATTTATTATTAACACTCGTAAAAAGCACATGCACAATAGCTTGACAGGCTGATCTTTAATGTATTATAATATTTGTTTTAATTAAAAGTGATCAAGTAATAAGCCCAACTTAGAATGAAAAAAACTTTTTTTTTCTGTCTAAATAATTTTCAAAAGATAATTAATTTTTAGGAAAAAGTTTGACTTGCATTAAATTACCATTCAATTTTGAGTATTAAAATAACAAAAAAAAAATTTCAGTTATCAGTTAAAATGATTTATATTTGATATCTTAGAAAATTACCAAGAAATTATTATTGTAGCACCAACTTAAAGGTTATGCAAAACCTATAAGAGAATTTATGTGTATTTATAATTCTGTACAAACTAGATCTAAATATGAAAGTTTTTTATTATTATTATTATTATTATTATTATTATTATTATTATTATTATTATTATTATTATTATTATTATTATTATTATTATTATTATTATTATTATTATTATTATTATTATTATTATTATTATTATTATTATTATTATTATTATTATTATTATTATTATTATTATTATTATTATTATTATTATTATTATTATTATTATTATTATTATTATTATTATTATTATTATTATTATTATTATTATTATTATTATTATTATTATTATTATTATTATTATTATTATTATTATTATTATTATTATTATTATTATTATTATTATTATTATTATTATTATTATTATTATTATTATTATTATTATTATTATTATTATTATTATTATTATTATTATTATTATTATTATTATTATTATTATTATTATTATTATTATTATTATTATTATTATTATTATTATTATTATTATTATTATTATTATTATTATTATTATTATTATTATTATTATTATTATTATTATTATTATTATTATTATTATTATTATTATTATTATTATTATTATTATTATTATTATTATTATTATTATTATTATGTTTCAAAGGATAAACTTTATTAGTATTCTAAAAGGTTATACAAGTTACATTTGACACATAGTTCTTACATATAAATTAGTTTCACAAAACTGCATATGTACAATGATTTGATCAGTAACTGTATGCGTTATCAAACTAGAAGTCTCTAAGAAAAAAAAAGTTCAACAAAATCAATGATGATCACTCAATCATATGATAATATTCAATTAGATATACTTCAATTAAATTAAAGCAGGAATGCATCTAGTTTGTGTCAGTTGGCTTTAGAACTGGCACAAGGATCCATGTTAGATATAGTTTCTTTTTTTTGTTAGTGCTTTTATATAAGTTCTTGTATATTCCAGGTGTCAATGTACTTAGATTGATCTGTAATCTTCATGTCTCTTTCACGTATGGTTTGCAGCTTATTTCTGAACGTGTTTGGATGTCTTCTGGGATTATAATTGTATATGAAATTACACCTTGTACACCATAAAGCATAGAGTAGAAATGTGCAGATTCTTATTTCAGCAAAGATACCCCTTTTAAAAGAGTCAAAAAGGGTTTTCATATTGATTTTTTTACCCTTGAGTGAAGTGCTAATAATTTTACGAATGTTTTCTAGACTTGAGCATGAGAAAAAAAGGTGGTTTTGTGTCTCCGAGTCCCTATGGCAAAGATTACATATATCATCTATATCTTTATAGTTTCTTTGATATTTCAAAAAGTGTTGTGTAGGTAGCGAGTCTAGATTTATCTTTAGGAGAAAGTCAAAATATTTTGGTTCAAGTGACCATAGTTTGAATTTGCGACATAATTGTTTATTATTAATATGAAGTGGAGTTTGTACATCATCTTGATTTGGATGTAGAAGTTGATAAACTTCCCAATATTTATATTTGGCTTGTGGTGGTTTAAAGTTAAGAGTGTGAATTGTTAATAATGGTGTAAGTAGTGTGTTCAGATATCTTTGGAGAGGAGGTGGTCTATCTGTAGGAGTAATCTTGGCAGCAATTTCTAAATATGGGAATTTTTGTGCACATGTAGATATTATGTTCAATGTTTTTTGTATCCTGAAGACATGTATTGAGTGAAGGCCAAGGCCATTTTGTGAAAGGGGTTTTCTTAGGCGTTTTATTGATATTGAAATAATCTTTTTTCCCCAGAATAATTTTCTGCATAAGGAGTCTATTTTATTTGTAAATGCCTTGGTATAAATGATTGTTGGAGTAAAATAAGAGATTTTTGTAATCACTAGCATGTTAAGCAAGGCCATTTTTGTATATAGAGAGAGGTAGGCTTTGGAGAGTGAATTGACAGTCTTTTCCACTTTCTCTATCAAATTTTTCTGTATGAGCGATCTCATAGGTGAATGTCATAAATAAAAGTTGAACCCAAGAAATGCGCTTGGTCTACCTTTGAAAACTTTATTAATGCTATTACCGGTGAAGATCTGCCATGCACACGATTTCTCCATATTGAATGTTAGCTTGTATTCTTTTGTAAAATTATTAAGTATCTTAAGAAGTTTGGGAATTTGTTTTTGAGATGATAGAAATATTGCTATATCATCCATATATGCGATACATGAGATGTTGTCATTGATGGTGGGCACGTAGATTCCTGAAAATTCATTTTCTATTATTTTTATAAGAGGGTTGATATAGGCAGTGAACAGTAAGGCACTGAGAGGTGAGCCCTGAGGAATGGACTGATGTGGCACTATTGGTGGTGAAGTTTTCCCATTTAGGGAAACATAAATCTCACGGTTTAAAAGCAAGTTAGCAAGCAAGTTTAGATATGCGTTCGGAACTGAGTATTTTTGCAGAGTTTTAAGAAGAGTACTGATGGAAATCATGTCAAAAGCGGCTTCAATATCTAGTTGAATAACAACTGGACTGTATTTTTTATTATCTCTAACAGTTTCTATAGTTGACTTGAATAGAAAGGCTGCCTGTCCTGTTGAGGATTCCTTTTTGGCAAATTGCATTTTTGATAGGTTTGGCAAAATGAATGGCTCTATTTTATCTTTTATCACTGATTCTATTATCTTTATGCCAAGGGAGCACATTGAAATTGGACGTAGGTTAGTGGTGTTTGAGATTAATTGTTTCTTTTTCATAAATGGCACAAGCATAATTTGATTTAAGCCCTGTATTTTATAGATGCCTTTAGTGAGGTAGGAGACTAGGTTAAGCATATATTGTGCAGCGATTTTATCAATATGTTTGTATACAAACTTGGGAATTCCATCTATGCCAGGATGACATGAATCTGGCATCGCTTCTATTTTTTTAATGAAATCTTTTAAAGAAATTTTAAATTCATTTTCTGATCTATCTTGTGAAAAGGCCATTAGACTTGGAGAGGATACCCTCTGGAATTTTTCTCTATACAATATGTAAAGCCGCTCCAACATAAAATCTCCATAGACAATTTCAGTTTGAACTTTAATAGCTGCTGGGACTCGCACCTGGGAGGGGTGGCCTAGCGCCCATCTAATGAAGTTTCTGGTATACATGTGTGGCTTATTTAAATATAACCTTTTCTTTTTAATGGAGATATATTCTTTAAGCTGGTTTGTTAACTCTTGATATGTCTTCTTTAATGCCATCAGACAGGGACGATCGAGATTTGATTGAGAAGTGCCAATAATTTTTTTATAGGTATCATCCATAAGCTTTAGTAGTTTTGTTGGGGATGTTGTTGTCCTGGTAAGATGATCAATATTAAATGAAAGCAGGTTAGTAAAAGCACACCATGCTTGGACTGGATCCATTGTAATATTCTTCAACTTGTGTAGATATATGTATACTTCTGAAAAAAGATATTCTGGTGTGCGTGATGGTAGTAGAACTCTGATGGTTCTTCCTGTATTAATTGTTGTTCTATTATCAAAATTAATTTCCAGTGACACTAAAACAGCTGCATGATCAGAGAGGGGGAATTCTTTAATTGAATGCATATCATGTTATGTAATGATGGCGAATAGAAAACCAGATCTATAAGTGATGAATGTCTACCATTGTTAAATGACATGGCCTTCTCCGGCAGAAAGCCTCTTCCACTCATCATCGGAAAGGACAGCTGATGTAACCATTTGCCGGTGAAGGTCTGATATGTCATGTTGAAATCTCCCAAAATAATCGTCGGATACATAGCATTTATGAACCTAGAGTTAAGTGTTTGTATAATTCTATTTATAATAGTGGGACCTGGGGGGATATAAACAATTGCTATGTTTAAGGTAATGGCTTTATGAGTGAATGTAATTATCAGCAAGTGTGCATCAATATGTAGGATTTTGAAAGAACTAAATGGGCAGGCTTTATCAATGATGATGCCTGTACCCACTGATGGAGTGTCAGATGTGTTTGAGAAGGCTGTAAAGCCCTTGGAATTTAGCTTGTCTGTAGGGTTGATTAATGAGCCACTGTAGATTTTTGTTTCGATAATGCCCATTATCTGCGGTTTAACAATGTCGTACCATTTAGCGAGGAGGTCAATTTTTTGTGGGGAGTTTAACCCTCTAACATTAAAAACTCCTATTTTAATATCCATTATTTGTATGTGTGTGCGCGTATATATCAGAATCTAAGCCTAGCATAGGAAAGTTTTATTCTAAAATAAAGTTAAATATTTTAATAAGGGAATCTGTAGTATATTTTAATGGATCAATAAATATGCATTGTTCAATTATTGTCTGTAGATTTGAGAGAAATATCATTGGATCTCATTTTCCTGTCTATGAATGGGTTTTCAAGTGAAACTTTATTTATGTTTGTAATACTATCAGTTTCCTCTTCCATTGGACTATTTTCTGATGAGTATGTGGCAATTAGAGAGGCATTGTAACTTTGCGTGATGTTAGCTTTTTTTCTAGAGACTGGAGGAGGGGAATCATTATCACTACTTTCACATTCTAGAGCCATGAGTTTCTTGGGATTATTACCTGATTTTTTTTTAGGTGGCCGACCTGGTTTTCTAGTGATTTGAGGAGTTTCTAGAATTTGTAGGGGCGGCAACACTGCAAGCGATTCCATTATTTCGAGAGATGTTTTATTAAGAGGGGGTGAGATTTCCGGATTAGGAGAGGAGGAAACTTCAATGCTATCGGACCCTGTAGTATGTAGAATCACATTTCCACTATTGCTAATGTTAGTATCATTTTTTTCCTCAATATTATGGTCTGTCGATTGCACATCTTCATCTACAGTCACTTCTTGATTACTATGAAAGTCTTCTTTTGGGCATTGATGTAAGGGGGATGCGCTCATATTACAATTATTACAATATAAAGCCGGACAGTTACTAATAAGATGACCGCGTTCTTTGCAATGAAAGCATTGCGGTTTTAGACCGTTTATAACAAGAAATAATGTCGCTTCTTCATCTGCAACTTGTGTTGGAATATTTTCGGGATTAATGTTCTCTCCCAGTTTTACTTTAAATCTATAATTATTACTAAATATTGGGATGGGTGTATTTTTAATCTGTAAAGGCTGAAAATCTATCACCTTCCCGAATGGTTTCATAAGTTTAATGAAATCTGTTTCTGAGTAACCTAGGTAAGTTTTTTTAATTAAACCAGTAATAAAGTTTTCTCTGTTGGGATTGACTACAACTAATGCGTATTGCCCCAGAGTTTTCATTTCTTGTCGGAACAATTCTTTGCTTTCTTCGTTTACAAATTCAATAGCCAGATAACGCGGATTCGGATGATCTCCCACGCGAACTATCAAATTCCATAGTTTTTTATTATTTATCTCTTCGAATAGAAGCTCCTTAGGGAATCTATATAGCGAACAGTTTCTATCTGTAATTGCTATGACAATGGAGCGTTCAGTGAAAAAACGTTTAAATGAATTGAAGAGTTCCCTAGGGATCGTCTGGTTAAACACTTCAGATATTTTATTAAGGCTATCATTAGACCAAGGCTCTTTTATTGTGTTAACGTAGGTTTCAGTGGTTTTTGGGGTAAGATCTAGTTTCATCAGATCTCCTGCTGTAGAACGGTGAAATCTAGGCGCTAGCTGCGTTTTCCTTGAGAAAAACAATCGCGTATTATTTTCACTTTTTTTTATAACCGTTGATGGTAATTTTGCAACTTGTGCATAAGAACTTTTAAACGTGTCTGAGCTGACAGACATCATGGCTGGATGTTGGACATCTAAGTCCATTATGCAATCAATCTGTGTTGCCTTTTTGTATTTCTCTTCTTTTTTAAATTAATCTATTAGTTTTCTATTTTATAGTTATTAGAGATATAAAACTCTTACCTGTAATCGGTATATTTTATGATATTTTAATAAATTGAGGAGCACGATCTGAACGGGTGGTAAGCTAGATATTATTATTATTATTATTATTATTATTATTATTATTATTATTATTATTATTATTATTATTATTATTATTATTATTATTATTATTATTATTATTATTATTATTATTATTATTATTATTATTATTATTATTATTATTATTATTATTATTATTATTATTATTATTATTATTATTATTATTATTATTATTATTATTATTATTATTATTATTATTATTATTATTATTATTATTATTATTATTATTTTAGATCTAATGTCCCAACTCCTCACTGAAGAGACCCATAGGTCGAAACCGGTCTGGGGATGGGGACAATCCAAGATAAAAATGATTTGAATGCCTTCTCTTGTAGTAGCATTTATCATAAATAAATAAAAAAAGCTTGTTTAGAGCTATTAGCACACTCTTAATTTTACATATTTGTAAGTGCAAGCTATATATAAGTCATGTGACACCTGACTTGTTATTATTACTATTATTATTATTATTATTACTACTACTACTACTACTGCTGCTGCTGCTGCTGCTACTGCTACTATTATTATTATTATTATTGTTGTTGTTGTTATTGTTATTATTATCATTGTTGCTATGTTACTATGAATTTTAAGTGAGCACTATTTGGAATAATTCCTGCAAGTTAATCTATATGTGCTAAAATGTAGGGCAAAAACTGATTGTTTTGATTACAAAAGTTTTCATACTCACCTAAGATTTAGAATGAAGTATTTAATGAGGACACCTTATTATGTTTCTCTGCAGTATGATTAAAATGGGTAAATGTGAATATATATCATGTTCTGTCAAATAAAAGCCAATGAAGAAATAATTATAGTTATTGATATTGGAAATGGAGTGCTCTTAATAGGGTTAAACCTCAACTGAAAATGATATAAATGGGCTAGTTGGAGTTATTTGTACCTATTCAATATTAAATCCAACAAGGACTTTGAGTGTTCCATCATCGGTTTATCAATAAAATAGATGGTTAAATTCTTTGAAGAATAATAAGATTGATGCCTGTCTATTAAAGTTTGAGGAATTGTTATCTTAATATAAACCAGATACTGATTGTATATGTGTGTGGCAAATTATAATCTGGCTCAACTGATGATACAAAATATATATATTGGGGATCATCAATCTTTTTCAAATGTGTGTGATATTGAGTGTTAGTTGCTTGAGATAGAGTGGAGGAAAAAATTGAAAAATCCTGGGTTCAAATCCCTCTATTTACATATATAAGAAACATTCAGTATAAGAAAAATTACATAGTGGCTTAGAATTAATAAATAGCTTATACTCATATAATTTATTTGCAGTTTATTATTTTAGAGGCAAACCCGAGAAGAGGTAAAATCATCAATGTGAAAACCAATAGTCGGCTAACATCAAAACATGAGATCTATATTCTGAGTGCGCGTCTATTTGGTTCTAAAGTAAATGAGAGTAAAATAGTAAATCACTTATTTGTTTTATGATGTCATTAAGTCAAACTCATGCTTTACCACTATAATATATATATTAAGTAAACACATCACATATACATATATATGTTGTCTAATGCACTTTAGATATATACAAAGAGAGAGAGAGACTTGTAATAAATGCTACAACTATAAAAATAATAATTTAAATCACATATGCATTTATTTTTTGAAACTAAAAATTTAATTAAAACAAATTTACAATTGTAAAATTTATATGTGGTTTCAAATTTTTAAAAATATGGTTTGAAAAATTTTGAGCCATATTATTTATAATATTTATTTAATTATATAACCCAAAATTATGCCACTTGTTTCAAAGTCCAAAAATGATTTTATAATTATTGTACTTTTGGAAAATTCACTATTAGGCAATATATTAAAATTACGTGTTTGATCTGTTTGATTAAAGCACCATAGTTTAAAACCTTTATATATATATGTCAAAGCGTTGATAAATAAAGCAAGCATTCTTTCAGATTAAATATTTAGTCACATCAGTTAAATATTTTATAATATATAATCTAATAATTCATCATCATCATTATCAACCATTCTTGATCCATTACAGAATAAAGATATCCCCAAGTTCAACCATCTATGATCTCTAGCCTCTTTTCTCTACATCACACCAGCACAAGAACTTAGGTGGTCGCTTTCTAGGTCTTTTACAATCTTTTAAAATCCAAATTTGAACGGTTCATCTATTATCATCTTTTCTAGCAATATGTACAGCCCAACTCTACTTCAGTCTCTTAATTCTTTCAATAATGTCAATAACACCTGTTTGTTCTCTCGCCTTATGTATGCCATTTTCAATCTGTTCTTGTTACTTTTAACTTGCATCTCTATAATTCTTTGAGTGGCCTAATGTCTCTATATTGCTCTTCTGTTAAGTATTCAAGTTTCAGATCCATAATGAAGCTGTAAATATTGTTATACTTCTTTATGCTTCACCTGTTGCTTATTAAATTATTACTAGCATGGGTTTGAACTATTATATATACATGTTGGTACACGAATCTGGATGGATCTCTACTGAAATCTAAACATATTATGGGAGATTAAATAGATATTTAGTTTTGATAAATTATCCAGAAAATTTGGCTTCTTTTACTCATTTAATTCATGTAGTATATATGTGTAGAACAAATCAATAATCTTATATGTATATGTTAAATAAATTTTATTGGTAGTTTGTATGAATCAAAATGGATATTTATGGGTCGCAATGTAATTATTAAATCTGGTGGTTTTGGTGGGT
The DNA here is from genome assembly GCA_028023455.1 of Epiperipatus broadwayi. Taxonomy (NCBI): domain Eukaryota; kingdom Metazoa; phylum Onychophora; class Udeonychophora; order Euonychophora; family Peripatidae; genus Epiperipatus; species Epiperipatus broadwayi. The sequence goes on from JAQFVV010006270.1 coordinate 5,156,861, forward strand.
CGGTGTCTCATTTTTAAAGAACGTATAAAATTTTATAGGAATAAAAGATTATTTAATTAAATTTCACTTTACTAATTGATCAGTCTTTTCATTACCATATATGGAAATGTGGGTCAATTTAAAATCAAACAAGTATACTGAGTTTGAGATAATGGCTGACGAAAATTTAATCAGATTTGACATGTAAATAATGTAATTGAAACAAATGATTATGTACTGCAGGGGTCCCCACCTCTATACCCGTGGGCACGCTATCTGAACCCGATAAACAATTATTTATCTGATACAGATAATTTTCATTTTTAAAATTCCTTATAAATTATTGTATTATATTGTAATCAAATTGTAGGGCATACTATACTTTTACAGCGTAAAAATATAAACGTTAATTATATGTTAAAATTTTATTTTTGAAATAAATATTTTTTTGTACATTATGTGTATTATTAACAATAACCAACTATAAATTTACATTGAAAAAATAAATGGTGTCTGCCACCTGGCCAGTATTGTAGAATGTGCTCTTAAGTTCAAAAAGGTTGGGGACCCCTGATATACTGTTTTCTATATATCTTGTGAGGTGATTAAAATATTTTGCCTCAAGGGACTGATAACAGCATTCTTTAGATATTTACATTATGTATAAATAGCTGAAATTTTGGCTATCCACTGTGTTTAATTTATGATCAAAATTATTTTGGGGAAAAGGGAACGACGGTTTACTTCCTCATGCCTCTGGGATTCTCATCTTTCCACTTATGAAGCTGAAGACCGAAACAACTGAGCCCCAAATTAAGTGAACTGTTCGAAGAAAATGCTTGCCTGAATGTGAACCTTAGTTATCGAACTTTCCAAAAAAATCAGTATATGATCATGATCCATAGACCACCTGCTTTGGGTCAACAAGTTGGCCAAGATTAATGTCTACGTTGCTATCAACTGATGAACTCTTTATTAAATTGGCATTTTATTTGAAAACTATATTTGTAAGCTTTCTATTATTTATTTCTCCAAATCTATTCTGTAAAATATTAAATCTCATGTTAAATTTGGTGCAGCAATTTAGAGTGAAATTTATTTCTCATTTAGCTTGTTATTTCTATCTATTGTTAATATGCAAGTTGGTGCCCAACCTAGAAAGTAACCTTAAACTCTACTGATTATAGTTTTCTCCTATTGAATTGTTGGAGACGTTAATGTTGCATGCAAGTCAATTATCCTAAAACTCACTTGGTTTTATACCAACTACTTTACTTAATGCTATTTACTATTTTGAAGGACTTATAAGCATTAATGCCTATATTCAGCTACCCTCATTAACTATAATTTAAGTCTTTATCTAATCGTTGAAATATATTTTGTCAATTTAAAAATAAGTAAATCTTAACAGCATATAATTAATATGTCAAATTGTATGTGTATTGATCATTATAGAAATGTAGGGAGATCTTTTAGAAGTGTGGGAGAAAGCAATCTATTACTCTTTAGTTTTTAGATTCTGATCTATTTTATATTTTGTTAGACATTGGGTAAATGCCTGTGGATGGTTTGTGTTTATGCATTCCATTGTGTCAGATAGCATACTATATTAAAACAGGCATTAATTGGTTTATTGTAGTCGTTAGTGACATGCATTATCATACGTTATGTATTATGAAGGTATCATTACAATCATTTAATTCATTAATTTTCTTTCTTTGCCATGATCTTTGGAATGCCCTGACCTTTTCCTCATGATCCCTCACAAGTTAGGTGTTTTTCCTACTGGGGATATATTTCAAGCACTTCTATGGAAATACAGGTAAACCATCCCAATACACTACCTTGTGCCACTACTTTTTGAGATATGTTTTTGACCATCATGCAGGCATATTTTTACTTTTGTGCAAATCTGAAAAAGCCACCCAGAATGTCTTAAGTGACTTCATTCACATAGATGATTGTAATCATAATGTAATACCGCCTTTATTATTTTATTGATAAACCTTAATGCTATCTGTAAGATGTAATTGCACACTTTTTGTCACTCCTTTCATTTAATTAATTAGGTCCGATTATGTAAATACAGTTTGTTTAAGGCTGAACGATTCTTCTCCTGCCCCTTTGGGGTGGTCTCCCAAATTTAGTAGAAATGTGGTGATGCACAATCTTAAAATTACACATCATCAATTATTTTATGTATAATGTCATAATAAAATCTGTTATACATAAATTCATGATATTGTGATGAGGGTTAAGCTATAATTTATTATTGTTTATCTGATTCATTTATTCCATAACCTTGGTGTATTAACCACATCAACCAAATTTCATTTATATTACTTATATAATTTCCAAATGACAATTAATCTTCTGAAATACACAGTTGCAGAGTAGACCATAAGCAAACTTGTAATAATGATTGTATGGACATACACACACACACCTATATTGTTTCATTTATAATTATCAAACTACTGTATTTAATTGTTAATAAATTTATGTTATATCATTTATCTGTGTTATAGTATTTTGCTATTCCATGCCCGAATCTCTAGCACTAACCGTTTGATTTAATTAGATTACGCTTGCTCTCCTTGTTCTCATTGCTGGGACTGGAGTAATGGAAAGCTTGTTATTTATGTTCAAAAGCATTGCTCATATAGTCATAGACCTTGGAGCACAAGTAAGTCAGTTAATGTTTAGTATTGTTCTATACCTGTGTATTCCACGCATGCTAGATTGCAGTACATTTTCTTGAATTCTAGATCTTGTTGAATGAACACACAATTTTGGTCATACAATAAGTAATAACTGGAAAACACATTTATTAAAAACCTATTTCTTTTTAATATTAAGTTATTTCTACCAAAAGCACTCCAACTAAATTTCATCCATTATGCTTCCATCTGTAGTAATAATCTGACCAAAGTATTTGTAGTTTGTTAACATCTAATTCATCATTATCAATCTTTGAGAAAATCCATTGAACATCACTTTAGTCTTTTTTAACATTTACCTTTAATCCTACTTTTTACTTTCATCTGATAACTCTTACAACATATCCTGAAACTCAGGAATCTAATATTTATGATTTATTATTTATAGCGAGCAAATATAGGCTTATCAATATTCAGTAAAATGTATTATAATTTAAACCAAACTATTAAGATATCACATGATCTTAGCTTAGACATTATCATTAGCAAATTCTTTTATTATCACTACTTTTATGCCATCTAGTGTAAACTTATGTAATCAATAGATGCCACAGGATAGTGCTTAATAAATCCATATCAAAGGTTGTGCTATCCAAATATCTCCAGACTAATTTCGAGGACTAAACTCTCCATAGAATATTGCCACTCAGTGTAAGCCAGAGTAATCAAGGGATGCCAGAAGGCTTGTGCATAAAATCCCTATCTAGTGCCTACTCATCCAATATCCCCAGTCTTGTTTCTAACTTATGGCTTTCATCAGTGAGGAGCTTTGGATCTGAGAGCACTGCACTTAGGTCTTAGAATCTAATACAATCTTCCAGCAGCCACCTTTTACCTTATTAGTTAGCCACAAGCTAGAAACTAGTCTGGGGATATTGGATGAGTATGCACTAGATAGGGATTTTATGCACAAACCTTCCTGCATCCATTGATTTCACTGGCTTGCACTGAGTGGTGCTACTGTATGGAGAGTTTTTCCTCTGTTACACAGCATGTGTAAGCATAAAGAATAGTGATCATGTGCTGTTTAATGAATACTAACTGAATTATAGTATAGTTAGGATCTACCATTTTGTGTTACGTCTGACATAATTATTTTCTAAAAATAACATTAATATCACATCAATTTCTTTTAATAATTTTTTTATTTAAAATGCGTAAAAATTTCTAAACACCAGAGTTCTGCTTATACTTATGACTTTAATCTCTGTTCTTACATTAATAATATAAACATTTATAAACTTCTATGCCTTGCATGGCTTGATATGGTGGTAAAGTGACAGAGTCGAGTTCAAAACCCACAGATTACACCCAGTTTTATCACTTTTGGCACTCAAATTTTTTACAAATTCTCAAGTAATAAACCCATTTAATTATTTATTTTTATTTATTCATTTTTATATATCACATGATCATTATTTTTTATGCTTACACACCTAGTCTAATCAATGTATGGAGAGTTTGTCGCAATTTTAACAGCTTGTGTAAGCATAGGAAATAGTGATCACGTGATATTTAGTAATTCAATCTCATTTCTGACCATGGGACGATAGTGAATATGCTTATTAAATATCCAAAGACACCAAAATGTATAGGTACTTAGCTAGATTCAGATCTATATGATTATACAAACAAATTAGCTTAAATTGAAAGCAGTACCTGTTTTCATTTTGGATTCTAGTTAACTAAAAAGGTAAAAGGTACCTGCTGGAAGGTTTCATTAGATCACAAGATCTAAGTGTTGTGCTCTCAGATCCAAGGTTTCTTACTAAAATCCACAAGTTAGAAAACTAGTGTGGAGATATTGGATGAGTAGGCACTAGATAGAGATTTTATAAATAAACTTTTTGCATCCATTGATTACTATGGCTTGCACTGGGTGGCACTACTGTATGGTGAGTTTGTCATTTTGATATATTTTTAATAATGTTTATTTTTAATACTTATGCACATAGAGAGCGTACCAATAGCTCTAACAAGCTCGTAAATTAACAAGTGCGGTTATGAGAAATATTTAAAATCTCTATCCAGAACACTCTTATCTCCAGACCATGGTTTCGGGCTTATGGCCCACTTCAGTGGAGAGCTAGAATATTCGGACACTAGACCTAAAATATCAACTCAAAAAACCAGCACTTATTTCAAACGTATATTTAAGAAGAAACTCTGAATTTTTCGGACATGAAAATGTCTTTAAATCCAGCTATCTAACTTAAATAGCTATATGGGACTGAAGTATATTCAGATCTACCATATTCTAATAGGCTCAGCATAGCCAAAGCCTTAAAGGTAAAATTATAATAATTAATAAAGCAAGTCATATATAACATGACATTACTTTTATGAGCTTGTAATTACAAAAATGCACATAGAGAGCGTACCAATAGCTCTAACAAGCTCGTAAATTAACAAGTGCGGTTATGAGAAATATTTAAAATCTCTATCCAGAACACTCTTATCTCCAGACCATGGTTTCGGGCTTATGGCCCACGTCAGTGGAGAGCTAGAATATTCGGACACTAGACCTAAAATATCAACTCAAAAAACCAGCACTTATTTCAAACGTATATTTAAGAAGAAACTCTGAATTTTTCGGACATGAAAATGTCTTTAAATCCAGCTATCTAACTTAAATAGCTATATGGGACTGAAGTATATTCAGATCTACCATATTCTAATAGGCTCAGCATAGCCAAAGCCTTAAAGGTAAAATTATAATAATTAATAAAGCAAGTCATATATAACATGACATTACTTTTATGAGCTTGTAATTACAAAAATGCACATAGAGAGCGTACCAATAGCTCTAACAAGCTCGTAAATTAACAAGTGCGGTTATGAGAAATATTTAAAATCTCTATCCAGAACACTCTTATCTCCAGACCATGGTTTCGGGCTTATGGCCCACGTCAGTGGAGAGCTAGAATATTCGGACACTAGACCTAAAATATCAACTCAAAAAACCAGCACTTATTTCAAACGTATATTTAAGAAGAAACTCTGAATTTTTCGGACATGAAAATGTCTTTAAATCCAGCTATCTAACTTAAATAGCTATATGGGACTGAAGTATATTCAGATCTACCATATTCTAATAGGCTCAGCATAGCCAAAGCCTTAAAGGTAAAATTATAATAATTAATAAAGCAAGTCATATATAACATGACATTACTTTTATGAGCTTGTAATTTACGAGCTTGTTAGAGCTATTGGTACGCTCTCTATGTGCATTTTTGTAATTACAAGCTCATAAAAGTAATGTCATGTTATATATGACTTGCTTTATTAATTATTATAATTTTACCTTTAAGGCTTTGGCTATGCTGAGCCTATTAGAATATGGTAGATCTGAATATACTTCAGTCCCATATAGCTATTTAAGTTAGATAGCTGGATTTAAAGACATTTTCATGTCCGAAAAATTCAGAGTTTCTTCTTAAATATACGTTTGAAATAAGTGCTGGTTTTTTGAGTTGATATTTTAGGTCTAGTGTCCGAATATTCTAGCTCTCCACTGACGTGGGCCATAAGCCCGAAACCATGGTCTGGAGATAAGAGTGTTCTGGATAGAGATTTTAAATATTTCTCATAACCGCACTTGTTAATTTACGAGCTTGTTAGAGCTATTGGTACGCTCTCTATGTGCATTTTTGTAATTACAAGCTCATAAAAGTAATGTCATGTTATATATGACTTGCTTTATTAATTATTTTAATACTTAAAAAATCTATTATTTATTAGATTTATTACTGTTACTATAATGAAATTAGTATTTATTTGCATATGCTTAAGTTTACAAAAACTCTGACGAATAGCTATATTTTTAAGTAGATAAAGATAAAATGGTTTTTAAATAGTTCAATGCAGGACAGAAATCTTTCCAATTAATATCTCAAAAAACAGTGAAGAAATCATAATAGCAATTGTTGAATAGTAAGAGGTTAAGCTTTTTCCACTTTTGTTATACTTTCTTGTTGAGAATTAGTAAATATCCTTTGACTGATTCTGATAGAATGGTTAGCTGTTTTAACTATGAAAATGTGTTTTGGGAAAAAAAATTCTAAGACTGTTTAGATCTTGAAAATATGTTCAGGATTTACTCATATTAGTTATGAATTCAGGTTGTTGGCATCAAGATTGATATAATACCATTATACTATGTAGTTGCTATATCTCTGGATAAGAACTTTAAAAGAAAAAATAATACTCACTGCAGGTAAATATTTTTTATTATTGCAAATATATAAACAACATATCTAACTTAATACTTACATTATTTATGGATAACAATCCACACTCCGTTTATTATGCTATGATTATGATACTATATGGTATCGAAAGTACTTAGCTTCTAATAATTGTTTTCATATTTCAAACTCAAACCTGTTTAGTTGTTAAATGTTTTAATATTTGCTTATTCATTAATGTATATTAATTAAATTCATATAAGTATTAATAATTATTATTTCAATTACCTTAATATATATTTCTTTTAAACAACAATCTTTACAGCAGCTTAATTTTTTTAAAAACACATCATAAATTTCCTTTTTTTGATGGATAATGGTCAAACAAATAGCAGTAAGACCTAACTAAAAATAAATAGGTATTTAAACATCACTATTATCTATAAACCTTAATAAATAAATATACATATATGTATATTTTTTGAAATATTTAATTAATTAAGTGATATAGTAACACAACTAAATTATATTTTTATAAATCATAATAAATAATTAAAAAATCATATACAACAGCTACATAAATATATCATTAAAAACTAGTCAACTTAGACAATCCCAGTATCAATAATAATCAACAATTTCTAACTGTTGTCAAGCCAACCTCCTTTTAACAATAATATATATATATATATATATATATATATTAAAAATAATTATATCTTAAAAACTTTTTTCAGCACATAATACATATCTTATAAAATATATATTGAAACAGGCAAAACTCTCCATACAGTAGTGCCACTCAGTGCCAACCATGCCAGAAGGCTTACATAAAATCACTATCTAATGCCTACTCATCCGCTACTACTGTATGAAGAGTTTTGCCTGTTTTAATAACAGATATGTGCTAGCCTAAGAAATGGTAATCATGTGATGTTTAGTGGTTTAACACCAATCCTGCCTAATAGGATAGTGGTAGCTATGGTTGTTAAAGAGCCAAAGACACCAAAATGTATGGGTACTGATCTGAGTTCAGGGCCATATGACTATATAAGCTATTGAGCTTAGATTGAAAATATTGTGTTTTCAGTTTTATTCTCATAGTTTTGTATTTAAGTAGAGTTAAAAGGTGGCTGCTGGAGGATTGCATTAGGTCCTAAGATCTAGGTGCAATGCACTCAGATCCAAAGCTCCTCACTGACAAAGGCCACAAGCTAGAAACTAGTTTGGGGATATTGGATGAGTAGGCATTAGATAGGGATTTTATGCACAAGCCTTCTGGCATCCATTGATTACTCTGGTTAGCACTGAGTGGCACTACTGTATGGAGAGTTCTGCCTGTTTTATTAACAGATATGTGCTAGCATAAGAAATGGTGATCATGTGATGTTTATTGGTTTAACACCAATCCTGCCTAATAGGATAGTGGTGGCTATGGTTGTTAATGAGCCAAAGACACCAAAATGTATGGGTACTGAAGTGAGTTCAAACCCATATGACTATATAAGCTATTGATTAAACTAATTAAACAAAAGAATAGAGAGGAAGGGTCAGTTTAATTTATATTTGAAAGACTAATTGCAGGTAAAAGGAAAGTACACTGTTGCAATTAAAAGCTTGATGATAATATATGAAAAGATGCAGTACGGAGGGGGATAGTTTAAGGTAAATAGCTATTACCTTTTATAATAATTAATACTGGATATTAAACTGTGAAAAAGTATGAATAGTGTGTGTGGTGAAAAGAGCAGCAAGCTGTTTCTTACCCTTCATGAGATGGTGCTGTTGTGGCATGGAACATTGGGAAGAAAAGACCCATAGAAAAGCTGTTGGAAAAGTTGTAATGATTTTTCTGCTATGAGGGACATCATCCCAGAGATTGAGCCTCTGTAGGTGCAAACAGCTGGATAAGGCATATAAACAGACTTCACCCGGTCTTATTTTTATTTGTGTACACCTGTTAAGGCTCATGACAATTGTGTATAGTCAGACAGTGAGTATAAACAGTTTTGTTAGCTATTTACTCAGGTATGAGAATGGTGATGACTGTGGTTGGTGCTTAATCATGGGAGTATTAGAATTTAGTGGGAAATAGTCCTCCAAGTGATGATTGAATTACGTTAGTAAAATGGGAACTTCAGAAGATATATATTGTGAATAACTGCCGGGTAGTCAGTTGTTAGTAATCATCAGAATTACTGAAGAGAAAATTGTGTATAATGTGTTATGTATTGCACCAGGCACACATTGTATGGCCAAGCACAAGATTGCATTAAAGAACCTATGCCTTAAAATACGTAATGGAGTCATTAAAGGGGTGTATACACTATCTACATAACTTTAAAAGTAAACATGTTATAAAATAAGGGAGAGGGGTCTGTGTATATATCATATACCCACACACACAAGAATAAAGCAAAATAGTTAATGTTACAGATTACAATTCAATGTGTAGGTATATTAGCTATATGCTTATGATAAATTTTTTAATTTTTTTATTTCATTTTGGAGGGGGGATGGAAGAAACGCTAAGATGTTTGTTTGTAATTTTTATTTAGATATTTTTTTAAAAGTGCTTACCTAATGAGATTGTAAAAAGATAAAAAATGAAAATGATTAAATGTAACAACATGTTTGTAATTTTGAAATCAAAGTTTTATTAGTAATTTTGAAATCGAAGTTTTATTAGTTTTTTTCTCTACAAACACATTAAGCATGGGGAAAGGAAATCATTGTCCTACCAGATTTAAGAAAAGCCTAAAGGCATTTTTTTTTAGTAAATAAGTAATTTTGATTTTGTTAGATTTTAAATTATTTCAGATAGACAAAAGAATTCATACAAACAATATGCTAATGCAGGTGGAGAGAAATATCTAGATTAATTAACAAAATGTATTTGTAACTTCTATTTTGTATAATTGGATTGTAAGAAAATGTTTTCTTATATATTAAATTTTTTTTAATTATTACTGTAACCAGACACACCACCAATCTCACCCTTTCTTGGTATTATTTCCTGATGAGCATATTGCAGGAAGAAACTATTGGTTGGCATTCCCCAATACAGATGTTACCCCACCTACAACAATATTTCCTGCTCATCAGAGGATGTAGCACCATAGAGACTAAAAGCATTTAGAAATTTCTGTGTTTAGTTTCCCAAACGGCACCACTAGATTTCCATCTCATTACAACCTTACTAACCATCATCTGGTTATGCCAGACATAGCTCAGGAGGCATGAGATTCTTGTAAATCAGTGCATAAATGGATGAATGATGCAAATGAAATTGACAAAAGGTATTATTTATTTTGAAACAATAATTTTATTTAATAAAAGTATGACTTATAATGTTCGTAAAGAAGAAGGAAAAGCTTGCTGACAGATTCTATACTGGCTGTCTTCATATCCATGTGCACAGTATGGATGTTTTTGTGATTGTTCCTGAGTGGAAATTGTCCTTCTAAATTTGAAGTTCCCTTCATCTGCATAGTTATGTATCCATGTGTATAGAAATAACTAATTTATTGAAGTATCTAGAAATATTTGTTTTAATCTAGGAATCCCAAAGTATTTGTTTTTATTTTACATATCATACAAGTGTGGGATTGAACCACTTATTCATCATATCTGTACGATTTGAAGTCATTATTTGGAAGAGCTTTATTATTACTCTAATATATTAGGTGTGGGTTTGAACCACTTATTCATCATATCAATGCAGTTTGAAGTCATTATTTGGAAGAGAATTATTATTACTTAATATATTATGTGTGGGTTTGAACAACTTATTCATCATTTCAATGCAGTTTGAAGGTATTATTTGGAAGATTTATTATTACATTTCAATGCAGTTTGAGGGCATTATTTGGAAGAGATTTATTATTACTTAATATATTCGGTGTGGGTTTGAACCATTTATTTATCATATCAATGCGGTTTAAAGTCATTATTTGGAAGAGATTTATTATTACTTTGAACAACTTATTCATCATTTCAATGCAGTTTGAAGGTATTATTTGGAAGATTTATTATTACATTTCAATGCAGTTTGAGGGCATTATTTGGAAGAGATTTATTATTACTTAATATATTCAGTGTGGGTTTGAACCATTTATTTATCATATCAATGCGGTTTAAAGTCATTATTTGGAAGAGATTTATTATTACTTAATATATTATGTGTAGGTTTGAACTACTTATTTATCACTTCAATGCAGTTTGAAGTCATTATTTGGAAGAGCTTTATTATTACTTAATATATTAGGTGTGGGTTTGAACCACTTATTCATCATATCAATGCGGTTTGAAGTCATTATTTGGAAGAGCTTTATTATTACTTAATATATTAGGTGTGGGTTTAAACCACTTATTCATCATATCAATGCAGTTTAAAGTCATTATTTGGAAGAGAATTATTATTACTTAATATATTATGTGTAGGTTTGAACTACTTATTTATCACTTCAATGCAGTTTGAAGGCATTATTTGGAAGAGATTTATTATTACTTAGTATATTCGGTATGGGTTTGAACCACTTATTCATCATGTCAATGTGGTTTGAAGTCATTATTTGGAAGCATTTTATTAATATTTCTTAATTCACATATATAAATATTTCCTTAATTTATGTTGTGTGGTTCCAGAGGCAATTCATTCTATCAAAGTTTGTTTGTAAAATAATAACCATCATTCAGAATAAATATTTTATCATTTTGCATTATTTTGATGATCAATCATCCAGAAAACGACATTTTATTAAATCATAAATTATCTTAATAGATGCATCTTACAAAATATTTTTATTTCACCTATTACTCCAATGCATTCCATTTTTAAATATATTTCCTTTTTGTATTACTTACAATCAATTAATTTAAAAGTAACATTTCATTATATTATATTTTAACTTAAAGACAATTTACAAAATATTTTTTACATATTATAAAAGGCTATAATTTCCCTATGTGAACCTGCATTTGCTGGCTATTCACTATAAATTTTTCGATCAATAAGGGTGTTCTGAGAGCTCAACAAGTCAATGGTCAGTTCACATGCCTTGATTTTATTTTACTTCATACCTGAACAGAGGGCAGAGAAGAGAGAAAAGCTATTTTTGATTACCCAGACATTTGAAGATATATTTTAACCACTTGTTTCTTCATTTAATATTTTATTAATTGCAGGTTCCTTTTTCTTATTATTCACAGTGATCTAAGCTTTGTTGGGCTAGTAGTCATATAATATTGATTTCACTAATAACAGTCTTGATGCTTTCTAACCATATGTCTGCTACAAAAAATCTCTTAAGCAATCTCTACTACCCTATTTATCTTTTCATGCTTTTCTTATCTGTAAGTTGTTTGGATCGATCTAGCACCAATCTTCTCAGAGGGCCACATATTTATTTCCATTCCTCATTGCCATCTACTTTTGGTGGGAATAAATTCTAATGACTCATCTGTTTTTGAAAAACCTATTGATTTTTATACCCATGGCAATCCTTTTTTTTATTAACTATTAATTACAGCCTTCTTTTTGATAATCTGTAAACATTAAACTTTTGCAAAATACTACATTTTAACAATACTTTTAATATTTTAAAATATTAATTTTTAAATTGCTGTCATCTTTTTATTTCTTTGTTTTAACTTTTATTTTTGAAAACTGTGTCATCTTTTTTTATTTTATCTCGATAGCTTTAAATTGGAGGGGGGGTGAGACTTCAAATTATATATGTGAAACAACATGTCTGTTTCATTACCCCCCACTAAATTTTGGGATGAAATTGCCTGGAAATACGATTTCATTCCATACACTATTATTTTATTATTGTTGGGTCTTTAGTTGGGGTGCGATAGGCTGATGAATAGGTAAAATGAGATGGGAAAAGTGAATATGTGAACTGCAGCCACCAATGTCAGGACAAACAGATGGCCAAGCATGAACTACCAACACAATGCCCCATGACGTCATGTGAAAATACCTCATTTTTAAGCACTACCTCTCCTGTACCTAGAGAGAGATCCAAATAAGAAGAGCCAGAAAATATATTTGCCATTGAGCCAGCCCTGCTCATCATCTTGTGAGTCTTAGGGGCCTATTCTTATGGTCTATTCATGAGACCTATCAATCACTTCTGGACTATTCTAGGAGCTCAACATCCAGGTCTGGATAGTGCCAAGCATATACTTTGGAGCATCATGAACACAATGCATCCAAGAAGCCCTGCTCAATCATCCACCCACCTCAACATGAAAAATAAATTCACCCATCACTTCTGCCCTTTTCCCATACACCTTCTGTCAGCTATCTTAGTTTCATTGTTCCAAGGTGTAACTACATCCAGGTTTGGGAGACTGAGGATCATGATTAGTTCTCCGATGATAAATTTCCATGTTTTGAGGTAATGGACTCCTATATTTTCATCTTTGGTCATTTTTCAGGCCAGATATCACCATGGTGGCTTGCTTTTTTATCCACACTTCTCCATATCTCATCATCACTGTGTGATCTTTTTTATGATATGGGTTGATATGGACTATGAATTTCACCTGTTGAATTTCTTCTTTTTCTCTTCCATGGTGGTGTTTTATTTTTTGTTGACAATACCATGGCAGTGTTTTATAATTGTTGTAGTATTATGGAGGCAATTTCCTCTTACAATGGATAGCATCTACTCTTGGCCCATCATCTCTCTTGTATGGAGCTCTATTTGGCACCTTGGACCCTTCTTCTTTATTGGTTGCTGAGATACCACAGTTGTCATATGCTGTTAACAACTCAGCCACTTGCTCAATGGACCAGTGATCCATCCCAATTAGCATTCTTTCGACATAAGTGGCTCAACCTGAAGATTTGAAGTTCTGATAATGGTATGGGTCCACTATCATGGCCCTTAACTTGGCCATTTGTTTTCTGAAGAAGGGTGTGTAAGGTTCACCAGGTGGACATTTTTCCTGGGATACCTTATACTCGATCCCCTCTTGACAGTCATCACTCCAGTAGCAGCTTACAAGTGCCTTTTTAAGATCATTAAAATTGGTGGGTTGGCTAATCAATGAATCCCACCAGCCTTGAGCTGCACGCTCCAAATGGCCGCAGGCTATTGCCAATTTTGCCTCCTTAGGCATTGCAATAATACTGAAGTACTGGTCTAAACTTTTCATGTATTCAATAGGTGCTTCATGAGGGCTACCTGAAAATCCTTTTATCTTAAGAAATTGGTTCACAATTCCTGGCATATAATTGTCTACTGGCACTTCTTGGTTAATTTTTCTACCATTTTCTTCTCAAATTTCCTTTGGGACTGTTGCTGTCCCTTCCTTTACTGGCTATGCACAACTGCTTTTATCTTCAATTCTCTCACTTGGGTGGTTAAACTGTCAACCTGCTCCGGGATTCCTGGATTTGTTCGATTTTCATATCCATAGCTTCACAAATTTGGGTCATCTTGACCTCTTGCTCTATTAGTGACCCTTTAACTTCATCCATGACCTCTTATTTTATTTTCAATATTTGGTCATTCATCTGTTTAATTATTTGCTCAAACTTTTCATTTTGACTTTCCATTGCTTCTGTGATTTGTTTTTCTATTATTCGGTTTGCTTCTATTGTTTGCTTCTTATATTCTTCTCTTGTTCCTCTCTTTTTTGATTATCTTCTTCTCATTGTTTGTTATCTTCTTTTCTTAGTTCATCTCTTTTTTGTTATCTTCTCATTGTTTATCTCTTTTTTGTTTTCTTCTCCTCTTTGTTATCTTTTTCTCTTTGTTCATCTCTTTCTATTATCATCTTTTATTATTTCCATCAGCTGGACTAGCATGGAAGCCTCTTTCATTTTCTATGCTTGTTGTTAATCATCTGCTTTGGAATCATAATCTTCTTGCTTGTCCTTCCTCAGTAAGATTCACTTTACTTTCTGTGTTCATCATCTTTTTTCTTTTTGCTCTGGTTATCATCTATTTGAACTACAATTTCTTTCTTTGCTATATTTACTCTTTGGCAACTTTTTTATTTTTTTCTTTAATAAGCTTCTCTCTCTTTCCACACCATGGTTCAACTTCATCTCTTTCTCATACCTGTTTTGTTCTTATTGCCATTTACTTTATTTATCTCTGTTAAATTCCCCTTCCCTTTTTTTCTTTCTGGCTCATTTTGCATCTTCATTCTATGTGCACTATTCACATCTACAGAATCATAATTGCATCTGCCTTGTACATGTCCTTTTCTTTTACTTCTATAGACAGACTAACTAGATTGAGCCTCATGATTAGGGTGACAAATGTAACCAGATGCACCACCAATCCCACTCTTTGTTGGTTTTATTTCCTGATGAGCATATTGCAGGAAGGAACTATCAATTAGCATTCCCCAATGCAGATGTTACCCCATCTACAACAATATTTCATGCTCATCAGAGGATGTACCACCATAGAGACTGGAAGCATTCTAAAATTTCTGTGCTTCATTTCCCAAATGGTGCCACTAGAGTTCCATCTCACTACAATCTTACTTACCATGATCTGGTTATGCTGGACATAGCTCAGGAGGCCTGAGATTCTTGTGAATCAGTGCATAAATGGATGAATGATGTAAATGAAATTGACAAAAGGTATTATTTATTTTGAAACAATAATTTTATTTAATAACAATATGACTTATAAAGTTCTTAAAGAAGAAGAAGGAAAAGTTTGCTGACAGATTCTATACTGGCTGTCTTCATATCCATGTGCGCAGTACGGATGTTTTTGTGATTGTTTCTGAATGGAAATTGTCCTTCTAGGTTTGAAGCTCCCTCATCTGCATAGATATGTATCCATATGTATAGAAGTAATTAATTTATTTAGGTATCTAGAAATATTTGGTTTTAATCCAAGAATCCTGAAGTATTTGTTTTAATCCAAGAATCCTGAAGTATTTGTTTTTATTTTACATATCATACAAGTGTGGGCTTGAACCACTTATTCATCATATCCGTACAGTTCGATGTCATTATTTGGAAGAGATTTATTATTACTTAATATATTAGGTGTGGGTTTGAACCACTTATTCATTATTTCAATGCAGTTTGAAGTCATTATTAGGTGTGGGTTTGAACCACTTATTCATTATTTCAATGCAGTTTGAAGTCATTATTTGGAAGCGATTTATTATTACTTAATATATTCGGTGTGGGTTTGAACCACTTATTCATCATATCAATGTGATTCAGTATGGATTTATTTCTTAATTCACATATATAAACATTTCCTTAATTTATGTATGTGTGGTTCCAGAGGCAATTCATTCTATCAAAGTTTTTTTGTAAAATAATAACCGTCATTCAGAATAAATATTTTTTCATTTTGCATCATTTTGATAATCAATCAATCCAGAAAATGACATTTTATTAAATCATAAATTATCTTAATAGACACATCTTACAAAATATTTTTATTTCACCTATTAGTCCAATGCATTCCATTTTTAAATATATTTCTCTTTTGTATTACTTACAATCAATCAATTTAAAAGTAACATTTCATTATATTATATTTTAACTTAATACAATTTACAAAATATTTTTTTACGTATTATAAAAAGCTATGAAAGGTGTACAATTTCTCTACCTGAACCTGCATCTGCTGGCAGTTCACTATAAATTTTCCAATCAATAAGGGGTGTTCTGAGAACTTAACAAGTTGATGGTCAGTTCACATGCGTTGATTTTATTTTACTTCTTAACTGAACAGAGGGCAGAGAAGAGACAAAAGCTATTTTTGATTACCCAGACATTTGAAGATATATTTTAACCACTTGTTTCTTCATTTAATATTTTATTAATTGCAGGTTCCTTTTTCTTATTTTTCACAGTGATCTAAGCTTTGTTGGGCTACTAGTCATATAATATGGATTTCACTAATAACAGTCTTGATGCTTTCTAACCATATGTCTGCTACAAAAAATCTCTTAAGCAATCTCTACTACCCTATTTATCTTTTCATGCTTTTCTTATCTGTAAGTTGTTTGGATCGATCTAGCACCAATCTTCTCAGAGGGCCACATGTTTATTTCCATTCCTCATTGCCATCTACTTTTGGTGGGAATAAATTCTAATGACTCATCTGTTTTTGAAAAACCTATTGATTTTTAAACCCATAGCAATCCTTTTTTTTATTAACTATTAATTACAGCCTTCTTTTTGATAATCTGTAAACATTAAACTTTTGTAAAATACTACATTTTAACAATACTTTTAATATTTTAAAATATTAATTTTTAAATTGCTGTCATCTTTTTATTTTTTTGTTTTAACTTTTATTTTTGAAAACTGTGTCAGCTTTTTTATTTTATTTCGATAGCTTTAAATTGGAAGGGGGGAGAACTTCAAATTATATATGTGAAACAATGTGTCTGTTTTATTACTTATCAGATAGCGATCTGAGTGAATGCAGAAATTTAGTTAAAAGTAAAATTCCTGACAGATTAATAGCCAAAAGCATAGTAATGATACATGCATTTTTGAATCAATGAAAAAAAAATATGAAATAAGCTAATTAAATGATACTGAGAGGGGTAGTACCAGGAATGGGAATGTAATGAGTGGAATATATAATTTATCAAGTGCTTGAGGTACTAAACAGTCAGCCATTCAGTGTTATATATATATATATTGTACCTATATTGATATAGGCACATATATATTATCCAAAAAAATTATTAAAGAAATTTTTCATAAAAAAGAAACATAAAATTAAATGTTGAGTTTATTGCAGCTTGTTTTCTGAAAAGATAAGAATCAAATAGTTTTCTATCGTTAATTTCAGAAGGGGAGAGGGGTGTTTCGTTAGAGAAATTAAACTAAGGGTTATAAAAGGAAGTAAAGAGTTTTTATTAGTATTCGTAAAAATATAATTTATAAAGTTAAAACATACAAATCTCTTTTCATTCAAGTTTAATTAAAGAACAAATAATGTTAAAACTAATATATGTGCGTATATATGTGCGATTGTCAACAATAGAATAAATGTTATTATAAATAAATGAAAGTTAAAGAAGATTATCATTAAAAAACATGGCAATGGCTATTAGATAACAATTAATATAAAACAATACGTTTTTGCATGGCTATTACTAATTAAGCAATCTTTCAAAACATGTTTATCAAATGATTATCACTGGAATTTCGACAACAGATCTTTGCTGGAGATAGAAAGACAACATGTCGCAGGTATAAATAGACTTCTTTATCAGACAATAGTTCAGTTCACAAATTAGTTGAGTGAGTGCAGTTCACAAAGTAATTGAGTAGTGCTGTTCAGAAATTAATTGAGTCAGTTAAGAAACAAAATGCAGTGTTGAGAAGATTTTGGGAATTCACGCCTCTCCACAGCCTAAAAAGTCCGATGAAAACAGCAAGATCTACCCGTGAAATAATGTCAATGTAACAACTTAGAAAATCTCCGTCAGTATTTAATTGTCTCCAATAGTAATAATCGTGAAAATCAGGAAACTAATCAAGGAAAAGTCCCAACCGGCTGGTAAGCATTCATAATGGAAATATCCTCACCAAAAGCAGCCACCAAAGAGAACAAAATTCTACGTCTACATTCAAAAGCCTAGATAAAAACATTTGCTTATTTCGTTTATACTGTAATAGCCATTGCATTGCATTAATTCATACGAATCTTTCAAGAGTCTAATTATATGAACTTTATATCATACATAAATGAACTATTGATATGTGTGATTAAATTCCAAATGCTATGTAATACTTTATTATTATTATGTGTGTACATGAGTTAATATGTGCATGATCATTATATCAATATTTATTAGTTAAATTAGAGTGTTCTGTTATTAAATCTATAGGAATATTTAAACCATTTAGAAATGTTAATTTAAAATATGCGTGTGTTTTATTAGAATTATAAAATGTTTAAATTTAGTAAATAAATGTTAGTTAATAAATTATCTTTAAAATTAAACTTTATTTGTCGGTCAATTTTTTTTATCAATTCCTTTTATCAAATTCTTTTATCAACTCCTTTTACAATTCTTTTATCAAGTCTTTTAACCACTAATTAAGTATAATCTATTAGTGATTACAAACAACTGAGCTAGTCATGGATTTAGGTGTTGAGTTAGTGGCCACTGTTCAAAGTGCATTGTCTATTCTTTTAGTATTCTTTTAGAATAAGAAGCTGGTGCCCATGGTTATACACAAACAAAAAAATGCTTTGGACATGGTGTTCAACTCAACAGCCGAGAAGAAGCTATGTCCTGGAAATGTAACGTTAGTTATATACTTTATAGCTATCGTTTGGGCATACATACTCTCTGAGTATGTTCTTCTCTGCCTAAGAGACCGGTGTTTCAAATGCACATATTCGAACTTGGTTCAAATGGCTTTACCCAACGTGGGCCGAACTTGTCATAAATGACAATCAAAGAGACCAACTGAAGAAATTATTCAATAGATATGAAAGCGTATTTTCCGAGGTTCCTGGGGTAATCCAAGGGTATGAACACAGGATAAGGCTTATGAAAGACCAACCATATCAAGCCTGTGCATATCCCATACCTCATCAATATAGATGTGAAGTAAAAGAACAAATAGACAAAATGCTTAAATGGGGAATTATATCTAAATGTTCGTCTCCTTTCAATAACCCCATCATAACTGTAAAGAAAAAAGATGGATCAATTCAGCTATGTTTGGACACATGGCAGTTAAATAAGATAACAATAGCTGATACTAATGCTCCGCCGCCTATGAGCGAATTGTTATTGAAATTTCAAAATAAGAAAATATTTTCGACGTTTGACTTAACTGCCAGCTACTGGCAAATCAAACTTCATCCAGAGGATCGGAAATATATGGCATTTAAATATAATGGACATGCATATAATTTTAACCGGATTCCCTTCAGGCTAAAAAATAGTGGGGCAGAGCTTATACAATGTCTGGACCAAGTATTGTCAGATGATATTAAGAATTTAGTTATAATGTATGTGGACGACATCGTGGTGGCATCGGAAAGTATAGATGAGCACTTTGCGCATTTAGAAATGTTGCTGGGGGAGTGTGAGAGAAAGGGGATTCGAATTAATTTAAATAAGAGTAAGATAATGACTGACGAGGTCAAGTTTGTAGGTCATATAATTACAGAAAGAGGGATATTACCTAATCCTGAAAAAATCCGAGCAATACAGGAATTTCCCACACCCCGGAATAAAAAAACATATTAAATCTTTTCTCGGACTCTGTAATTTCTATAATCGATTTTATAGAAATTTTTCACTTGACATGGAGCCATTACTGCAGTTATTAAGAAAAGGGAAATCGTGGGTGTGGAATGAACAGCATGAGCATAGTTTTCAGAGTGTGAAGGCGGGATTTTTAAATAAAGTTATGCTGTCATATCCCAATTTCGACAAACCACTCTTTGTACAAACGGACAGCAGCGGATTTGGATTGGGGGGCTACACTATTTCAGATACAGAAAAAGGGACAGCACAGGGTTCTTTGTTTCATTAGCCATTTACTAAAGGGACCGGAAGTGAACTACACTGTAACCGAGAAGGAAGCCCTGGCTATTGTGTGGGCATTCAAGAAATTCAGGCAGTATTTAGTAGGCTCTGAAGTGATAGTAATCAATGACCATAAGAGCCTCGAATTTATTAATCACAGCTTCTTGAATAATAGCAGGCTAATAAGGTGGAGCTTATTCCTGCAAGAATTTAATTACAAAGTGGCTTACTGTCGTGGCAAGGAGAATATTGTGGCAGACACTTTAAGCCGATATCCGGTAGCTCAAGAACAACACTTGAGTTGCGACAGAGCTTATATAGCTGCCGCCAAAATATATAAAAGAAACAGGATAGAAGACGATTTGCATAGATTAAAGGAGCAGCAAGAGGAAAATAATGATTGCAGACAAATAATGGAGTATTTACACAATCATTCTGTAATGAAAACAGCCAATAATCCTCTGTGGAGGGACCGAAATCACTGTTGTTTAAAGGAGGACTCTTACAGCATGCATTACGAAAAAAACACGCATTATTCTTCCAGTCGCCATGAGAAAGCAAATACTTAAATATGTGCATAACACTTACGGACATTATGGGGAAAATAAAGTGGAAGGATGGCTGAGTCATTGGTTCTACTGGCAGATGCACTATATGTTCAGCAACCAAGCCTGCTAACACATCAGGAGTCAGGCCGCTGCAACCTATATATGCCCAATGCCGAACAGCTTACTAGCGATAGACTTCTACGGACCTCTGCCTCCATTCAATAGAATGAAGTATCTCATGGTAACATATGACGTTGTCAAAGCTGGTGGCGGCATATCCAGTAGCTCAAGCTAACACAAGACAGACTATTCAAGTATTGGAGCAACAATACTTTAAGACTGTAGGAATTCCAGACAAACACCCTTTATATATAGCGAATGGAAGAAATGGACGGACAGGCGTGGGATAAGACATATACTTACGTCGATTCGTAACCCTCAGTCTAATCCGTGTGAACGGGTTATGAGGGAGTTGGGGCGTTTATTTCGGGTTTATATACAAGATGATCATCGCAAATGGGTGAAAGAAACATCATGAATAATCAACATGATAAACTGGTCAAGAAATGAGTCTACAGGATTCGAACCTGTTCGGCTACATTTTGGAAGAAATATTCCGTATCCATTTGAGACTAAATTGCCAGTGGGGATAAATCCAATCAATTAGAGAAGAGATGCTAAGCAAGCACTTAACCAGTTAAGAAAAATGGGCATGTTACAGCAGAAGAGGCAGGGAAGACCTAAGGTCATATTCAGGAGGGGAGATAAGGTCATAGTGAGAGTTCATCCGGTGAGTCATCCTGAAAAACATATATACAAGAAATTCCAGCCAATATACAATGGTCCCTATATCATCAAGTGGCAATACGGTAATAACGCATTTGTGATAGCACAGGGAATACACGAAAAGGGAACATATAATGCCCGGTCGTTGAGGTTAATGAAAAGAGAAAAACAGCCACCGGACAAGCGGTAATAATACTAAATGAAATGTTTAGGAATCATAATAATGACAAGGAGGCTTCATCGAATAAAAGATTTTTTTTCCCCACGCACATATTAATTAAGAAGAATAAAAGATTTTTTCCCCCCATGCACACATTAAGTAAGAAGAAACGCTTGTAAATAAACAGTTAAAAAAAAAATCAATAAAATCTAAGTTAAATAAGTAGGTCAAATGAATGAGTTAACAGTAACAATTATAGGATTAAATAAATGAATAAAATAAAAGGTTTAATTAAAGGGATCGAATTAAATAAATAAATAACATGTCAACAAAATAAAAAATAAAAAATTAAGAATTAAAGTTGTCAGAGATAAAATGGTCAAAAATGACGCATTTTACTCTCAAAAAGGAGGGGCGGTGTAATGTACCTATATTGATATAGGCACATATAATTTTATCCAAAAAAATTATTAAAGTAATTTTTCATAAAAAAGAAACATAAAATTAAATGTTGAGTTTATTGCAGCTTGTTTTCGGAAAAGATAAGAATCAAATAGTTTTCTATCGTTAATTTCAGAAGGGGAGAGGGGTGTTTCGTTAGAGAAATTAAACTAAGGGTTATAAAAGGAAGTAAAGAGTTTTTATTAGTATTCATAAAAATATAATTTAAAAAGTTAAAACATACAAATCTCTTTTCATTCAAGTTTAATTAAAGAAAAAATAATGTTAAAACTAATATACGTGTGTATATATATGCGATTGTCAACAATAGAATAAATGTTATTATAAATAAATGAAATTTAAAGAAGATTATCATTAAAAAACACGGCAATGGCTATTAGATATTAATTAATATAAAACAATATGTTTTTGCATGGCTATTACTAATTAAGCAATCTTTCAAAACACGTTTATCAAATGATTATCACTGGAATTTCGACAACAGATCTTTGCCGGAGATAGAAAGACAACACGTCGCAGGTATAAATAGACTTTTTTATCGGACAATAGTTCAGTTCACATATTAGTTGAGTGAGTGCAGTTCACAAAGTAATTGAGTAGTGCTGTTTAGAAATTAATTGAGTCAGTTAAGAAACAAAATGCAGTGTTGAGAAGATTTTGGGAATTCATGCCTCTCCACAGCCTAAAAAGTCCGATGAAAACAGCAAGATATGCCCGTGAAATAATGTCAATGTAACAACTTAGAAAATCTCCGTCAGTATTTAATTGTCTCCAATAGTAATAATCGTGAAAATCAGGAAACTAATCAAGGAAAAGTCCCAGCCGGCTGGTAAGCATTCATAATGGAAATATCCTCACCGAAAGCAGCCATCAAAGAGAACAAAATTCTACATCTACATTCAAAAGCCTAGGTAAAAACATTTGCTTATTTCGTTTATACTGTAATAGCCATTGCATTGCATTAATTCGTACGAATCTTTCAAGAGTCTAATTATATGAACTTTATATCATACATAAATGAACTATTGATATGTGTGATTAAATTCCAAATGCTATGTAATACTTTATTATTATTATGTGTGTACATGAGTTAATATGTGCATGATCATTATATCAATATTTATTAGTTAAATTAGAGTGTTCTGTTATTAAATCTATAGGAATATTTAAACCATTTAGAAATGTTAATTTAAAATATGCGTGTGTTTTATTAGAATTATAAAATGTTTAAATTTAGTAAATAAATGTTAGTTAATAAATTATCTTTAAAATTAAACTTTATTTGTCAGTCAATTTTTTTTATCAATTCCTTTTATCAAATTCTTTTATCAACTCCTTTTACAATTCTTTTATCAAGTCTTTTAACCACTAATTAAGTATAATCTATTAGTGATTACAAACAACTGAGCTAGTCATGGATTTAGGCATTGAGTTAGTGGCCACTGTTCAAAGTGCATTGTCTATTCTTTTAGTATTCTTTTAGAATAAGCAGCTGGCGCCCGTGGTTATACACAAACAAAAAAGTGCTTTGGACGTGGTGTTCAACTCAACAGCCGAGAAGAAGCTATGTCCTGGAAATGTAACATTAGTTATATACTTTATAGCTATCGTTTGGGCATACATACTCTCCGAGTATGTTCTTCTCTGCCTAAGAGACCGGTGTTTCGAATGCATATATTCGAACTCGGTTCAATATATATATATATATATTTAAGAACGCTCTGGAAGAGCAAGTTTTCAGATGACTTTGGACTAGAAAATTATTACTGGTACTGTGCAGAACTGTTCTTAGCAGAGAGTTCATCGTATTTAAAAATAAAAGTAGAAGAGAATCATTACTAGTGCTGTATAATAGTTTCATACCTGGGAGCTTGCAAACCAAGAAGAAAATCCTTCTGTTAGTGTCATGACAGAGTTGGAAAAAATTGCATGGCAGAAAGATAGTGATGCAATAGTAAACTCACAGATGATTGCTGATCACCTGAGAATAAATTGGACTAAGCTTGAAGATGAAACAGACCTATATATCCATCAATGAAATGATCATATATCCATCCACAAAATGATCATGGGGTAGGAACCCTATTCAGCATGCCAATCCAACTCTGCTCCTGCCATCAAGATGTAGCCTCCCATATTTTTATCGCAAGATGGTGATAAAGACCGCCAAATGAGTGTGCTGATGAATAGCCTACTTAAAGAGCCCAGAGACATATGTAGCTTAATGACTTTATAGGGTACCTTTGATTTTATTAATTTAATATTGATATTGTTGCATAATGTATAGCTTTTGTATATATATTTTCTTTTAAAATGTAAATTAATATTTAATGTATTATTTATTGTTTGTGTAATATATTTGTGTGCGGGGTTATAATTTCTCAGACCACTCTCTCACTAATTGATTCTTTTTTTTTTCATTTCTATTTTGAAACTATATTTCTTTTATAGAAATGACTTTATCATATATGATAGTGCTTCTTCTGCATTGGAGGTTATTATTATTATTATTGTATTTATCTTTGATTGTAAATGGTGAAGGGATATTGGGTTGAATAACTATTTATTTAATGACTTTTAAAGTTGCATTACTGCTTTGATATTTTATTTGTTTTCTTTCTCTGACAACACAATAATCAGGTAATTAAGCGAGTTTTTTTATCCATACTTCTTTAACTGAGGTAAAGAGAATGCTGAGCTAAGCATATGAGATACCAATTTATCGGGGTTTAAATCACTGGTCATTCAGATTTTTTTTTATTAGATTTTTTTTTCTATTTTACATAATCATTGATCTTGCATATCCTTTCAGGAGGGGAATTGGGAATGGCTCGAGGAGTTGTATTTAAATGCAGTCTTTCAAGGGTATGTAAGAGTCAATTCTTTAATATTTATCCCTATGACTGTATGATTTTGATCATAAAGCATTTAAAATTGTTCCTTATCCTGGCATGTTGTCCTATTTTTTTTTGCGGTCAGTATGTGTGCATGTCAATTTTAACAGATTTTGGATGAACCGGTACAGTATATTAATGTAATAGACAGGGTATGAGCACAGACTTTCACATGACCCACCACACTCCACACTATCTCATAACACTGATACACCTGAACACACACATGTCGAAAAGGATAAATAATCACCAATATACATATTTCATGCTAAACCAGCAATCATCAGTTGATCCAGATTACCATCTCTACACATATATGCTACAAGTGCTCAGATATATATTAAGATAGCAAATCCTCCTACTTTAATGGACAGGCTTCAATGTACTCCACACTCCAACTCTTCAACTGTCCATCTAATTGAAAATCTGATGATGGAATGCTCAAAGGCCACCCTTAGGCCGAGATTGTTGTCACACCCATGTTGACCTAAAGAGTCAATCTGATCCCTCGTGTACAGGACACAATCCCTTAAATACCTATACAAGGGATAGGCAGACATCTCTAATAGGTAATAGATGAAATACACAGGCTTATATATACCTGTGTCTATATATGTAATAGACAGGGTATGAGCACAGACTTTCACACGACCCACCACTCTCCACACTATCATGGGTGTGACAACAATCTCGGCCTAAGGGTGGCCTTTGAGCATTCCATCATCGGATTTTTAATTGGATGGACAGTTGAAGAGTTGGAGTGTGGAGTATATTGAAGCCTGTCCATTAAAGTAGGAGGATTTGCTATCTTAATATATATCTGAGCACATGTAGCATATATGCATAGAGATGGTAATCTGGACCAAATGATGGTTGCTGGTTTAGCATGAAATATGTATATTGGTGATTATTTATCTTTTCGACATATGTGTGTTCAGGTGTATGTGTTATGAGATAGTGTGGAGAGTGGTGGGTCGTATGAAAGTCTGTGCTCATACCCTGTCTATTACATATATAGACACAGGTATATATAAGCCTGTGTATTTCATCTATTATATATTAATGTAAATAAATATATGTTCATTTTTATTTAATGATTTTATTTCAACTTATAATCTATAATAATTTTATTTTGTTGGTATTCAGCTTGATATTTGAAAACACAACAATAATGAAGTATTAAATTATTTGGTACTTGTGTATAATTCAACCGATGATGTTTTTGACTTACCGATTTCCCTTCAGGTAGACATCGACGTTTTTTGCATGACAACATTGTCATGGTAACCAAGTGACTGGCGTGATTAATCCATCAGAGAGTCAATTTTTTTTATTCACCCGCGAGATTTAAAATTCGTAGAGAGGTTTGGAAAATTTTTTGATTTTTCTGTCTATTGCGATTTTGCTATCCACGGCATCACAGTTACTTTTTTGAGCTGTTAATTTGGGTAAAGTGTTTTACTTATCTGTTTATTTTAAATTTACAAAAATTTTTTGTTAATATTTCTACAATTCTCAAACTTACATTGAATTACGTTTAATGTGTAAATAATTTATTCTCCGGTAAAGTGTTTTTTATTTATCTGTTTATTTTAAATTTACAAAAATTTTTAGTTAATATTTCTACAATTCTGAAACTTACATTGAATTACGTTTAATGTGTAAATAATTTTCAATAATTTTTTAAAACAAATTTGGAATATACATTACCAAATGCATGTGATAACAAGGACACCATTAATGCCAGATTCGCATTAATTTGGGTAAAGTGTTTTATTTATTTTAAATTT
Organism: Epiperipatus broadwayi; assembly: GCA_028023455.1. NCBI lineage: Eukaryota > Metazoa > Onychophora > Udeonychophora > Euonychophora > Peripatidae > Epiperipatus > Epiperipatus broadwayi. The sequence continues at coordinate 5,183,902 of JAQFVV010006270.1, forward strand.
ACAAAAACTTTTTGTTAAAATTTCTACATTACGTTTTTAATGTGTAAATAATTTGAAATAATTTTTTAAATCAATTTTGCAATATGCAGTACGTTTTAAAAATTACCAAATGCATGTAAAAGTGCGGCACCATTAATACCAGATTTGCATTAGATCGCGTCTTTTTTATTTAGGTGTTTATTTAAAATTTACAAAAAGTTTTTGTTAATATTTCTACAATTCTCAAACTTATTTACAAAAAATATTTGTTAATATTTCTACAATTCTCAAACTTACATTGAATTACATTTTAATTTTATTTTTAATTTCTGAATTATATCATACAGCTATGAGAGTAATACAATGTCTGATATACATGTACGCCGGGCCTGCAGCCCGACAAAAACATCCGGAGGCCCCCCCCGCCAATTCCAGCACTACGCGCTGCTGTATTTTAAAATTGAGAATAATATTTTGACGCATGCATGTACATTTTTTTTTTTAGTATTTGCCTGACCTGCATCAGATATTTTTCATTTTTGAATATTTTTTAACATGTGACCTGGATAATTCAACCTATGACGTATTACCCTCAAGGCATATCAGTCTAATCTTGCGATTTTTAACGTACCATGTTCAGTGATCTGCGGACACATTTTAGCGATTACATGTGTCCACAGATCACTTGGAGACGTTATCTTAAAAATCACAAGGTTAGACTGATATGCCTTCAGGGTAATACGTCATCGTTGAATTATACACAAGTACCAATTATTTAATAGATGGGATGTTTTTAATAATTGTTTGATTGTTACGCCCATTGATGTGAGCATAGACTGCTGTTAACCTAGGCTTGCTTTATCTCTGAAGTTATGGTTAGATTGATCATTCATGGTTAGTAATCCAGAATTATCTGAAAATGGATATTATATACCAGTAACCATGATCTTAATTCAGCCTGAGTTTCTGTCCAGGAACTCAATTCTCTTTGACGTAATATAATTGTGATATAATTGGCTTAAGCTATGTCTGCATCAATCTTCAGTGTAATCATGAATAAAGAATACATATTCTATTATAATCAATGTTTATCTACAAAACAGAGCTATTACGGTTACATATGTTGAATGTTAAACCTGTTTGGAACAAAATATAGCATAGTTCGTGGCTCTGCTGTATCTTATTATATGAAAATGTCTTGAAAAAACAATTTTGAAAAGATTAATATTTTTCTTTTAAAAAAGAATTAATCCTTATGGAAATGAAAGCATGGGATTATTTTAATATTTAAAATATATTAATCTGTTAAAAAAAATATGCAGGTGGGTGTGAGATTAATAATAAAAATTTACATACTAATATATATATATATATATATCATTAAAACCCAGTCAACACTTAGATATATATATATATATATATATCATTAAAACCCAGTCAACACTTAGATAATCCAAATAATTAATAACAATCAACAATTTCAAACTGGTGTTCTTCCAATCAATAATTTCAATCTATGTAATCAAATTGCAATCTTTAGAGTCTTTATAAATATATGAGACCACTAATGGAGGTGGGATTCCACCTCTATTACTAAAAGGAGATTGCCTTGGCAACAGTTTGAAATTCTTGATTGTTATCTATAACTGGAATTCGCTAAGTATTGACTGGTGGCTAATGGTTACTTATAAACCCATTTGGCCTTGAGTGTAATCATGAATAAAGAATACATATTCTATTATAATCAATGTTTATCTTACTTTTGATTCATGAAGGACATTCGCATTTTTTTCAATGAATTTTTCCACATAATGAATGCGATCATTTAGGACAGCCAACATTAAAACAGTTTTATCTGCCTGAAAAATAAAATAAAGAAGAATAAAAGAAAATACTATAGTAGTAATAATATTATATGTTAGAATTTTTTAGTCTTACTATTTAGCATGCAAAAGATATTTGAAAGCATTATCAATCAATCAATCATAGTTTTCTTCAACTGATATTTATTACATTTATATATCATACCAATGCTTCAGTAAAATTTTGTTTCCTATAAATACATTATCATATTGAAATATTTTAATATAATGTACCATTTCATGAATACCTTATTATAAAAATAATCTTAAATATCATAAAAATAAAAATGATTAGTATTAAAAATAAAAATGATTAGTATTAAAAATAAAAATGATTAGTATTAATTACAAAGCTGCTGTGGAGTTTCAATACTGGTGAACAGATTTAGTTACCTAAGAAGCATCTTTATAAAAATGAAGGCAAAGAAAAGACATTGAAAATAGAAAAATATGATTAGATTTATGAATATCAGCTTGCAGTTGATGGATATCTAGAGAACTGAAAAGTAAAATAAATTTTCAGACCTCTCATATTATAGTTGAAGAAAGAAAATGATCAACAATGGTGTTTGAAAGTATTATTTTTCAATACTCCAACCTCATTAATAGATTAAAATAATATAATAAGCGTAGAAAACATTTTAAAACTAAGCACAATAATATAATAAATGTAGGTAAGATCAATTTGACTATTTTTTAATCAAATCTTTTATCTCACCAATCCGATTTCAGAAGTTGCTCTAAATATTTATATACAAAATAAAATTAACATTTTAAGAAGGAATTCAGTAAGAACTGGTTTTTTATACTTTATTATTTCAAAAATTTTCTAATATATAGACTGAAAATCTTAATTCATATCACTTTATTGAAAACATCATTATGGTCACTGTTTTTATGCCAAATTTTTTATTTTGCTAATCTTCGGCAAAAACCCTACATCATTCTGTAAAGTCACTTATCCCATATTCTATGAGGTGTTATATATTTATATATGCTTTATGTAATATTAATAATTAAGGTTTTTAGTTTTCCTGAACATTCATTCTACATATATGCTCTCTTTATATTTTATTAACAAAATTTCCTTCCAATTCATTGAGGGGGGGGGGGGGTTGATAATTACTGAAAACTTTTTTACCTACAAACAATTTTCAATAATTTTCTGTAGCATGCTTTTTTAATTATCAAAAATTTCCTCACTGAATAATTTTGCTATCACTATATATTATACTTGCAAATATGCATGTGTCCAGTGTATTAATTTTGTTTGTAATATAATGGTTTTGTTTTTTTAAATTCTATCTATGGTTTCAGACATGCAAAAAAATCCAGTATTTCCTTTTGGGTATCAAAAATCATTCTCTAAAGATAACACTATTAAAAATTTCCACTGTCTAGTCCAGAGTGCATGCTTATTAATGTCAGACCTCCAAGAATAGGTGGATTCATTCTATTCTTGGTCCTTTGTTCAATATTTAGAAAGCATTTAATTCATAGCCTGGGGGGAGGTTTACTCCCCTTATTTACCTATACATTGAGCTATGTTTAAATTAAATTAAAATACCTTTGTAAATAGTTGCTATCACACAACACACACACATATATATATATTGTAACAGGATATATATATGCGTTACATTTAAATTCTAATACTGTACGTAATGTTTTGTAAATATCTAATACTGAATTAAAAACACAAACGTTCAAAATGCACAAATAACGAATAATTAATTTATAAATGTTTGATTTAAATATTAAAATAAGCTTTAAAAAAATTATAGAATCGAAACAAAGATTCTAATCTTTAAATAAAGTATAAAATAAAAACCTTTTTAATAATAGCAAAGATTTTTTTTAATTTTTAAATATAAAAATTACAAACAGATCCTTTGGGCAAAATGACCATTAAAAAAATGATTATGAAATAGATAAGAGTTCCCGCCCAGAGATAGAGACACAGACCTCAGTGGAAAACCCAAAATTCTACCTTGGACACAAACCCAATAAACCAATAAAATACAGACATGAAGTATGTTTGATGAATCTTGCATTCCAGAGATGAGGTGCCTGAGGATTATAAAAGGAAAATCCAAAACAATAATTAATTAGTTAGAGAGAGAATTAGAATTTGGAATTCGTTTCATGGTTGCTGAAAAGTTAAAATAAATATTGTCACTGTTACCAAAAATGTAATCTGTTTAATCATGCTTCCTTCGTTGTGGCCGGCTGAAGGCAGCTTTCATCTCCACGGATCCCAAGATCGAACCACAGATCCCGTCTTCAGAAATCTTCATAAGTCTTCATAGATCTTCGTCACAAAGGAACGAGCTCGGACAAAGGAAAGTATAATTTATAAATAATTGAAATATGAAATATAAACTCTTAAATTTAAGATCTTCGAACTTTATTTGTTTCTAAAAATGAACTATAAACTTTCTTTCCTGAACAAACCTTAAATTTATCTTTTATAAACTTTGCCATTTTAAACTCTGATCAAAAGTTAATGTAATCTCTTAAAATATATGTATTTTTTTATTATTATTCATGTTTAATAAGATCTGTTTGTAATAGGGCAGGGTTTGCTATTGCAAACGAATTTAGAAAACACATTGTTATTTGTGCATTATTAAATTTTAAAATAGGTTAAAAATTGTATTTCTGGAAAGAAAATAAGTTAAATATAATGTCATGTTAAAATGATTTTAAAACTGTAAACTAAATATTTTATTTTTTTTAAATTAATAAAATGATTTAAATGTTAGTTGAGTACAGATGTTAGTTTAAAGGGGTTTTGATTTCGGACTGTGTTTCATAGTTGTGTCAGTGCTGGTGGAGAGATATATAGATGTTTATATCAATGTAATGTGAAGTGTGTTAGCACCTAAGGTGACAAGTCCAACTGAATGCATGACCCCAAAGAGAGGTAGTCATATCGTTGAAATGGACACATATGTATTTCCTGTGCCATTGGCCCATTCCAGTTCTGTGGATTGAGAAGATAAGTCGGCAAGATAAGACTGCTCTCTCATCCATATGCAGCATTTTTCTCTTATTATTACATACATGATTCCTTCACCAGATAAAAGCACATTCCTATACTAGTCGAAGCTCATGTTTTCTCCAATAATATCATGCTGTTCAGATGCACATTCCTATCGGCGTGATTCTATGCTAACATGTTCATATTGCATTGGTTGCTAATATATATCTGGAAGTGAGCATTGGTGTGGCTGTGGACTTTTAGCCCGGAGTCAAAATGTTTGAAAGTCTTTTAGGTGTGTGGTCTGGGTAGCTCATCTATACTCAACATTTCTAAGATTAAAAATAAAAGTTAAAAACAAATAAAATAATAACTAATGAACCAGAATAAAACAACTTTCTTCTTTTGTTATAAAAATTATTTTTTTTTTAGTTTGTGCATTATTAATTATATACGTAAATAAAAAAAAATTTGTGTTATTAATACTGACAGTGATCTAGTGATTATTTTTATTATTCTTTATTAAAAGAGATATATTTAATAAGTGTTTTAAACCTCTGCTACTTCATGAGCTAGTGACTTGGGCTGATGGTCGTGATCTTAACAGCGCGTATCTGTCTACATTATAAATTTTCTAGGTTCGAATGGCCTAGTGGCGCCCTCGTGTGGCAGATACGGTAAGACTGGTATATCACATAATTCCTGACTGTTATAATCTATATATATAAGAGGTACTCATGTCTTAGTCTGGAAATAATGAAAGTCATCACCACAAACAGATGTGGAAATAAAAACTGAAATAAACATATTTACAGTCTTTTAAAAAATAAGTGAATTAAATATTGTAAGTGAATATTAGATAATATTCTGATGAGGAGAAAATAATTAGTCAAAATGTTGGTTTTGCTCACCATTTTATGATTTAAACTATACTGTGATGTCATGAAAAAAAGCTGGCATGAGTAATCGATTATCTGGTGGAAGTAGGAGATAAATGGGATTTACTGGCCATCTTTAATTCTTGCAAAGTAAATGTGCATAGTATTTTTTTACAAAAGTAAATTATTAAAATGTAGGAATTGCTCGCTACCGAGGACAATCTCTTACAGGTGATCATTTTTCCAAATTGATTGATTAAGATTGTCAGAAGCTCCCATTTAAACATTATTTTATGAGATCACAAGATTAGAAACTTAGTTCTGGGCTAATACATATGTGCCATCTCATTGCTGGATTAACACATAAGTACTATATAAGTGTTTTAGCATATATGAAAAAAATTGTTTATCTTAAATAAGAAATATTGAATTGATTGAGCTGGAAAGTTGCTACTTTATTTTAGATTTAATGATGTGTCAATGTTCCTTTTGTTATGCTAGGGAGGGTCTATGATTGCTGGAATTATCTACATTCCTTTTGGCTTGCTACAGATGTACATTTTACAAACATATATGTATGAATTGAAAGTATATGTGCACAATACATTTAATTGGCTGAGAAAATAATTAGAATAGGAGTTAGATCTAATAAAGAATTTATTATGAGTCCAGTCTGAAGAGAAAGTTAATTTTATATATGTGAAAATAATTTTCAATTTGTGGCTTTTAAAAAAAAAGGCATATATATAAAGTGAAAACAACGACCAAAAAAAAAGTTCTTTCGTTTATTTAAAAGAAAACAAAAACAATATTTTACAGCATTTTAAAACAAAAAATGCATGTAAACAAAAAAAAGAATTTAGAACAGGAAGTGCATTTGCATTATGAAGTTCTATTGTTAAAAAATTGGGTACTTGTGCATTATTCTGTCCTTTGGCAGCAATTTTTTTTTAGATATACAATTTGATGGCATACAAATTTTTTTATATATATTTTCCTTTACTGAATATGTGTTATGTTAAGTTTAAAAAATTAATAAAAATTCCATTCAAAAGCTTTATTTCAATTTTTATATATACACCTGGGTCTCTTTTTACGTGGACTTATTTAACACGATTTTGAAGTTACGTGATTCATGTTTCACCGAAAGTCGAACTCCGATAATGCGCTATTACTTTAAATAATAAATTTTGTGCACTTACATTATATTGAAAGTAATAGCACATTATTGGAATTCAACTTTCATCTTAGTAATTTCAATATTTTCAGTGCTTTATAATAGTAAGATTTTATGCAATAATGAAATTAAAATCATGATTTTCACATTTTATGTATACACACATTAAATTTTACAAGATTATAATGTAAATTTGTTCAAACATTGTGTATGTTAATTTTGCATTTTAAATCACATTCTGTTTTTGCTTTTTAAAAAAGAACGTAATCAATTATTAATCATTTAGTGTCCACAAGTTTATTTTTAAAAGGTGAGTAATAGCAGTGGGCACAATTAAATTTGACAATTAAAAATTAAAATCTGATTTTTAATTGTAATTAACAATTTAAAAATTACTTACGGTGACTTGAAATATATGTGATGTGAAATTTGATTTTTAAATGGAATTGAAAATTAAAAAATTAAAGACAAAAATAAGAATTTAATTTTTAGTTGTTAGTTTCATAAACAATTAATAAAATCATCTCAAAGATTAATTAATAATTATGTTGTCACCAGAAAACCATTGACACAACATGAGTCTGAAGTTGGTGCTAGTTGTATTTCCTCTTGTGAAAAATTTGATTTTTTACCAGTTTGCAAACGAACGTGTTTTTTGGCAAATAGCAATAATAATTAAAACGTGTATAAAAAATGTAAATTACTGTACTGTAAATTATGCATAAAAATATATTATTTTGAATAAAATTAAATATTATAGTTAAAAAAAGTTTGTCTTGTATCAATTTTTTTCAAATTTGAAATTTTTTATTAGTCATATTTTATTTCCTTATTTTTTTTTGCGCAAATTTTAAAGTAATTTTACGTTGGTGCTTTGCTTTACGTGAATTTTGAAAAATCACAGACTGCATCCCCCCTTTTTCAATGTAAGTTATGTCGATTTTTGCACGATTTCATTTGTGCGTGTTTTCTGAGGAACCTATCTATTGTGTAAAACGATACCCAGGTTTATATAATAATATGTAAATACCGACACACTCCAAACATTATTATAATTTATTTACATTTATTGCCTTATTTTTGTCACTGGAATTTTGTCAAAATAATTAAAGTTTCGGGTGTTCCTTTGACATAATAGTATACAGTGAAATATTTACAAAAGTACAGGATCCTGTACTCTCCAAAAGCAAGTAAAATGACACTTTATGTTTCTTATATTTTTATTACTTTTATACTAATAAATTGATTTATTGAAAATATAATTAATTTTTGCAAAAAAAAAATATATTTAAAATAACAATAATAATAATAAAATTTAAATATTAAATGTGTACCACTACTTGTCAGCCATTTTGTTTTCTAACATTTATTGTATGGCCCTGAAACTGTATATCTAAAAAAATGTCAGTTAAGCTTGGTAGACAGGATAAAGCACAAATACCAAAAATTTGTAATCTGGATATTAATGATGTAATTGTAAGACTACAAGTCAAGTTGATTTTTCTTAAGGAGGAATCTTTTCTTTTTAATTTCATGACATTGCATATATAAAACAAATAATGCTTTGCTAGACAAAAAACTGATTGAGAGGCACATGCCTTCAAGACATTTCTTCCACCAATCAAGTAACATGTGGAAAAACCACACTAGAATATTATATGACAAGGAGATAAAACAACAATTTCCAATAGATGAATTAAGAAAACATTGTCTTATCAACTAATAACATTTGTAAGTTTAAATACAAAATTTAAAAACACTTGTCAGCAATTTGTCTACAACTGATAGCAGCATTACATTATTGATTCTTTCAATTTACTTAATCTGCATAAATTAGCTGTCGAATTTATTAAATATTTTCTTGTGCAGCATTTTAAAATAAACAAATTTCCAAAGGATTTTTGTACTACTTTCATCTACATCAATGCATATTAGCCTATTCTTCAAATAGAACAATAGAAAGGAAATCATTGTTACCAGAGATCAATCTTCAAGAAGAAGACTTAAGGGCTATTTATTTGTATAAATAAATGTATTCAGTACTTTATAACTGTAAAAAAAAAAAAGTTTTAAGGGATATGTTAGGTATGCATATGAATTTTGCCTCATACACACTCCATCTTATTATATTATAGAAATAGTGTGACTACAACCAATGATTATTGGTGCACATGAAATGGTTAGAAATTTTATTTATATTTAGTTAATAACTCTTTGTATGCTATGTTGCATATTTGTGTGAAAGTACATTTTTAAGAAAATTTGATTATCTTCTTTATATATGTTTGGCCCCTATTTCTTATTGCACTAGCTTATACTTAACAGATATTAATGGTTGATTTAGAATAGCATATTCTTTTAGTTCATAGGGTAATGAGTCTGGGGATATTGAAGAGGACACCACAGGATAGAAATTAAATAAACATCATCATCTGGCATCCATTATTATTTACTAAGCTTACAGTAAGTGGTATAAAGATGGTGAAAAATATGCTAAAGTCATGTGACATTTTATTGGTTACATCAAATTCCTGGCCACAGGATAGAAGTTCTTATAGTTATCGACAAAGTAAAGACACCATAATATATAGAAACTGAACTGATTTCAGATCTATATGATTATGGTAGCAAGTTGGCTTAGATTGAAAACATTTATATGTTTTTACATTTGGGCTGGTAGCTTGGTAGAAGTAAAAGATGGGCACTGGAAGGGTGAACTAGATCATAAAGGTCCAGGTGCACTGGTCCAAGGTTTCTCACATAGTTAAACCCAATAACATCTTATCTTGCATGAATACATATTTCCTTTAGTGAATCAGAGGACCAATAATAATAATAAAATGTATTTGTAATCAGAGTTAATACTTTCATTGTCCAAATATTTCAACAGTTAGGTATTTGAAAATCAATATGGTTAGAATTAAATCTATAAAGCTCAATAATGAATTGTGCACCCTTACTGAACTTCTCAATCATGTGCAATCTGATTTATATGTTTATCCAAACCCAAACAAATTTAATTGCCTTCCTGAAACAATCTAATTTTATTATGTGTATTTGAAATATTTTTTTTCACATTTTTAAAAGGATGGTTCATTAAGCACACATGTACTTGTTATCACACTTAATTATTCTTTAAGATACTTAGGGTAAACATATATATAAAAGAGAGGGGGTGTTCTCTTCTGTTATTATCAATATATAGGATTTATTTCACAGTCTGTAAGATTCTCTATCTAATAACCAAATGATATTCTAGAGAGCACAAGGCTTTAAATGTTTGCACTGTTAGTGATTGATATTCAGAAGTTACACTCCATAGTGAAGATATGCATGTACATTTGTTGCATTTGATTTTTAATTATCATTAATTGAGGGGATTCAATGATTGCTTCTATTAAAGGTGATTGAAATGCAATAAAATTTCTCTTTCCATTTTTATTTTATCAATGTCTTCTTTTCTTTCCACATTTTCCATAATCACTGCTGAGATGAATTTACATTCAGATAATAAGCACCTAGGAATATATAATTTACTGTTACAATATGTGTGAGAAAGATCAGATTGACTTAAGGTCAACATGGGCATGATAATCAACAAGAGTTTGGGTGCACCATCATCAGACTTTCAATGGTATGTTTGTCAGAAGAGTTGAGGGGTGGAGTGAATTAAAACCTGCCCATTAAAGTTTGAAGATTTGTTATCTTAATATAAACTAAGCATTGATTATATTGTTATGCTAGTGAGATATATGTTATGAAACAAACATATATACCAGTGTTACATAATTATAATTTAAAAATAAATGATTAAATTATTAATAAAAACAAAAATAGAAAGTATAATATGTTTTTAGATTAGGTTTTAAGAGATGCAAATTTGCAAAAGCAAAAGATTGCATCCTATTTTTTTTTCTTTTAAAATAGAAAAGTTTTAGTATTGAAAGCGGGTTCAGAAAAAAATTAAAATAAAAAGATTTAAAACTCATTCTCTCTTTTTTATAAATTAAAAGAGTAAAATGTATAAAAATAAGTAAATATGGAAAGTTATAATAAAATTACTTTGTAAAAGAAAACTTTCAAAAAAATGTAATTAGTTTAAAAGAATACTGGCTGACAAAAAAAAGTAAAGCTGATAATTGAATTAATTTAAAAAATGTAAATTGTGTCATAAAAGCAATAGCTAAGATTAGATAATGTGCAATGTAAAAATAAATAAAAAACAGATTTAAATTACAATCAAAATTAAAAACTATGGTAAGGAATTAAACAATGAGAGAGAAAGGTATAAAAAGTTGCAGCCATCCAATTTTATTAAGTTCAGTTTGAGTTCAGTTCAGATTCAGTTTCGATTCAGATTTTTTCTAAAGATTGCAGAAGACACAGAATTAGCAACATGCATTGCTAGACAGCCATAGGATGTTCAACTGGGCTTCATGCCCTTAGTCCTCAGCAAAAAAATCAACTATCCTCTCTTGGAACCAACACCCAGAACAAATGCTTAGATTGTAAATAAATGCTGCCACATTCTCCCTCTCAATGTTTGACAGAAACATGGAAGGAAAGCCATGAAGCCATTTATGGAGAACCAAAAAGCCAAACAGAATCAAAACCAATGGAAAATACATACAATTGGAAACCTGGGTAAATATACTTTTAAATAATGGTCTAGACACTTTATTTTAAATGAAATGAATTTTAACGTAGGACTATCATAATTTTAGCCTGAAAGTAATCATTTATATTTTCTTATGTAAAATTTATTGTCATATTCTATTAAATATATGTGTGTGCCTAAATAAACAACATTTGCTTAATTGTTATTTGATCTACTCTCTCTCTCTCTCTCTCTTGTCTCTGCATCACCATTAATTTAAGAGTATAGTTATTTTTATGTGTTAAATAAATGCGCTGAATTCCTGATACAGAGTATGAGCTAGCTTGGGATATTTCAAGCACTAGATTTGTGGCCTATCATCTGAGCATGCCAACCATATATAATTTATATGGTTGGGTGGCACATGAGTTGTATACTCAAAGTAAATAAAGTGCTTTGGATGTACGGTGTTGATGAGTGCTATGATATGAAAATGTGGTTGTATGCTGTGCTTTGTATAGCCTTGATCTGGCCATAGGTACTATTGACAGTTAATCTATCAATGGTACTTTACTCCTCTGCTTGAAGAACCAGTCCATCACTGCAGTCACAAAGTTGCCAAAAGTTAGTTATAAAAATTTTAAAAGTTGCAATAAATGTGCAAATTTTATGGACTCAGTTCAATATATATGTGTGGAAGATAGTCACCTGGATCAACTGATATGTGTTGGTTCAGCATAAAATACATAAATTGGAGATCATTTATCTTTTTCACACATATGTGGTCATGTATATCAGTTGTATAAGATAGTTTGGATAGATGTAGGGAGCTTGATAGTTCGAGTTCAAGTTTCTTATAATTACATTAAGTTTAGTACAGACAATATACATATATTTAAATATTATATATATATATAATACATTTTTTAAACCATATACAAGTATGATTACACTGAAAATCATTCAGCACAGATTGAAGCTTTGCAGGAAAAAACATTTTCAAATAACCAAGTTAGTTTTAGAAAAGGTCAAGAATCAAGAGAGATCATTGCTTGTAACATAACTGAAAAGCCAAGAATAACATAAAGGCATATAACTTTTACTATCTATTACAACGTCTTCAATTCAAAATTAAAACTTTGCTTATTTATCTCAGTATTTATCTAAATAAAAATAATTAAAACCGGTAAATAATTAAAATTAGTGAAGAAAGAAAATAAAATAAATTATTTGATTTTATACTTTTCTCTCTCGTTTATAATTCTTAACAAATTGTAATAATATTCACATTATTATTAAAACAGTGTTATCACTTAAAAATACATTAATGTCTAATATTATAAAAAAACATGTGGAGGAAAATGAAATTATTGTTTCCCACTTAATTAATATAGTCTAAATTTAAGAAGCTTGTAATATTGGCATGAACAGAGTTGGTCACTGTCCACAATATTACAATACGCCACCCTTAAAATGATGCAATATATATCATTTCTCATTATTTCAACATTATATTTTAATGGTCTCCCTATTACTGGTACTATCCAAAATTACAGGAATATTCAGGAAAGTATTCTAACCTATGCATCATTGGTAATCTTTCATTCACACTGTTGATAGGGTGGTAATAATCTGTTCAGATTGTATCTACTTACTGAACTACTCTTAATCCTTCTTCTTATCCAGACTTTCTTCCAAGGATTATGTTTACTAATTCTTTTAACAGTTCTATTTTTTATGCTAATTTTATCTCTCATTTTTGGGAATCTCTTATTTTAAAAATGAAAAAGCCAAAATCTGTTTTTCTTAATTCTCTTTGGGTTTGTTGTCTTATCGTTTTTATTATTTGTTCAAAGTGCTTCTTTTGACAACATACATAATCGTCTGATTTATCATATGTCATATATTATTTTTACCAATTTTTAATGTTTGACTATTTGTCATAGACCCAACAGTCAATAGCAAGTGAGATACGTTGCTTTGAAACAACTGAATATAGGTCTTTCTCATATCTAATAAGTATCTTTCTTCATGCTGTACTTTTCCTAATATTTGTTTATCTTTTGGGCTGTCATCTCAGTTCCTTCTTTTCATTCTTTATTATTTTGATTCATTATTTCTATATCCTTTTGTTTCTTTTTCTATATTTTCATCCAATTGTTTTTGTTCATTTGTCTTTTGGTATAATACCTGTGTTTCAGCTATAATCTGATCTGTTATTTCAATTTCCTCTTGCATTACATTCTGCAAATAATATATAATTTATTCTGTTTTGTTATTCTATTTCTTCTTTCTCTTCATTATTTGGATTATATTATGATTATTTTCATAAACATTCTCTTTATTTTTGCTATTTTCTTTAGCATATCTACTTTGAATTTCTTCTAATCTCTTTCTATTTTCCTCTTCTCATTGCTGATTATTCTTCCATTTCTTTACACATTTACAATAATTGGATTTATATGGCTATGTTTTCTGTTCTGTGGACACTTTCAATTGAGTGCCAATTTTTTTTTTATTATGTTCTTTTTCTATCTTTTAAAGATTTTGTACTTGTTAATATATGAGCATATATCTGATCACTTTTAAACTTTAAAAAACTGTGTTACACACAAAAAATACAAATGTAAACTTTTTAAAATAATATTTTATAACTAAGCTTCATGTCATATCTCCTTTTATGCAACTCTTCACTATTACCCAATGCTACTAATATTATTACTTCTTATCTGCCTTTCTTTAAATCTGTCTGTCTCAATATTTGACAATACTTTCTAATTTACTTCATTCCCCTTGCTTTATTCACCAATTCTATTCTGTTCACATGCATGTGACAGATTTGTTATTTACCATTATATTTTTTATTTTTTAGTAGTTATGCATATATATGACAAAATTCATATAAGCCATTGTCAAAACCTTTTCCAGAGATATGGCCAGCATCTTATAGCAAAAAAGTGCAAAATTATATCTGAAACCATGGAATAGATACAGAATTCAGTCACTGGACTATAAATACACAATGCAGCTTGAATACCTGAAAATGCATTTACTACAGACAGTAAAATATATTCACATCCAAAAATAGAAGTTCCACTTCTTTGAGTCTTAGGGACTGAGAATTACAAAATTTCTAAACTATGCTTTGCTCTTTTGATTCTTAGAAACTGGTTAATACAAAACCTTAAACTTATGCCTTGTTCATTTTTTATGAGATTTAGAGTCTGGGGATCATGGAAGGATTAACCAAAAATGTTACAACTTGATAATGGATTGTTATGGTGTTGAGATAGAACACACCATAAAATTGCACGAAAACATTGCATCCTCAAGCCAATGACAAAATTTCCTATTTTTCACCTGCACTAAAAGTAATGTTAAGCAATCTCCAACAGCCAAACATTCAATCCAATCTCCAAAAATCATGCTTTGATTTTCTATCCAGCTTTACATATATACTCTCTTCAAATATATAATACATTGACATCATTAATTTTTATTTATTTTTAGTTAGCTATTTTGTATTAATAGCTTTTGGGAACAGTTGTGCCGCAAACGCACTTGTGCTTGAATCATTAATATTTATAATTTATAATCATAATTTACTCACCATCCATTTTCTTGTCATATTTTTCATAGTAAATACATTTTTAAAAATTAATTATGCATCAAAATACAGAGCTTTATTTACCTAGGTGTAACCACAAAAATTTGATTGTCATCAAGATTCACATTGGCCATCATTTGTAATGGTATGGTAAAGAGGGATGACATGAGAAGTTGGTCATTTCTAATGGTATGGAACATAAATGGGTCAAATGGAAACCATGGAAAAACATCCTCATCCCAAAATAATTATCAAAATATATGAGCATGAATATATAAGGATAAAGATATCTAAGGATTAAATATATAATGAGCATGACAAAAAATAAGACTATCAGGGTACTTATGCTATTAACAATAAGTTATAATATCACCAGCGATAATATTAATAAACTCATCAACAATCATCAATGAACAGACACTCTTGTGATTAGATTTAAAAGAGATTCATTCTATAAAACAGGCTACTTATTTAGCCACTTTCAAATTTAGGGCAGAATGTAACACAATATTTGAATGCACATACATAAGTGCTAATCTATCACTCTAATAAAAAATAATGTTGGGATAATGATATATACTGATCATCATCTATGTTCTGGTCACATGGTATCATTAGTTTACCAGATAACTGTAGAAATAAAAAAAATTATAAAATTCAGTAAATAGACTTTAAAGATATTTTGTATTATCCAAAAAATTGTCTGGATGTCCAAACACTAATATAAATCTTTACATTCATATAATTAATCATTATGTTCTCTAAAGCTAGTTCAAGATCATAAGATTCTAGGAACTGTAACTGTGAACAAGAGAAATATAATTATAACACCTAATTCTTTTTTAAATAATTTTACTGGAATAATTCAAAAGTTCCTAAAACACTAAACTATAGTAAAATTAAATCACACTCACTGCCAATTCATGGAACAGATAGCTGGAGGAATAAAGACATTAACCCTAGAATCTTTCTTAACAATTAGTTAATAAATTAATTAATTAATAAATTTATAAAAAATTAAAATGACATCATAATGTAATAATTCAAACTTATATATTTTATCAAAAATATAATTTTATATAGAACTTATGATTAACCAGTTGATTTTCATGTTTTTCACCAATTACATTAATCAACATTTACTTTCATAAAGTCATTTTCTATTCAAAAACTAAGGTTGAAAAACAACTTTTCACAATCTAAAATAAAAAAATTTAAATTAGATTACCCCCTTGTATAATTTTGGAGAAAAATAAATGAATAAAAAAACCATGTTTCATAATAAAATGTTAAATTAATAAAATTATTCATGCTTATAAATTATTATTTTATAATTTTTATTATCTATAGATGAAGATAATGTGCATATCAAATATTTTTGCCCTGGTTTTGTTTTTGTTTTGAGTTTTTCTTTGGCAGTTGCAATTTACAATTTCCATGTATGTTTTCTTCTTGAAGGTTTTTTTTTATTCTAGGCTAATATACCCAATAAATATTTCTCTATTTTGCAATAAAATATTTTCAGGCTAAGACACAAAAAGAATTTATCCATTTTTTTTATTTCTAATAATTGTTCAAGTCAATTCTTGTTACAGATTATTTCAGGGTATGCTTCTTTTTATATTTGTTTCTGGTGAAGTAGGTTACATGGAGTTAAAATGATATTTAGCTTTTAGCTAAACTTAGCACATAACTAATCTTCTGTATCTGTTTAATAGCTGAGTTAAAATGAGTGCTATTTCTCTCAACAGCTGGACCATGACTCTTCTGTTGTCTTCTTCAGCAGCTAGATTAAGACTAATCTCTTCTTATAAGACTCTGATGTCAACTAATTTACTCTCTCCTATTGTACTTTTTTGAAATAATTCTGTTTCCAATCAATCACTATTTTATCTCCTATATAACCAAATTAAACACTGATCTATTAAGTTTATTTTTATAATAAAATATTATTCATTTTTTCTCTTTTTTATTACAAAACAAGTCAAATAAATATTCTCTAATGTCAAAATAAGTCTTTTAATTACATTGATTTGATATCACTTCTTATTGTCTTAGAAAGAGATAAAGTGAAAAAAACAACTCTAATCAATTAAACCAATTTATCAAAAATGTTAAAATGATTTTTCTTTTATTTTAAAACTTTATTTGTTTATCTCTGTAATTATTGTCTTTTGAAAGTTAAAATTAACACTTTACTTAGTTACCTTAAATAATCTTACATTTGGGCAGAAAATCTTACATACATTACACCATTCATAATAATAATCATTATTATAATTACTTAATGATACAATTTATAATCTATTTACCTCATTACTCCTGTTAATATCAAATTGTTTTAGTTTAGAAATAACTGGCCATATCAAATTAAAAATTTTATCATTTCCTTCAATAACTGCATGCATCAAGCAATCATTGCCATCCTTAAAAAATAATATATACATATTATATAAGTATTAATACACCTACAATATATATATATTTAAATACATATATTTAAATACAAACTTAAAAGCAAGCTATGAAATTTATGACTTGTTTTATTAATTTTATATATATATATATATTGTGTGTGTGTTTATTGTGCATAAGATATAGTTATAAGGTTTTTCCTGAGTTGACAAAACGTATTGTATTTATTACATCATCATAACTTTCAATCATCATCAATCCAGCACAGGATAAAGGTCTTTCAAAATTTAATTTAGTTTCCTTAATCCATAGCCTCTTCTCAATTTCACTTCAACAAACTTCTTTACCATTCCTAGTTCTTTTAGGATCTCAAGAGTCATTATAAGACTTTGATGTCCATTTATGATCCATTGCCTCTTCTGTATTTCATCCATTCATCTCGTGGTCTTTTCCTAGATCTTTTAGCATCACTTAAGATTCACTATTAAGACTCTAATGTCCAACTATTATCTCTTCTATCAACATGACCAGTTCAGTGCCACATCACTCTCTCAATTCTTTCAATAAAGTCAATTATTTTTGTTTGTTCTTTTATCTACATATTTCACTTTTAATCCCTTCTTATTACTTCCACATAATCTCTCCTTAATATGCCGAGAGATCTGAAGTCTTTCTATTGATCTTCTGTTAAGTTTACAAAATTCACATTCATAAATAAAAACTGGTATTTGTTGTTGTTAATTGCTTCTAATTCACGACTATCAATCTTTATTATCTTCTTTTGAAAAAATCTGTAACATATTAGTCTTTTTTAGTATTTAATTTGAGTCTTATTTTCATTTAATAACTCTTGCAAAGTTTCCTGAAGCTCTGAAGCTTTATTTGCAAAAATGTATTAAAAAACTAATAACAAACTATAAGTAGACATTAAAATAGAATATGTTTATTTATAAAAATATTAGTCAAAAAGTAAGTGTTAATAACAGTATACGATCTGAAGTGATTCACTATGGTTTCTCCTTTCTTGGCATAAGGAATCTCTCAGTCACTATGCCCAGAAAAACCTGCTAGCCACCTTCCCTTCCCTTTCCCCACCTTAAATTTTTCCCATATTCTTCTCTGTTGGGCTCCATCTCATTCCCACAACATTATTTTTGTCCACTCTATGATCTTTATATCTAAATTCCCGTTATTTTTTCCCAAACTCAGCATAAAAACCAAGAACCCACTTTCTGTATAATCATTTTGTTTATATTTATTCTCCAACTGCATTATTTGCACACTTTCTGCTTGTGCATTTGCATTCAATTAATAGATCCCTAATATTTTCTGTCTTCATTTCATAACTTGCAGACTAAATCACCCACATTTCAACATTTATATATATATATATATCCTTGTGCTAATGACCTTGTTTGGATCTAAAATAGTAAACTACTTACCTTGCTATTATCATAAATTAACTTCCACCCAATATTCCGTTTACTTCTATATATATATATATATATATATATATATATATATATATATTAACATTCTCTTTACTCTCCTTACTAGTTCTCCATCTCTCCAATTCCCTATTGTTTATTAATGCATCTATTCTTATATCCCATTTCTTGTCACTATAACACTCAACAATTCTCTTAACACAATCATCCCATATTTTGTATAAGTATACTGACATAAAGTCTTTATCCAAATATTCTGCATACCATACTACCTTTCTCACTCCTCTTGTTACTTGTCCTTTACTCCTAATCGAATTAAATACTATTTTGAATATTCTCTTATCCATAATTTGCAATCTATCAAACATTTTAATTTTGCATTTTGCATCTCTCATATAAAAACTTGACCATCCCATTTCTCCTTGAATTGCCTCCTTTGCAATCACACATCTGCATTTAATGCATCTATTTTTTCTAAGTAATCTAACACCCCTTTACTAATACATAGTGTATTTTAGCATAAGTTAATCCTGCTACTGCTACTCCCTTCTATACAATACTAGCTACATTATATTTATTAAAACTTTATTATATGAAAATAATTTCTTTATCAGTCCCTGTCTTTTCATCACTTCATTTATCATTTTTTTCTCCCAATCATCCACTCAACTTCTCAGATTACTTAAGATGATTCTCAAATAGTTATACTTATTCACTACATTTAACTTTATACCTCCCAATAAAAAAAATTTGTCTTCTCTTTCCCCAACATTTATCATCATTACTTTTGATTTTACTCCACTAAATTTAATCCCAATTTCTTTACCCACACACTTTCAGCATAACTTCTGTATCTTCCCTACTTTCT
Organism: Epiperipatus broadwayi; assembly: GCA_028023455.1. Classification (NCBI taxonomy): domain Eukaryota; kingdom Metazoa; phylum Onychophora; class Udeonychophora; order Euonychophora; family Peripatidae; genus Epiperipatus; species Epiperipatus broadwayi. The sequence continues at coordinate 5,203,716 of JAQFVV010006270.1, forward strand.
GAACACAAGAACATATCATAAGCAAATAAAAGACCTAATAATATATATATACTTAAAACAGGAAAAACTCACTATATGTATGCCACACACAGCAAGCTAGAGTAATCAATGGATGCCAGAAGGCTTGTGCATAAAATCCCCATCTAACTTGCTGTGTGTGGCATATGTATAGTGAGTTTTGCCTGTTCTAACAACAGTTATATGCAAGCATAAGAGGTAGTTGTCATGTGATGTTTATTGGCTTAAAACCAATTCTGCCTAATAGGATAGTTGTGGCTATGGTTATTAAAGAACCAAAGACACCAAAATGTATGGGTACTGAACTGGGTTCAGACCCATATGACTATATAAGCTAATGGGGTTGGATTGAAAACATTAAGGTGTTTTCAGTTTAAGACTCATAGTTTTGTAGTTAAATGGAGATAAAAGGTGGTTGCTGGAGGGTTGCATTAGATCCTAAGATCTAGATGCAGTGCTCTCAGATCCAAAGCTCCTCACTGTGGCCACAAGCCAGAAACTAGTTTGGGGATATTGAATGAGCAGGCACTAGATGGGGATTTTATGCACAAGCCTTCTGGAATCCATTGATTACTCTAGCTTGTTGTGTGTGGCAATATATATAGTGAGTTTTGCCTGTTTTAACAACAGTTATACCCAAGCATAAGAGGTGGTGGTCATGTGATGTTTATTGGCTTAATATATATATATATATATATATATATATATATATATATATATATATATATATATATATATACTTCCTTGCCATTCATTAATGGTATTTCTACCCTGCTTCTTAGTCTTTGTATTGCTCTCTTCATTTCTTTAAATATAATAAAAACAAAATTGCTGATCTAAGGCATCCTTGCCTGAGCCCCACTCCACTTTTAACTCTAACTGAATCTATATTTTTTAATTGATAAGTATAGTAATTATTTTTATATAAACTCTTAATAAGATCCACTAAAGCTCCATTTATTTCCAACTTTACTAAATAGACCCATAATGTATTTCTATTTACTCTATCATATTCCTTCTCTATATCTATAAAGACCATGTATAACTGTCTGCCTGTATTCCTACTTATATCTATAAGTTGTGTGATTACAAATAAACTATTTCCTATATGCTTATTTGAACGAAAACTTCCTTGCATCTTTTCCACCATATTATTTTTTTTCATCCATTTTGTACCCTTCCAGACATCATATATGCAAAAACTTTATATAACACTGATGTTACCACTATCACTCTATAATTGTTTAACTTTATATGATCCTTATCATTTCCTTTAAATAGTAGCCTTACTCTTGTATTATTCCAACTGTCCAGAAATTCTTTCTGTGCTATTTCATTAAAACATGATAATAGATTTAATTTTGTTCTATTTCCTAAATTCATTACCATCTCTGCTACCCATTCATCTAAGTTTGTTGTCTTTCCCCTTTTCAATTTCTTCTCTGCCTCATTCAATTCATATTCTGTAAACCTAGTATTTCCATTGCTATATGCTTTCATGTTTGTTATCACTCTGTCATTTACATCTAACATTTTTTCTATACCCATTACATACTTATTTAAGATTGTCTCTAATTCTTCTCTAGAGCTACATTCTTTTTCCTTGTCATCTAGTAATACAATTTTTCTTTCCCCTACATTCCTTCTTTTAATATATTTCCAAAATGTTTTACTCCCATCTTGTCCACTTTATTAACAACCTCAATAATTTACTATTTCATTTTATTCTCTTTATATAATTATCTACTTTAGCCAACTTCTTTTTTAAAAATATTTTTCCCATTTATTATTAACATCTTTTTCATTTTCTTTGCTTTTAATAGTACATTTATATTCTCTTTTTTTTCCATATGTCATAGCATCGGCCAGGAAGTGAACCTGCAACAACCATCTGCAACCAACTGCTTGCTTGCAAGGTGGTTGCACTGAGCTCTGTATGTTTTTTTCTCTTTTACATTTTTACTAATTCTCATTTTTCTATTACTTTTATTCTTCTGAATATTCCCACTTAAAATCCTATTTTCCACTTTTTCTACTTCACCACACCAGTCCTTTTATTCATCCCCAACAAACCCTTCTATGATTTCTTCTACTTTTATTTTATATTCCTCTAACCTATTTTTATCAGTCATTCTCCATCCACATCTCTACTTTTATTACTATTTTCTATCACCATTACTGACCATTTTTATTATTAAAAAATTATGATCACTATTACATACTCTCTCATTATCAAACACTTTAATTTTCCATATTTTAATCATTCTCTCTTTCTCTACTAATACATAATCTATTGTGTAAAATATATTATTTCTAGATTATATGTATTGTCCATCATAAATATTTGATAAATTTCCAATGCTCAAATTCACTCTCTGACAAAAAAGTTTCAAAAACTGTCCATTCTTGTTACTCACATCATCAATTTCTTCAATGTGCCCATTCATATCCTCTATAACTATTATTTTCTTCCTCTTTTTTATGAAATCCTGTATATCCTTAACTAAAAAACAAACAAACACCACCCATATAATAACCTTTTTCCTAAAAAAAAAAAAGACAAGAAGGTTTAAAAAACCCCCACTTATTCCACCCCCCCCAAAATCCCCCCACCAGTTTTTGCTTGTGCCTTCATCAGTGAGATAGTGATCATGTGATATCCTTAACTACACATGTTGCTGTTCCATTCCATTATAGTTTGACTATATTCAGTGCCTATATACACTATAGCCACCATCCATTCTTGTTTTCTTAATCTTGTCTCAAACGTGCGTAAATGTTCTTGACACTTAACAGTATTTAAATATTTTTTGATATCATTACCCCCCTTTTTCATTTTCAATTTATACCCTGCCTTACCAAGTCTTCCAGTATAGGCTTTTTTTCTCTTAGATGTGTTTCCACTATTTCTAATACCTCAAGCTCTTCATTTTTAATTGCTCTGTTTAATTCCTACCACTTGTCTGGTCTCCTATCACCTTGCATATTTAAATATCCAATTTTAACAATTTCTTTTTTTCTTACTACCTTTTTATAAATTCTTTTAACTCTTTTTTCTCTATTACATTTGCAATTAGCTTGTTAATCATTAATTTTACACCCATTCCCTCTCCACATCTACATTTATACCTAAATCAACTTATCTTTATTTATTTCTTACATACCATCAATTGTTTTTCTTTTTTATAATACTGTAATTTAAAACCCTACCCATCCCCCTTTTAAGTTTCCCAAATAATATGTTTTATAAATCAAACCCTTTTATAAATCAAACCCTCTTATGCTTCACTCCCTTGGTTTGCTAAGAGCAATCCTTCTTTACCGTATAACTCCCTCTTACTAATAAAGAAATCCCACACATTCACAAAAATAATATTATTTCTCTTACACAAACATGCCCTATCTAACATAGACCTATTGTTGAATCTTGGTAGTAATCCAGCTATTCTTAGTCTTCCTTTAATCTTATTCAAATTACTAATCAATTCTTTGTACTTATCCATTATTCTCTCTGATGGCTCTGACAAATTATTTGTCCCTACCATAACATAAATGTCTCTACTCCCTTATTTCTTTACCTTATCTGTAACATCTCTAATTCTAGTTCCAGGAAATCATACTCTTACATACATATTTCCTTTGCAATTACATCCCCACATCCTCTAATTAGTGAGCCATCCATCAATACTGTCTCATAGTTTACTTAGTGCCACATAGTGCAAGCCTTAGTAATCAATGGATGCAAGAAGATTTGTCCATAAAATCCTTATCTAGTTCCTATTTGTAGTCTGTAAATATTGGATGAGTAGGCACTAGGTAGGGATTTTATGCACAAATCTTCAATCCATTGATTATTAAGACTTGCACTGCCCTGTATGGAGAATTTTCTACAGTTACTAACAGCTTGTGTAAACATAGATAATGATGATCATGTGAGGTTTTGGTATTTTTAAAAAAATTGTTTAAAGATGCAAAAGTTATCTACTGTAAAATTAATACTATACATAATGCATATGGTACTGAAATAGACTTAAAGAAGTTTTAATTCAGTCTTAAAGATTCAACTATAGTGTACTAGCATTTTTCCATGGTGTAGCAGTGAGGGAGAATGCATTACTCAACAGATATTTAATTGCTATTGAAAGAATTGTATATTTTATCTTCCCTTTTTACATACCCAAACATAAGTTTTATGAGTGGGTAACAGAGAAAAACATCCTTAAAATTGTTCCATTGGAACATAAATCTGTCTGTAAATAAGGCATGCAGATGCACTATCTCCACATATGACTATATAGATCAGTCTTTATCTTATGACATGTTGAATTGCAGTAATCATCACTATCATAAAATATGGTCTCAGCACTAATAAATGTCACATGATCACCATTCTTCATGCTTACACAAGCTGTTTTTCACAGAGGCTCTCAGATCCAAGGTTCCTCACTGATAAAAGCCACAAGCTAGAATCTAGTCTGGGGATATTGGATGAGTGAGCATTGCATAGGGATTTTATGCACAAACCTTCCTGTATCCATTGATTACTGTGGATTTCATTGACTGGTGCTGCTGTATGGAAAGTTTTCACTAATAAATGTATAATACTTTCATCAACTTTCTTCAATTTTTTGTCTTCATCTTAGAAGAGCACTGAGAAAAGATAAATTAGCTTCTCATTCTTAAAATTTAAAAACAATATATATGTGAATGTGTACATCTGAGTGTTAATATTTTTTACAGGAGTTCTCCAATATATTTTACAAATAAATTTTTGTTATGACGTCATCAAGAAAAATACTAATTAGAAACTGGCTTTCCATTGGCAATGCTAGTTTCTAATCGCTACTTGGATTGGTTACATTATAACTTAAATTTGCCTATAAAATATTTGGAGAATTCTTGTTAAAATTATTAATATAATATTAATATCATCTATATTCTTTATTATTTTTTACAATGCTTTTTTACAACCCACTATTGACAGTTTCGATTGCCCCCGCAATCTTCTTCAGAACTAAGTAGTTCTGATCAAGATTTCTGGGGCAATCGAAACTGTCAATAATGGGTTGAAAAAGGCATTGTAAAAAGTAATAAAGAATATAGAAGATATTAATATTATATGGATTTGGCAATGCAATAAGAAAGATAAAGTTATAAAATTATTAATACTTATATCTAAAAGTCTGTAAAAATCTTTTAATTGGTGTTGCTGTTATTGTTATTATTATTTCAGTGTATTAAATCTTTTTGAAATTTTTTACATTTTATTTCCTAAGTGATCAAAATTCAACCCATAAACTTAATGACAGAAAACTATTCTTATTTAAATACCTCTCATTCAATCGGTATAATCTTGAACTGACCTGGATCATTTAATTTTTTTTACTATGATGAAGTGAAAAGTCAATAAACATCACATGACCACCACTTCTTATGCTTGTGTATAACTGTTGTTAAAACAGGCAAAACTCACTATACGTATTGCCACACACAGCAAGATAGAGTAATCAATGGATGACAGAAGGCATGTGCATAAAATCCCCATCTAGTGCCTATTCATCCAATATCCCCAGACTAGTTTCTGGCTTGTGGCCTTTGTCAGTGAGGATTTTATGCATAAGCCTTCTGGCATCCATTGATTACTCTAGCTTGCTTTGTTTGGCAATACGTATAGTGAGTTTTGCTGGTTTAATAAAGTGAAAAGTGTAAGATTTTTGAAATTTAATATTATATATGAAGTATTACTGTAAATATACTTTTTTTTTGTCTTGCATCAATATAATTTTATGGTTTTAACTAAAATTTTGTGTAAGATTTAGGACATTTTATATTTATGAGCATTGATATATACATTTATTTACTTTTGGGATTAATTAATTAACATCTGTCATTATTGTATTATAATTATTGATTTCTTATAATAATTTGTTCTCATTATTTCAACTATTATTTTAAACTTATGTTTCAATAAGGTTTAACTCTCACATTGATTTCTTAAAATCTATATTTATAGCCAGACCTCCTCTGCTTTCATTAATATGCACTGCTCTGTTTTCTACCTTCTTCCCATTATACTTTTGTGATATTCTGCTAATGACTTTATCTAAAAATATTGCATTTACTATATACAATGCAATTTCTCACTGGATAACTCTCCATTCTCTTTCAATTTTTGATATGTGTATAACTATCCCTCTTCCCAATTCAATTAAGGGTCACCCAATTGTGAGTAAATCTTCTAATCATTTAATTTTAAATCCCTTTTTACATAATAAAATTTATATCATTTTTGTTTTACAATAATTGTGAATCTTTCATCAGTTCTTAGACCTTCTAATAATTATAAAAGTTATTACCATCTCTTGTTTGAAAACGAAGAAAATGGGTGCTAATATATTCCACACAGTAAAGCTGAGTTCATATAAATTCTTAAATAATATTTACTAAGGCTGTAAACCTCAAGAATATGCGCATGAAAATGCGAAGGTAGGGACCTCTACAGGTCTTACCACAAGCTTTCTTCCAAAGCGTAATCAATGTGCGTTTAAATAAATTTATAAATGCTTAAACTGTATTAACAGCTACATTTCTGCAGATCAAAATACATCTAATAATCCTTCTTTAAATAATAACAAATTAATAACTAATTCTCAACTTATTATTGATAATTATTTCTCTGTAGATAATATTTCATGAAATAGGCCTACCTCCTCTAAAGACAATTCTTTCTTTCACTATAATTATATCAACTTAAAAATTAGATATATTAATCTTTAACTTGGATTAAAGTTTATATCTGTGCTAGAGAAAAATCTCTAGTTTAATAAATAATTATTATTAATATAATATCTGTGCTAGAGAAAATCTCTAGTTTAATAAATGATTATTATTAATATAATAATCATTACGTGTTTATCAAAAAAGTTGATAACGTAAAAGTTGGGAGAGGAGTAAATTGACGCTTGAAAATAAAAATGAAACAATTTGCTCTACATAAATACTCTTCATGTAATAAAGATATATATGACAGATGATGACCTGGACCAACTGATGAGTGCTGGTTCAGCACGAAATGCAGCTTGGGGGTTATTTGTTTTTTATTGAATCTTTATTTATATGAAATTATTTATGAAATAAAAAAGAATGGAGAAATATGGAAAGTTGTCTATCTATGAAAAATATTAAATTTTGTTATTATTTTGGATATTCTACAATTCATCTCTCTCGCTTATATATATATAATGGTAATTGAAATATCTCTGTGCTGTAAAATCTTGTTGTTTGTTCTTCAAATATAAATAAATAACAATGGTATTTCTTATAAAGATCGAGATACTCCATGTCCCTTTCTAACACCCAATAAATATATTCATACCGAGTTCATCATTTTGACAGATTCTAATTATATTAGAAATGATATTTCTACCCTCATTGGAACTGATTATAATAATATTCCTGTTGATACATTTAATAAATCATCATCATGTACAAACTTTGACTAAAGATCACATTGGCACTCACTCTCTCATTGGTGAGATAAACGAAGGCAGAGCACCCACTCCTTTTATCTGTAATAAGAATAGAGTCCTTATCCATATTGCCAAAAAATAAAGCATACACCATTATTTAGTTTTAAAACTTCATCACAAATAAAATGTGTTTCTTAATTTGAAAATAAATCAAGAGATTGTTCTCCCACAATTCAAATAAAAAGTATATATAATTTGTTGAATGATTGTAATAAATTTTATCCAAATGCACATTTATTTCATTAGAATATTGATAAGCCCATTTCCATTGTAAAGGCTTATTTCACAAGAGAAAATTTACCTACATTTTTCAAAATCAAAACATGTGTTACTGATAAAACTCTATCAGCTTATCGACATTTTGAACAATGTAATTGGTCAGATTATTAATACAGATGGAAACATAATGGATGAAATTAATCATAGAATTAAACTTGGTTGGACTGCTTTTGTTAGAAATAACTTGATACTAAAAGGAAATATGTCTATGTGTTTGAAAAGGAAGGTTTTTAATAAATGTGTTTTACCAGTTTTTACTTATGGATCTGAGACTTGGATACCTAATATAAGAGCAATACAAAGACCTCAGACCACTCAAAGAAGTATGGAGAGATGCAGGTTGGGAGTAACAAGAAGAGATCGAAAACGCAATATATAGGTAAGAGAACAAACAGGTGTTACTGACCTCATTGAAAAAATTACAAGACTAAAATGGAGTTGGGCTAGATATATTGCTAGAAGAGATGATAATATATGGACACCTAAAATCTTAAGCTGGATTCCAGGAGATTGTAAAAGACCCAGAAAGAGACCACATGTGAGATGGATGGATGAAATAAGAAAGTGTGCAGGGGTGATGTGGAGAAGAGAAGCTAAAGATTGGAGAAGATGGATTGAACTTGGAAAGTCCTTCAACCTGCAGTGGATTGATAATGGTTGATGATGATGATGATGAAATCACAACTAAAAGAAAATTGCTAGATTTAAGTCTTATTTTATATCAAATCCTCAAATCAACATTGGCTGTGTTGAAAAACACTAAGATGTCCTCTTGCCTTGGCATAAATAAAGATAATCAAATAAAAATCATTTTCATTTCACTAAAGCTCACAAAAATTATTATTTTCAGCTTCTCAATACCCTTTAAGTCAGTGGTCTTCAACCTTTTCACACCTGCGGACCGGTAAAAATAAGGATAAGGTTTCGCAGACCGGCAAAAATAAGGATAAGGTTTCCACAAACCGGCAGAAGTCTATAGATAAATTTTCTTAAAGATGTAAACTGCTTAGCCTTAGATGAAGTTATATATATATGGAGTTTGTATAATAAAAAACTTTTTTTTTTTTTTAATTTTGAATTTTTTTAGAAAAGTAATAAAAATTTAATTCTATCCCTCCCCCCTCCATAAACATCTGTGATAACTAGAAAAACAAATTAATTTATGTATGATTGATTAGATTTTGTTCCGTTTCTTTTTTTTAATCAGGTAAAAGTGTGATGAAAAAATAAATAAAAATTGTTTATATTAATTAAAAGTTTAAAATCTTATTATTTTGTTATTAAAAACTTTCTTGCCAATCTAGCGCGGACCAGCAAAAAACTTCTATGGACCGGTGCCGGGCCGCGGACCGGTGGTTGAAGACCACTGCTACAATAGTAGGTCTAAATATAATTTGCTTTTATCCAATACTAAAAACAAGTATCATAAATATGTAATCTCCAATTTACTTTAAATATTAAATCATTTAACTTAAAAAAGTTCCTTGGAGAATAATCTAAAAACAACAGTTACCTATTACAAAATAAACATAAACATCAGATCTTCCTGCTTCTATGTTTCTTTTCCCTCATCCAAAGACAGGGATTTAATTTCCCATAATTTTTGGCCTTGCCGTACATTAATTGCTTTTTTTCCATGGTACTTTATCTAATACATTAAGACTTCCAAAGTAGGTGGGGGTTTTTTTTTAGTTTTTTGTACTATATTTTTATTTAATATCTTCTCTTTCATTTTTTTCCCAATTCTTATTTATATTTACTTTACATTATTCTTTTCCTTTTTTTTTTAAGTATCCACATTTTTTAAATTGCATTTTCTTTATTTGAAATTTCATTAAAATAATTTTATCTGTTTTTATGCTAATATTCAAGCAATGAACGCCAAAGGATTCCTTAAAACCTTTCTTCCAATCGGAAAATTTTGATTTTATATTTATGTCTAAAACATGGCTTGCAAATAACAAAAAAGCCAAATATTAGAGGATAATAGATATAGTTTTGTGCATAATAATATATCTTCATAGATTGCTTCCAAAAGCTATGATACTCTTGTAGCAATTGAATAGGATTTGATATGTAAATCCATATCTGTATTTTCTTCTATAAGTGAATTTACTTGGTAGAAAATAACATTAAATAATATTTAAAAAAAATATTTTAGTTAATATATACATAAAACCTAATACTTTACTATCTAAATTAAATGAGCTATTATATTCCTTTGAGGGTTTTTTTTAAATTTTATATGACTTCCATTATTGGTGACTTTAATATTACTGATTTGCATTTTATAACACCTCTCTGATTCTATCTTCAAAAGTTTCCAGAATGTTGCAATGTATTAATTTATTTAACCTCAAATAATATAATCCTATTAATTATAAATACTGAACACTAGACTACATTTTAAATCAATTTTTCCACCATTAATTGTAATCTTATATTTTCTTTATCATTTTCTACTGATCTCGATCATTACCCAATCAAATTTCATGTAAAAATTCATTATTCTAAGTTTATTGTCTTTTTATTTACTAGAAGGAATTACAGAAGAGAAGGTTATTTAGGTTTATATTTGAAATACTGTACTGTACTCTAAATTTGGTTGAAATCCTGACTTCAACTGTTCTAATGCTCACAGAGACAAAGCTCTCCGTACAGTAGCACCACTCAGTACAAACCAGAGTAATCAATGGATGCAGGAAGATTTGTGCTCAAAATCCCTATCTAGTGCCTATTCATTCAATATCCCCATACGAGTTTCTAACTGATGAAAGCCACAAGCTAGAAACTAGACTGATGATATTACTAGATAGGAATTTTATGCACAAACTGTTCTGCATCCATTGATTACTCTGGCTTGCACTAAGTGGTGTTTACTATATGGAGAGTTTTGTCTCTGTGAAAAACAGCTTTGGTAAACATAAAGAATAGTGATCATGTGATGTTTGGTGGTTTTAACTCTTCTAATGCTATTTCAACAAAAATTGCTTCAATCATTTTCCTCCATAGTTCCCAGTAACTCTAAAAATTAATCAAAAGAAAATTATATCCCTGCAAACAATGTCTCAAACAAAAAATATCATTTTTTATAATAACTTTATTAAAACAGGCAAAACTCTCCATACAGTAGTGATCATGTGATGTTTCATGGTTTAATAACTTCATTAATTTGAGATTAATCCAAAAAGTACTTACAAGGCAGATTATGAGAAATTTATACAAAATATGAAATTAAATATTTCAAATAACTCCCAAAAATTCTGATATTTAATTAAAGAGTTGTTTCTGTGCTAAGTTATTGCCTGTTCTCTCTTTTATGCTTTTAACTGCTCTATAAAAAATATATTTATAGCAAAATTATCTTGGACATTAGCAAACTTTAATCCCCAATTAATATGATTTCTTAGCTAATAAATCAATTGAAATTAATATCCTTATTTTTTCATGTCATAGAAAATCAGAGTAGGTTTGATTTCATTTATTTTGACATATCTAAAACCTTTGATAAAAATGACCATATCATTTTTCTAATTTTACATAATTTATTATTTCAAAATCTCTAATTACATGGTTTGATATTTATATATTGTGAAACTGCTTTTGTTAAATAAAATGATATCTTCACTCTATTCTTGCTTTATTGGAGTTCCCCTCTTTTCTTCCAAGAGTAAGCTTGTGGTTTTAAGACCTGTAGAGGTCCCTCCTATCGCATTTTATATGCATGTGATTGAGGCTACAGCCTTAATGAATATTATTAATGATCTTATGGATAATATAAAATATTCGCACCTTCTCTGTTATGCTAATGATTGTAAATTTTCAGATGCATTAATTCCTTTTCTGATTACAAATTGATATAAATAATTTTACAACATGATGCACCAACAATAAAATTGTGATTAATAAAACAAAAATTGCCCCTTCGTCTCCTATGTAAAATAAATGTTCGAAATTTTACAATTCCCCTATTTTATTTCTGATTTTAAAATCATTTCTAAATATAATCAGAACATTTAGGAAATACTTTTCTAAATCATAGTGAATAAGGCTTTTAAAATAATGGGGATCATACACAGAAAGATAAAATATTTAATCAATCAATTAGATATGAACTTTTCTTCTCCTTGATTCTTCTTTATAAACAATGAAAAACTTTCCATACAGTAGTGCAAGTATAAGAGATGGTGATCATGTGATGCTTAATGATTCTTCTTTACTAGAATTTGTTTCAATATCTGGAATTTAAATATTAAAAGAGATATACAAAAAATTTAATCTGTACTTGCTAGATATTCTAAATATAATTGCTTTAATGACTATTTTAACATTTCTTTGATGCAAAGAAAAAAATCAGAGACATTGCATTTTTACATAAGGTCACCTCTCAATTTATAATTATCTCAGAGTTGCTTTCAAATATATTTTCCCATCTCTATTAATATTATATCAAATCACCCAACATTTTAAATGTAATTCATTGTCATTCAGATACCCTCAGATTTAATTAAAATATAACTTATAATTTCATCACCTATACATCTATTTTTTCTTTCCAAATTTTTGTCTCTATCTCCCTTTATCACTAATTCAGTTATAATTGTTGTGTTTGTTTTATTTAAAATATACATTCTGTGTTGTTGCTGCTGCTGCTGCTGCTATTATTATTATTATTATTATTATTATTATTATTATTATTATTATTATTATTATTATTATTATTATTATTATTATTATTATTATTATTATTATTATTATTATTATTATTATTATTATTATTATTATTATTATTATTATTATTATTATTATTATTATTATTATTATTATTATTATTATTATTATTATTATTATTATTATTATTATTATTGTTGTTGTTGTTGTTGTTGTTGTTGTTGTTAAAATAGGCAAAACTCCCTCCATACAGTAGTGGCACTCAAAGTGAGACAGAGTAATCAATGGATGCCAGAAGGCTTGTGCATAAAATCCCTATCTAGTGCCTATTCATCCAATATCCCCAAACTAGTTTCTGGTTTATTAGAGTTTTGTCGATTTTAACAACAGTTATGAGAAAAAATGGGAAATAGTAATCATGTGATGTTTAAAGGTTTAATACCAATCCTGCCTAATAGGAAGGTGGTGGCTATGGTTATAAAAGAACCAAAGACACCAAAATGTATAGATGCTGAACTGAGTACAAACCCATATGACTATATAAGCTACTGAGCTTAAATTGAAAATATTTGTGTATTTTCAATTTTGTTCTCATAGTTTTGTAGTTAAGTAGAGATAAAAGGTGGCTGCTGGAGGATTGCATTAGATCCTAAAATCTAATTGCAGTGCTCTCAGATCCAAAGCTCCTCACTGATGAAGGCCATAAGCCTGAAACTAGTTTGGGGATCTTGGATGAGTAAGCACTAGATAGGGATTTTATGCACAAGTCTTCTGGCATCCACTGATTACTCTGTCTTGCTTTGAATGGCACTACTGTATGGAGAGAATTTTGCTTATTTTAACAACAGTTATGAGCAAGCATGGGAAATAGTGATCATGTGATGTTTAAAGGTTTAATATTATCATTGTTGCTGCTGTTATTATTATTATTATTATTATTATTATTATTATTATTATTATTATTACCTAATAGATCACCTGAAACTAATCTTCTATTATTACTTAATCACATTACTAATGCCTTTGAGAATCAATGTCATCTATATGGTGTCCATTTTGATCTATCCAAAGCATTTAATAAAGTGAATAAAATGTACAAATTAGGGTTTCCTCTTAATTTGAATAAATGGTTTGAATCTTTTATTAGGAAAAGAATGGCTTATGTGAAATTTAATAACAAGTCTAATCCATACTATTGTAATCTAGAAGTACCTTAAGTGAGTAATCTTATGCCTTATTACTTAACATTTACATAGATGATTTAAGGTAAAATTGGAATTTTCACAACTTTTTTGCTATGCAGAAAATTGTAAAATGTTCAGGAATATTAACTCAATTACTGACTGCATTCTTTTATAAAAACATATCAACAATTTTGTGAAATTGTGAAAAATAATATGTATATTAATATGGATAAATGTTCAACTGTTTCTTTTTTCAAAAATCTGAAATTTTAAAACTGTTATTATATTAAAGCCATAAAATAAATTTGGTTGATATCCAGAAAGATCTTGGCATTATTTTTGTTAACAACGGGCCATTTTACCATCACATTGAAACTATGGTAAACAAAGCTTATAAAATTATGAATATAATTCTAAGACATGGTAGGCAATTTAATAACTCTATAAAACATAAATAGTTTCTCTTTTTGGTTCTGCCTACTTTGGAATATGGATTTGTTGTTTGAAACCTAAGTTGCAAATGAAATATAAGAATTCAATTAGTCTACAATAAATTTTTTAAATACATTAAATTAAATAATCATTATCTATACCTATCTGTTAGAAGAAAGATCAGACATCTTAAATATTTATATAACCTAATCACTCAAAAATTTATTTTAACAAGCAAAATCTCAAATATTACAAGTAATAAGTATTCACATAAAACACACACATCTAATTTATTTTGCGTTAAAGTTTGTCACTCTAACACATTAAAATCTTCTCCTTTGTTTTGTTTATCTAATACTTATAATCACGATTTTACTAACGATAATATTTTTATATTAGATTTTAAAACATTTATTACTAATCTTGCAATGACATATGGCATATAGACATATTCATATTTTGATATTTATACTTGCTTATTTATATTATTATATATTAATGATGGGAGAATTCTGTAATTGACTTAATTCTATAGTTTTGTATGGTAAATGAATTAAATTACCATCAACATCATTATTGTTATTATTATTACTATTACTACTAGAACTGTTATTATTATTATTATGATTATCATCATCATTATTATTATCATCATCATCATTATTATTGTTATTACTACTACTATTACTATTAGTAGTACTGTTATTATTATCATCATTATTATTATCATCATCATCATCATTATTATTATTATCATTATTATTGTTATTATTATTATTATCATCATTATTATTGTTGTTGTTATTATTATTTTATTACTACTATTACTAGTATTGTTATCATCATTATTATTATTACTACTAGTAGTAGTACTGTTGTTATTATTATTATTATAATCATCATCATCATTATTGTTATTTAAATAATATTTATTTTCAAAGCGCAGATGATTTGAAATTAACTTACGAGAGAGTGCAAGTCTCTCAGCGCTTGTGATTATTAATAGCCAATCAGATCGTAAATACTGGGACAACGATTTAACAAGAAAAGAATGGCGTTGTCCCAGTATTTACGATCTGATTGGCTATTAATAATCACAAGCGCTGAGAGACTTGCACTCTCTCATTATTGTTATTGTTATTATTACTCCTACTATTATTATTACTGTTATTATTATTATTATCATCATCATTATTATTATTACAATAACTGTTGTTATTATTATCATCATCACCACTGATACTACTACTGCTACTACTACTGCTATTGCTGCTACTATTACTACTACTCCTACTCCTACTACTGACTACTACTGTTATTATTATTATTATTATTATTATAACTGTAGCTTACTCCACTGCACATGTGCTTTACAGGTAGAACACTAATCATAATGAATATTCTCCTTTCCAAACACAAGATAAAGTCTTTTAAGAAGATAGAATGAATCCACCCTATCTTTTTCACCCAAACTATATATATAGGCAAATCTGAAGCATTTGGAGCTGAGAGCATGAAGATTTAATTAATCACTTTAAATTACTTATAATCTGATTTTTGTTGATGATACTTGGAAAATTTTTACTATTTACTATACATATAGTTTGGGTGAAAAAGATAGAGTAGATTCATTCTATCTTTTAAAAAGTCTTTATCTTGTGTTTGGAAAGGAGAGTATTCATTATAATAGCATTCAATCTGTAAAGCGGATGTGCAGTGGAGTAAGCTACAGTTATTATTATAATTTATAAAAAAAACATCATGCTATATATATTAAATATTTACATATCATCATCATCATCATCATCATCATCATCATTATTATCATCATTATTATTATTATTATTATTATTATTATTATTATTATTATTATTATTATTATTATTATTATTATTATTATTATTATTATTATTATTATTATTATTATTATTATTATTATTATTATTATTACTTTGTCAATGAATGATTTAGATGCATATTTAGTTAAGGTTGAGGATATATTGGTGAAATATAAATATGATATTATTATAGTTGGGGATTTTAATGAAGCTGATTACTCAAGACATAGTAATAAGAATGTTGATAATAGTAAACTTTATAGATTAAAAATTTTTGTTGAGTTGGTTAGTTTAATTCAACTTAATAGTATTATTAATTTTAGGGGTGGTATGTTGGATTTATTGTTTAGTACTAAGAATGATTTGAAGTGCAAAGAGGCTGATCAAGCTCTTTTGCCCCCTGATCCTTATCATCCACCTTTGGAATTTGTAATAGATGGTTCTCATGAACATATAAAGCCTATGGTAAATAGTACGAGAGATTACAAACATGGTGACTATTATGGCCTTTATAAAGCTTTTGGGGACATTGATTGGAATGTAATTTTGATGGAAAATGATCCAAATATAGCGGCAAATAATTTTGTTGGTATAGTTCAAAATTGTGTAGATCAATATATTCCTGTTAGGCATTATTTAAATACTAATAACAAATATCCTAAATGGTTTTCTAGGGAATTGTGTAAGGGCTTAAATAGAAAGCACAAATATCATAGGTTATATAAACTAACTAATGATAAAGAATTGTATAAGAAATTTAGTGGTTTGCGTGCTTATACTAAAATTCTTATGAAAAGAGATTATAATAATAATTTAAATAGAGTTGAAGAAAATTTTAGGAATAATCCACAAATGTTTTGGAATTATATAAAAGATCTTAATATTGTTGGAAGTAAAAGTTGTAGATATAATGTAATTAGGCCTTCTATGGATGATCTAGTCAATCATTTTACTAATATGTACTTAGATACTTCAAGTAATGATAATATGGTTGATATTAAATTTAATAAAGAGAGTTTTTGGAATATAGATGTTAATAAAATTGCAATTCCTGAAGTGTTTACTGCAATTTCTAAACTTAAATCGAAATCTTCTATGGGATATGATAATATTCCTAATTTTATTATCAAGGGTTGTGCTGAATGTTTGGTAGCACCATTGCATTATATCATTAATTTATCAATTGAGAAAACTATTATTCCTGATATATTTAAGATAGCTAAGATTATACCAATTTTTAAAAAAAGGGGATAGATCTGATTCTGGTAATTATAGACCTATTTCAATTCTGTCACCTTTTGCTAGAATTTATGAAAGGTGTATTTATAGTAATATTATTGTAGATATGATTAAGGTATTACCTAGTTATCAGCATGGTTTTTTACCTGGTAGATCTGCTGAAACTAATTTAATGGTGATATCTGATCATATTGCTCATGCCTTATCTGATCAGAAGCAATTAGATGTTGTATATTTTGATATGACTCAGGCATTTGACAAAGTTTCATATATTAGACTTTTGTATAAACTTAAAATGTTGGGTGTTAGTCCTCATTTAGTTGTGTGGTTTTCCAATTATTTGAGGGGTCGTAAATCTTATGTACATATGGATAAAACTAATTCTCTTTTTTTTGATAATATGATAGGTGTTCCTCAGGGAGGAATATTAGCACCATTGCTTTTTAATGTTTATATGTGTGATCTTGATCATAGCATAAAAAATAGTATGATACTTACTTATGCTGATGATTGTAAGTTATTTAAAAGAATTATTACTTATAGTGATCATATTGAGGTTCAAAAGGATATAGATAGTTTTATTATATGGTCTAGGTATAACAACATGGAGATTAACATTAATAAAACATGCATTGTTTCCTATACTAATAAAACTGAAAAATCTGTTTATCGATATAAAATTGAGAATGGTGTTATTAAATATAAAGAGACTATATCTGATTTAGGAATTATATTTTGTAGCAATTTTACTTTTAATGCGCATATTAAATGTATTATTAATAAAGCATACAGAAAGATGGGCTGTATTTTGAGATATGGAAGAGATTATTATTATTATTATTATTATTAGGTTATTATTATTATTATTATTATTATTATTATTATTATTATTATTATTATTATTGATTATTATTCTTATTATTATTCATTATTATATATTATTATTATTATTATTATTATTAATTATTATTATTGATTATTATTATTATTATTATTATTATTGATTATTATTATTATTATTGATTATTATTATTATTATTGATTAGTTATTATGTATTATTGATTATTATTATTATTATTATTATTATTATTATTATTATTATTATTATTATTATTATTAGTTATGTATTATTATTCATTATTATTATTATGTATTATTATTATTATTATTATTATTATTAGTTATTATTATTATTATTATTATTATTATTATTATTATTATTATTATTATTATTATTATTATTATTATTATTATTATTATTATTATTATTATTATTATTATTATTATTATTATTATTATTATATATTATTATTATTATTATTATTATTATTATTATTATTATTATTATTATTATTATTATTATTATTATTATTATTATTATTATTATTATTATTATTATTATTATTATTATTATTATTATTATTATTATTATTTTTATTATTATTATTATTATTGATTATTATTATAATATATGTATTATTGATTATTGATTATTGAATTATTATTATTATTATTATTATTATTATTATTATTATTATTATTATTATTATTATTATTATTATTATTATTATTATTATTATTATTATTATTATTATTATTATTATTATTATTATTATTATTATTATTATTATTATTATTATTATTATTATTATTATTATTATTATTATTATTATTATTATTATTATTATTATTATTATTATTATTATTATTATTATTATTATTATTATTATTATTATTATTATTATTATTATTATTATTATTATTATTATTATTATTATTATTATTATTATTATTATTATTATTATTATTATTATTATTATTATTATTATTATTATTATTATTATTATTATTATTATTAAGAAGACCATTTAAGGTTTGTGGGATTCAAATTTGAAGTTATGGCAATGAAAATTTTGGTAAATTGTGACAGGTGCTGGTAATAAAATAATTTAAATAATTAATTAGTTTTTAAAAAAGTTATCAGAAATATAATCAAACATAAAACCTTTGTAATAAGTTATATATCAGCAAATTAATAATTTATAATGCAGTTATTAGAATGCAGTATAAAATATTGATATATAAAAAAGCAGTAACTAAAGAAAAGAGGGTCAGGAATAACACTATCAAACAGTCTTGTTGATGAGATATAAAAAAATTGGTAAAGAAACAAAAATGAATTTAAAAAATTATATAAATTTTACTTGGATGCCATTTACAATAGTTTGGCTAATAGTAAAATAAGATAGAACCAAATAAAACAACATGTTCTTTTTAAAAAACAAGGTACAAAAAAAAATACTATGTGCTAAAAATTTTAATAGAGACACAGATAGAGTATTCTAAATATATAAAAAAGTAATGTCATTAAGAATATATAAAAGTATTTACCTTATCAGTTAGCAATAGATTAGCACCTGCAGTAATTAATTTTTCTAATAGTTTAACCCTATTAAATTTAACTGCCAAAATAGCAGCTGTAAAATGGTTCTGAAAAATAAAATATTCTCATGTAAACATGTAGAATAGTTTAACATACATATATATACTAATGATTTAACATGTCCACTAGATGACAATTTAGAAACTTTAATATTACTTTCAATTGTATTACATATATAAACCAATAAAGCATTACATGTCCTAAATAAGATTTTACAGTGCTAAATATTTTATGTAATATTTTGAGATTAATTCATTGCAAGTGTCTTTATATAATTGAAGTGCCCTCTAGCTTTAACATATGACAATAAAAAATGAAAGTAATTTCATATTTTCCAAATATACGTCAATCATGTTTAAAAATATTTAGAAATAAATTTCTGATTGACTGAAAATTTATCTCTTCTAGCAAAAGCATTGCAGACAATCCTCCAGATCCTCTTTTCCTTTAAAATATAGTATCATGTGCTGAAGCCAGGGGGAAGTTCAATTGTAAGATGGTTGCACTTAGTATTTAAGTAATATTTTGGGTGCAATTTGAAAGTTATAATTGCAATTCATAATGTTATAATTGACTATTTATTAGTCTGCATTCAGAACAGGTTATATTTACCTGTTTAAGTAGGTTAATTTAAACTTTCTTCCTATCAATAATTTCAATCTCTGTGGTCAAGTTGCAATCTTTAGTGTCTATATAAATATATGGTACCATTAATAGAAGTGGGATTCCACCTCTATTGCTAAAAGGAGGTTGCCTTGACAACAGTTTGAAATTCTTGAAATGTCAATACATTTCAACATTTAATACATATAGTCTCAATGAAATCTAATGAATTATAATTATCTATTACTTAGTGTATACAGTTTTTGGACAGTTTAATTTTTAATAAATATTATTAAAAAAACTTGTAGAAATTCCATTCAAGAAATAGGCTTACCAATGACCGTATAAAGCCTTTCCATTCCACAGCTATAGCCATAGATTTGATAATTGTTAAATATGTGTTCATAGTTTGTATGTATTCACATCTAATTACATCAGTAACTGCTAAATTTCATTTATAAAGTAAATTTGCATAACAACTGTAAGTTGTCCTGAATCTATTGATGAGATTGTAGAGTTATGTTTAAAACAGTCATCTGGTCTGATTACTGGATCTAAGAATTCCATTTTTACACCATAAATCTTTAATTGTAGAATCTTTTAACATCCAAAAAGAGAATCTTGATTTTTGACAAGTTTTCGATAGTGAAACTATATCTTGAGTTATTGGCAAGTCCAATCTACTTAACAACTTGTTGAAATAAGCAAGATGTTTAAACTTTGTGGTTAAATACTATTATATAAATATGATTGCACTAATGATGCATGCACACACAAAGCTGAATTTTTAAATTCTTTATATATTAAAATAATACAAAGTAATGCAAAATATGTGTGGCTGAGCACTTTCAAGAGACGTAACCCTCATAGTCATAGCCATATTGTAACTAATGAAACTAGTTAATTGCAATGCAAATTTATGCAAATGACTTTATGTATTAGATTTCTTAGATATATTGTAGCACGTGTCTTTTCTGTTGATGGTATGATTGTCTCTAGCAATAAAGCAAGCCTCTTTCACTTTTTTTTAAGTCATTTCATTTTCTGCAAACATCCACAAGGTCCTTTGGCTCACAATCATTCTGTTAAGCTGTGATGCTGGGCGAAAACTTAGTTACATGTTAGCTATGACTGTGAGGGCTATGTCCCTTGAAAGCACTTAGCCACACGTATTTTGTATTACTTTGTATTATTTTAATATATAAAGAATTTAAAAATTCAGCTTTGTGTGTGCATGCATCATTAGAGCAATCATATTTAACAACTTGTTATATATTTTCTATGAGCAACTTCTTTTGTGATATCTGATGGAGGAAGATGTGAAAGAGCATGAAGCCATTGCAAAGTAGTAAGATTGAATGTTCCAGTAATATTTTTCATGGAAATATTTAATTGAGTATCCAAAAGTATAGTGTGAGAACTTTTTTATCAAACAGGGACACAGTATTCACAAAGTAAATATGATAAGGATGCTGTCCATAAAGTATTTGCATCACCCTTCCAAGTGCCAATTAATTTTCCAAAAATATTATTCCTAGAGATTAATTTCAATATAATCTTAGAGTTGTAATTATAAATTTATTAAACGCACATTGATTACGTAAGTAATATTTACTGAGGCTATAACCTCGACAATATGCGTATAAAATGCGATAGCAGGGACCTCTACAGGTGTTTTAACCACAAGCTTACGCTCCCCTCTTTTCTTCCATAGCATAAGCTTGTGGTTAAAACACCTGTAGAGGTCCCTGCTATCGCATTTTATACGCATATTGTCGAGGTTATAGCCTCAGTAAATATAATCTTAGATAAAATAAAGTTACATTAAACTATGATCCAAAGTTACTCCTAAATAGTATGTGATAGAATTTTATTTCAGTCTATAATCAAGAAATTTTATTGTGAGCTCAAAGAATTACATTATAGCAGTAACAGAGTTATATTGTTAACAGAAACTATAAAAAAAGGTTACATAACCCAATACCTATTTTTTTGGTGGTGAAAGATCAACTGTTCAATCCACAAATTGTCCATTACTTCAAGGCTCCGTGTAGCATTGTAGATGTATGTTGGAGCTAGTTTTTCATCTCTGTTTCTGATGGCCTGGCAGAAGTAATTTCTTAAGGTAAAGCAAGGTGTGGCCATAAATGAGTGCACCTAGTTAACCAATAGGCAAAACAGAAATGTTATAATTTTTATGAATGGAAAGATCCCATTAGATCTACTGGAAATCAGTCTGGCGAGGAGATGCACTCTAGTCCCATTGGAGTGAAGTACAATAGCTCAGAATATGAATTCCATTTACATAAAGGACAGACCAGGTCCAAGGGTGAGATTGCAAAGATTATATTCAAATTACAACATGATACTCTCTTGTTAGATAAAAAATGAGCATATTGACTCTATTGGATGAGAAATAGATGCCAATCTTTGAAAAAGGTTTCCAATTATTTGATACCCTTATTGAGAGACTCATATTTTAGGAAAGAACTTTCAAAAAGCAATATCATCAAGATGAATTTCTCGCATTCTGTTTCTGGAAGATTACTAATGAACATATTAAATAAAGTAGAAGGACAACTAAATCTTGGAAGTAGATCAATAAAATTGGATATCTACTACAATTATCATTTAATGCTATTTGAATGATTTTTATTTGACAATATTTTGTTAAGTGAATTAATGATTTTTCGTTCATTTAAGAACTGTAGAATTTTTCAGAAAACCATCTTTTCAAACAGAATGTGATGAGATTAAATAAAAATACCATCAGTTTTTAATTTATTTCCAAAGACTTTTTCAATACGATTGATTAAAGATAAAATTTGCTTGCAGAAGTTTTTTCTAGCAAATTAGCCTGTTCCACAAGTAGATCATTCTCAACTATTGGTAAAATCTTGTTAATATATTTTTTTTCTAAATGCTTGCAGGGAACATATAATAATGATATTGCAAAGTTGTAATTATTTGTTTTTTGACTATTATAAATTTCAAGGTGCATTTGATACAGGTTAAAGCCTGTTTTAAAAGTATTTACAAATAATGATATTGGTAATTTTTTGAATAAGTGCTAGGGTTTATTTGTTTTTAATACTTCTATAATTTTGCTTTCAAGTCACATTTTTGAAATAGTTTCTATATGAATGCTATATAAATAATTTTTCTAATCATCTTTTCACTTTAGTATCTAAGGATTTTTGAAACTCTGGAAATATATCATTTCTCCCTGACTAAAAATATTCCAAGGTGTATTCAATTTTCTCAAAATCTAAAGATAAGTCAGATCGATATTATAAAAACATTGTGAAAGATGTGAATTCTGTTCTAATGATGATTTTTCTCATTCTATTAATCTTAGATTTAAAAGCATGCTATATAAGATTGGAAAACTAATTAACAGTAATATTCACAAAGGCTAAACTCTCCATATAGTAGCACCACCCAATGCAAGATAGAGTAATCAATGAATGCCGGAATGTTTGTGCATAAAATCTCTATCTAGTGCCTACTCATTCAATATCCCCAGACTAGTTTCTAGCTTGTGGCTTTCATCAGTAAGGAGCCTTGGATCTGAGAACTCTGCACTTAGATCTTAGATCTAATACAACCCTTCAGCAGTCACCTGCTACCATATTAGCTAACTATAAAGCTTTCAGTCCAAAATGAAAACACAATAATGTTTTCAATTCAAGGCTCCTCACTAGTCTAGGGATTGGCAAGTTTAGCCTCTGTGTAAACAGCTTGTGTAAGCATAAAGAATGGTGATCATGTAATGTTTGGTAGCAATAATATTACTAGTTTTTTTAGCATTAGTTTTATATTCATCAAACTTACATAAAAATGATCAGGCCTTATGATTAGATTTTGTTATATTTTACATTATTACAATATTTCTCTACATTTTTTTTTTGACATCATTTAGTGATTTTACAAGTTTTTCAGCAATTTCTGGATCATTGATAGAGAAAAATTGTCTATAAAGATCACTACTAGTTTTATTTATTCCAATCTGAAATAAATTGCTTTCAATTTCCACAAGGGATATACTCTTTAGCAGATAATGTTATGAGTTTGTAAATCCTATCATAGCAAAAGATAATTAGAAAGGTTCTAGCAATACTTTGTTCAACATGATCAGTATATTGGTTCTAGTTAGCTATCCTTAATTTCCAACATGGTACAGAACAACTTTTAATTATAAAAATGTGGAAGCAAGAATGATTAGATTTGATTTATATAGGTAACAAGAAAAATTAATCCAATATCAGTATTTCAGCAGTTAATGCTGCTCCATTTTGATAAAGCAAAACATAAATCAGAAGTTGTTCCTGTTCCTCAGTTTTCTGAATGGAATGTTCTTTTTTGTTTGCCATCATAAAGTGCATGTTGTTGAAGCCGATCCAACCTAAATTGTTGTTGAAGTTCATTCAACCTAAATTGTTGTTGAAGTTCACCCAAACTAAATTGTTGTAGAAGTCCATTCAACCTAAATTGTTGTTGAAGACCATTCAACCTAAATTGTTGAAGTCCATCCAACCTAAATTGTTCAATCCATCCAACCTAAATTGTTCAGTTCATCCAATCTAAATTGTTGTTGAAGTCCATTCAACCTAAATTGTTGTTGAAGTTCATCCAACCTAAATTGTTGTTGAAGACCATTCAACCTAAATTGTTGTTGAAGTCCATCCAACCTAAATTGTTGTTGAAGACCATTCAACGTATTCCCAAATACTACTATATATCTGAAATCTATAAATATAAAAGATGTAGGGAGATCTGGAAGAGAATTGCACCAATTTATATTGGGAAATTTGTAAATATTGCATATATAAAAATTATATCCACATGGTATTGCAAAATTATTTGAAATAAAAATGGTTTGCTTTATAAATTTGAAATAAAAAATAATCCATACCATGTTTAGAGTCCATTTTATCATTAGTCAAGGTATATCCAAGCATTTTGAAAATATGATCACTATTAAAAGAATGATGGGTCTCCTAAAGTGCAATTACATTAATGTTGACCACTAAACATCACATGGTGACCATTCTTTATGCTTATACAAGCTGCTTGCATAGACATTAAACTGTCCATAAGTAGCACCACTCAGTGCAAGCCAGCATAATCAATGGATGAAAGAAGGCACTAAATATGGATTTTATGCGCAAACTTTCCAGAATCCATTGATTACCCTGACTTGCACTGAGTGGTGCTACTGTATGGAGAGTTTAGCATCTGTGTACATTAATGTTGTAGAGAATCTTCATTTTTGATTTCAATATACCCTCAATGTTAAGTTGAAGTAATTTTATTCTATTTCCTAAGTGAAGAAAGAAAACTGAGAGTATATCTGGTATTAATCACTAACTATATTTCATTTGAAAGCCCAGGGCTGACATGTTTATAAGCCTGATACACTATACCTCATAATGTTGCCAGAGTTCTCACTAATAACTTTATTATGTATTTTCGTAATTTTTTGTCTTTAACCAGAAATTCATGAAAGTTAAGTGTTTGTATGAATATGGACAAGCTAATGCTTGCTGTTTTCAGGGTGGGTAAAGTAAAGACTGTCTTTCATACATCCATTGGTTTATAATGGAGAAAGTAATTAAGACTTCCGTAAGTGGAATGAAGAATGCAAATAAATAAAAAACAGAGTTCTATACTTTATGAGAAAAGTTTGAAATTGAAGTCTTTTCTCTTTTTGTATAAATGTTCTATTTTTTATTTTTTTTTACATTTATAGATTAGCAATATTCAATGATAATTTTCATTTCAATGGAATATTACGATATTCATGAGAGCAACAATCTGAACTTTTTAAAACAATAAAAAAAACATACAAGTTAAATATAGTATTGCACAATCAGTCTAATGTTTAGACATAAAAAAAAAAAAAAACATTAAAACGTCATATTAATGCTGATAATGTATGGTAATTTTAATGTTATTACTAATTGGTTTATTAATACTTAAAATGTTTCTGTACATTATATATAATTAAAGAATTTCTTATTTATATGTTTTAATGATAATAATTAAATTTATATAATTATTATTGTTAAAGTAAAAGAGAAGTTTTAATAGGTAATTCAGTATTGGGAGTAATGAATCTCTGTAAGTATATTATATTACAAGCGTATTTTTTCTTTTTGCAATCGTGTATTGACATTCATCTGAGGAAGACAAATAATCTGAGATTTAAACCACTAAACATCACATGATCACCATTCCTTATGGTTTACACAAGCTGTTTACGCAGAGGCAAAAAAACCCATACAGTAATTAGGGCAAGCAGAATAAAGGCCAATCAATGGAGGGTTACATTAGATCATAAGATCTAGGTGCAGTGCTGTCAGATCCAAGACTCCTCACTGATGAAAGCCACAAGCTAGAAACTAGTCTGGGATATTGGATGAGTAGGCACTAGATAGGGATTTTATGCACAAATTTCCTGCATCCATTGATTACTCTGGCTTGCACTAAGTGACGCTACTGCATGGAGAGATTTGCCTCCGTGTAATCTGAGATTTTTGAGTTAATAAATTTACTTATCACTACGTAGCTAGATTTTCAATAATTATTTCCATCACAAGAAGAATTTGAAAAACAAACCAACAACTCCCCAAGTCTGTTTGTGGGCTAAAAAAAATTTCACTATTCACTCAATCTGAGCCTAACATTGGAGAAAGATGAGATGCTATAATGTCATGAAGTATATAGTAATTAACTTATGGTTACCATATTTCCAACAAAGTATTTTTAGAATGATATCATTCTCTCACAGAGATACAAAGATTAAAAGATGAGATCAGCACATTTGCAATATTTTACATCATATAGGGTACTTTAGTTAATCACTGTTATATGCTAAAGCATATACATTTTATGTTTAAAGTTTATCAAGATTAATGAAGAATGATTCTTAGATGGGCTATCTTACGTTATACATGAATATAAATGTTCATGTTAATTTCAACTATTTTAAACGATCCAAGCACTAGTTATATATATTTGCAATCATTGTATATTCTTAAAAATTAAGCAAACACACTGCATGAATGTCTTTTTTTCGGCTGTTTTGGAGTGTAGCTGGCCTATCATAAAGTAATCATATCCATTTTTTTATGATACAGTGATTATAAGTATAATATGGACTATATAAATGTTTGGACATTTAACACAGAAAAGATAAACATAAGTTTATGAATTTTAACTTTTTTCATGCTTAGCATGCTTTTGATATAACATAATCATAGCTCTTTTAGATTTTATTGTAGATGGTCTTTATGCATACTTGATAGCTATTTTTGTATTTAATTATTTAAATTTATTGTTTGTTATTCAAATATATTTAAAGATCTTTAGCTACATCATATTTATTATATGAAAACACTGTTAATTTCTTTATCAATTCCTTTTTTTTTCTTTGCTTCATTTATCAATTTTTTCATCCATTCATCCAAGCAATTTTTTTGATTATTTAAGATGATTCCCAAATAACTATATCTATTCACCACACTTAATTTTATATACCCAATAAGAAATCTTTGTCTTCTCTTTCTCCAGTATTCATCATCATTATATTTGATTTTTTCTTCACTAAATTTAATCCCCACGTCATTACCCACCCTTGCCCATGTCCTCAGCATAACTTCCATATCTTCTCTTCTTTCTGCACACAAAAAGACATCATCTGCAAAAAAAAGACCCGACAATGTATATACTCCCTTGCCACCTATTAACGGTATCTCTATCCCTCTTCCTAGTCTTTCTATTGCTCTCTCCATTTCACTCAAATACAACAAAAACAAAATAGGTGATATAGGGCATCCTTGCCTTAGTCCCACCCCATTTTTAACTTTAACTGATACTATATCCCCTAATTGATATGTATAGTAATTATTTTGATAAAATTTCTTAATAACATCCACTAAAGCTTCATCCATTCCCAGATTTGCTAACCTTATCCATAATCTATTTCTATTCACTCTATCATATGCCTTCTCTATGTTTATAACACTCATATATAACTGTCTAGCTGAATTCCTACTCATATTCATAAGTTGTGTAACTACAAATAAACTATCTCCTATATACCTATCTGACCAAAAACCTCCTTGCATTTCCCCCACTACATTACTTTCTTCCATCCATTTTGCAACTCTTCCAGCCACCATATATGAAAAAACTTTATACAAAAACTGATGTTACCACTATTGGTCTATAATTATTTAACTTTCTATGATCCTTATCTTTTCCTTTAAATAATTATTCCAACTACCTGGAAAAACTCTCTTCTGTGCCATCTTATTAAAACATGATAATAACTTTACTTTTGCCCTATGCCCTAAATTCATTACCATCTCTGCTGTCCATCCATCTAAACCTCTTGCCTTACCACTTCTCAGTATCTTCCCTGTCTCATTCAGTTCATTTTCTGTAAACCTAATATTCCCATGTATTGTTTGAGCTATTAGTATGCTCTCTATATTACATATTTGTAAATACAAGCTTATAAAAGCAATGTCACATTATATAAGACTTGCTTTATTGATTACTATAATTTTACTTTTAATGCCTTGGCTAATGGCAAGACTATTAATATATGGTAGATAAACCAGCAAGCATCACATGATCATATCTTCAATACTAGCACATAATTGTTTATAAACAAAGCAAAGCAAAACTCCATTTAGTAGTGCCACCTGTGCTAAACAGAGTAATCAATGGACGCCAGAAGGCTTGTGCATAAAATCCCTATCTAATGCACAAGCCTTCTGGTGTCCATTGATTACTCTGTTTAGCACATGTGGCACTTCTTTATGGGGTTTTTCTTTGCTTTGTTTATATGGTAGATCTTAATTTGGTTTAGTCCCATATAACTATTTAAGTTAGATAGCTGGAGTTAAAGACATTTTCATGTCGAAAATTTCAGTGTTTCTACTTAAATATTACATGTTAAATAAGTGTTTGTTTTGAATTGATGTTTTAGATCTAGTGTTTGGATATTCTAGCTCCTCACTGAGTAAGACATAAGCTCAAAACCAATTGGTTAGAGATTTTAAATATTTTATTTTACCGCGCATATGAATTAAGATGTGATGTGATGAGATGTACTGTGACTTCTCCTTAAACAAAGTCAAGAATATCTCAGCAATTATGCCAGATAAACCTGTTAGCCACTTTAATTTCCATTCTCCACTCTAAGTTTTCCCATATTCTGCTCCATCCCATTTCCACAACATAATCTTTGTCAACTCTATGGCCTTTATATCTAAATCCCCCTTATCTTTTTGCAAACCCAGCATAAAAACCAATAACTCATTTTCTGTATAATCCCTTTGTTCATATTTATTCTCCCATAACTTCATTATTTGTACCCTTTCTGCTTTCGAGCATTTACATTCAATCAACAGATGCCTAATATTTTCTATACCTTCCTTACACAATTTGCACACTAAATCACCCATAATTTTCCATTTACATGTGCATTCTTTTGTTGCTAAAGATCCTGTTCGAGCCTTAAACAATAAACTGCTTTCCTTACTATTATCATAAATTAACTCACACCCAATGTTCCATTTACTTCTATATATATTTAAACTCTTCTTACCCTCCATATTAGTTCTCCATCTCTCCAACTCCCTATTCCGTTTACTTCTATATATATTTAAACTCTTCTTACCCTCCATATTAGTTCTCCATCTCTCCAACTCCCTATTCTTTATTAATGCATCTATTCTTTTATCCCATTCCTTACCACTATAACAATCAACAATCCTCCTAACACAATCATCCCACCTTTTATACAAGTATACTGATATAAATTTTTTATCCAAATCTTTTGCATACCGCATTACCTTTCTCACCCATCTTGTTGCCTGCCTTTTACTCATAACCCAATTAAACACTATTTTGGCTATTCTTTTACTATCCATAAATTGCAACCTACCAAACATTTTCATTTTACTTTTTGCATCTCTCATATAAAAACTTGACCATCCCATTTCTCCTTGAATTGCCTCCTTTGCTGTCTGCATCTAATGCATGTCTTCCTACTTCCCTTTGTACTTTCTCTAAATAATCTAAAACCCTTTTACTAACACATAATGCATCATTGCCATATGTTAACCCTGCTACTGCAACTCCCTTCCATACAATTTTAGCTACATCATATTTATTATATGAAAATACTGATAGTTTCTTTATCAAACCCTTTCTTTTCTTCGCTTCATTTACCAATTTTTTCTCCCATTCATCCAAGCAATTTACCTGATTACATGATCCCAAAATACCTATATCTATCCACTACACTTAACTTTATATCCCCCAATAAAAATTCTACATCTTCTATTTCCCCAGTATTAATCATTGATTTTTCTTCACTGAATTTAATCCCCATCTCTTTACCCACCCTTGCACATGTCCTCAGCATAATTTCCATATCTTCTCTTTTTTCTGCACACAAAAAGATATCATCTGCAAAAAAAGACCTGACAAAGTATATACTCCCTTGCCACCTATTAACGGTATCTCTATCCCTCTTTCTAGTCTTTCTATTGCTTTCTCCATTTCACTCAAATACAACAAAAACAAAATAGGTGACATAGGGCATCCTTGCCTTAATCCCACCCCATTTTTAACTTTAACTGATTCTATATTCCCTAATTGATAAGTATAATAATTATTTTCATATAATTTCTTAATAATATTTATTAAAACTTCATCCATTCCCAAATTTGCTAACCTTACCCATAATCTATTTCTATTTATTCTATCATATGCCTTCTCTATATCTATAAAACTCATATATAACGATGTACCTGCATTCCTACTCATCTCCATAAGTTGTGAAACTACAAACAAACTATCTCCTATATGCCTATTTGACCTAAAACCTCCTTGCATTTCCCCCACTACATTATTCTCTTCTATCCATTTTACAATTCTTACAGCCACTATATATGCGAAAACTTTATATAAAACTGATGTTACCACTATCGGTCTATAATTATTCAACTTTCTATGATCCTTACCCTTTCCTTTAAATAATAATCTTATTCTTGTATTACTCCAACTACCCAGAAAAACTCTCTTCTGTGCCATCTTATTAAAACATGATAATAACTTTGCTTTTGCTCTATGCCCTAAATTCATTACCATCTCTGCTGCCCATCCATCTAAACCTCTCGCCTTTCCACTTTTCAATCTCTTCCCTGCCTCATTCAGTTCATTTTTTGTGAATCTAATATTCCCATTACTAAATGCTTTCATGTTTTCTATCACTAAGTCCTTCACATCTAACATCTTTTCTACATCCATTACATATCTATTTAAGATTCTCTCTAACTCTTCTCTAGAGATACACTCTATTCCCTTATCATCTATTAATACTATCCCTCTCTTCCCTACATTTCTCCTTTTAATATAATTCCAAAATTTTTTACTCCCATCTCTTCCACTTTTATTAATAACCTCCAACAATTTACTATTCAACTTCATCCTCTCTCTATAATTATCCATTTTAGCCAACTTCTTTTCTAAGTACTTTCCCCATTTAGCATTAATATCATTTTCATTTTCTTTATTTTTAATAGCACACTTATATTCTCTGCATGCTTCTTTCCTCTCTTTTACATTTTTACTAACTCTCATTTTTTACTACTTTTATTCTTCTGTGTATTCTCAACTAAAATCCTATTTGCCACTTTTTCTATTTCACCACACCAGTTCTTATACTCATCCCCAATCAACTGCTCCATGGCTTCTTCAACTTTTATTTTATACCCTTCCAACTTATTCTTATCATTCACTCTCCATCCACATCTTTCACTATTGTTTCTACCTTTATTTCTATCCTCCATCACATTACTAACCATTTCTATTACAATAAAGAAATGATCACTATTACATACTCTCTCTTCATTATCAAACACCTTAATTTTCCGTATTTTATTCATTCCCTCTTTCTCTACCAATACATAATTTATTGTGTGAAATATATTATTCCTAGACCATGTGTATTGTCCCTCATAAATGTTTGATAAATTCCCAATGCTCAAATTTACTCTTTGACAAAATTCCTTCAAAAACTGACCATTCTTATGATCTACATCATCAATTTCTTCAATATGTCCATTCATATTCCCTATAACCATTATTCTCTTCCTCTTTTCTTTAAAACTCTGTATATCCTTAACTAGACATTCATATATACTACTGTTCCACTCCATTACAGTTTGACTATCTCTAGTGGCTATATACACTACAGCCACCATCCATTCTTGTCTACCCAACCTTATTTCAAACCACAAATACTCGACATTTAACAATATTTAAATATTTTTTTTGATATAACACCTATACCACCACCTTTTTTTTTATTTTTCTTTTCTATTTATATCCTGCCATACCACCTCTTCCAAAATAGGTTCTTCTTCTTCTCTTAGATGAGTTTCCACTACTGCTAATACCTCAAGCTCTTCACTTTCAATTGCTTTGTTTAATTCCAGCCACTTTTCTGGTCTCCTACCACCTTGCATATTCAAAAACCCAGTTTTAACAATTTCTTCTTTCCTAACTACTCTTTTATAAATTTCTTTTGATTCTTTCTTCTCCATTACGTTTATAATAAACTTTCTTACCATTAATCTTACAGATACATTCCCTCTCCATATCTATACTTATATCTAAATCAACCATCTTTTGCTTATTTCTTATATCCCATCCATTCTTCTTTTTAATAATATTACAATTTAAAAACCCACCCCCCTTTAAAAGTTTCCCGAATTATATTCTTTAAATATCAGACTCCCTAAAACTTCACTTCCTTATTTTCCTAAGTGCAATCCATCTTTACTATATAACTCCCTCTTTCCAATAAACCAATCCCATACATCCACAAACATAACATTATTTCTCACACACAATTTTTTCAATCTCTCATTTATAGAACATGCCCTATCTAACAAATGCCTCTTGTCAAATCTTGGTAATGTGATGTGAAGTGATGTGATGTATTGTGGCTTCTCCTTAAACGAAGTCAAGAATATCTCAGCAATTATGCCCAGATAAACCTGTTAGCCACTTTATTTTCCATTCCCCACTCTAAATTTTCCCATATTCTGCTCCATCCCATTTCCATAACATAATCTTTGTCAACTCTATAACCTTTATATCTAAATCCCCCTTATCTTTTCCCAAACCCAGTATAAAAACCAATAATTCACTTTCTGTATAATCACTCTTTTCATATTTATTTTTCCACAACTTTTTTTCAAACATTTACATTCAATTAACAAATGCCTAATATTTTCTATTCCTTCCTTACATAATTTACAAAATAAATCATCCATTTTTTTCCATTTACATGTATATTCTCTTGTAGCTAAAGATCCCGTTCGAGCCTTAAATAATAAACTACTTTTCTTACTATTATCATATATTAACTCACACCTAATATTCTGTTTATCTTTATATATATTTAAACTCTTTTTACTCTCCATACCATTTCTCCATCTCTCTAACTCCCTATTCTTTATTAATAAATCTATTCTTTTATCCCATTCCTTACTACTACAACCCTCAACAATCCTCTTAACACAATCATCCCATCTTTTGTACAAATATACTGATATAAATTCTTTATCCAAATCGTTTGCATACCGCATTACCTTTATACTCCAACTACCCCTGGTACGGTCTCTATATTTTATATTTGTAAATACAAGTTTATAAAAGCAATGTCGCGCTATATATGACTTGCTTTATTGATTACTATTCTATTTTAGGAAATTAAATACAATTAATATTTATTAATAAACTGTTTATTTTATTATTTTGTAGTAACTTAAAAAGGATCTTCAAAATCTGATAATTTAAAATGCTTACAGAATTTGCTCGGCAAGCAAAAGTATCTAAAATTAAGATAAAAATTCTTTAAAGTTTTTTTTTTTTTTTTAAAGTGTCATAGCATCGGCCGGGACGCGAACCCGCAACCCGGACAACTGCCTGCAAGTGCAAGGCAGTCGCGCTGACCTCTCGACCACCAATGCAAGATGTTGTATGAAAACTTTATATCTGTAAAATGTATTTAATTCCATTAAAACTGAAAAGAAAATCTAGAAATTAAATTAATGAAGAAATGGAATTGTATTTTGTTATTTTTTTTAAAAAAATCCTATTACTTTATGGCTCGGGAGTTCATAAGAAGTTCGAACGGACCTGCGAATGCTAGAATCGATTCTGGTAGTCTTCCGATTCCAAATCAACTACGGTAAAGCGCACAGGATGTATTTTGTTATAATATGAACTCGTCCATTGATGGATCATTTGAAATCATAAAGAACTCATTAGAGTTTAAAATAATTAAAACTTTATACTAAATAGTTAAATAAATATAAAATAATTAAAAACATAAAATTAATCAAAGGTTACCTTATTGTTTTACACATGATTTAAGTATTTGAGTCAAATATATTGATTTTAAAATGAATAAAATGCCCGTAAAGAGAAATATGCTATAAATTAATCAATATGCTTATTGTTTTGCGCATAAACATATATTATTTAATACATTCAGTTGTTGTATTTTATATTCCAGGGATTCTATCTCGGTTTAATTTAATATAGTACAACTGTTTAATATGTTGATAGAATAGATTTAAAACTTTTGTATTTTTGTATAAAATAGAGAATGGCAAAATTTATAAATAAATTTTAAATTATTGGCATACATTTATTAAAAAAGAATAAGAAAAAGATACTATATAAAAACAATATCAACTCTCTCCATACTACTATTCTACATAAAACTATATATTAATCTTTTACACATTTCTTTGTTTATATATTTCAGTAATGGGTAATGGAATAGAAGTTTGAAAAAAATTAAGTATATATTATATGAAATTAAGTTTAAGTATCTCTAAAAAAAAAATGTATATAAAGTTAAATTGTAACATGTTCTATATGGATTACTTGCAAAAGTATATGTTTCTAAAGTATATAGTGTAAGAGGTTGGTCCTGCTAATGACTGGTTGTGATAGGACTGAGTCAAGAATCATCAGCATCTCCATCAACGATTATCAATCCACTGGAGGATGAAGGTTTCTCCAAGTTCAATCCATCTTCTGCAATCTTTAGCTTCTCTTCTCCACATCACCCCTGCACACTTTCTTATTTCATCTATCCATCTCACATGTGGTCTCTTTCTGGGTCTTTTACAATCTGTTGGAATCCAGTTTAAAATTTCAACTGTCCATCTATTATCATCTCTTCTAGCAATATGTCCAGCCCAACTCCACATTAGTCTTTTAATTTTTTCAGTGAGGCCAGTAATAACTGTTTGTCCTCTTACCCATATATTGCATTTTCGATCTCTTCTTGTTACTCCCAACATGCATCTCTCCATACTTCTTTGAGTGGTCTGAAGTATCTGTATTGCTCTTCTATTAAATGTCCAGGTCTCAGATCCATAAGTAAGAACTGATAAAACACATTTATTAAAACCCTTCCTTTTGACTATATTAATATGATTGTACTAACGTGTGACAGTTATAAATATATATCTTACACATTCTTACATCTATCAATCTATTTTTTTTACAGTTATATAAATAATGTCCAATACTTACATAATTCCTTCTGTGACAATATTCTGTGTATATACATGCACGCACACTCTCACACGTACAATTTTTTTTTTAAAAATTCTGTCAATATAGTATCAAGTTGGTTCCTGATATTTTGTCCATTTTTTAAATATATAAATACAAATGATAATCATTAAAATTTTAAAATATAAAAAATTTTAAGTGATAAATTTAGTATTAAGTGTGTGTATATATATATTTAATAAAAAGCAATAGTAATTTTAAAATGTAGTACAATAATTTTAAGATAATAAATCTATCTTATTATGAAACTGGTCGTTTAATTAAGAAAGCTTCTTTAAAAAATGTATCACTAATTACATCTTATAAGGAATGTGAAAAAGCCAAAAGATTTGTCTCAGTTTCGTTTTCAGAATTTAAAGTTGGAATTATGCAAGCAATTTATAGAAGAGCTACTAGGCAGACTATATCTTTGTATTTAAAAACCAGAATTGTTTTTTTTAATTAGTTTATTTTTATTAGCCTAATGAAAGTGCCTGTGCGATTTAGTACAATGGTAGACTGAAGAACTTGAGAGCTAAAGATATGTGAATCCAGGCTCAATGCCAAAGGACTTGGCAAGGTCTGCATTCCAGGAAGGCACTGAACTTGAAGGTGTTGGAACAGAAAGACGCTATGTAGTAAAAACTTTTTTAAATTCACTGACTTAGAAACATATTGTTTAGAATTATATTGGGTACTATCTACATATATTCATCATCAGCATCAGCAGCAGCACTTTAAACTATTATCAATCCCTGCAGGATGAAAGTATCTCCAAGTTCAATCCATCTTCTCCAATCTCTAGCCTCTCTTCTCCACATCACCCCAACACACTTTTTTATTTCATCTATCCATTTACCACATGATCTCTTTCTAGGTCTTTTACAATCTCTTGGAATTCAGTTTAGAATTTCAATAGTCCATCTATTATCATTTCTTCTAGCAAAATGTTCAACCCAACTCCACTTCAGTCTCTTAATTCTTTCAATAATGTCAGTGACACTTCTTTGTTTTTTCAACAATGTATTTCATTTTTCATCTTTTCTTGTTACTTCTAACAAAATCTCTGCATACTTCATTGGGTGCTATTTTGTTAAGTGTAAGTAAGAACTGGTAACACACATTTATTAAAAACCTTCCTTTTCCAACATGTAGACTTACTTTCATTTAATATTAAATTATTTCTACCAAAAGCACTCCAAACATGTTTAATCCTATGAATTAATTTCATCCATTATGTTTTCATCTGTAGTAATAATCTGTCCATTATGTTTTCATTTGTAGTAATAATCTGTCCAAGATATGTGTAGTTGTTAACTTCTTCTAACTCATAAAATACTAAATACAGTGATGTACTTATGTATATTTACATACATACATAAATCACCATATTTAGTGTTTTGCAGTTTTTACATAGTAAATCTGAACATTTTTTGTACATGTGATTTACATATAATATTTACATTAACATTTGACATAAAAATAATGGATTCAAAAACGAAATTATCTGGTTACTAAAACCAGAAAAAGAAATCTTGAGAAGGCAGATACTCATAAAATAACAAACATGCTTTATTAAACACATTAAAGGATATATGTTTACAATGAATCATTAAAATATATTGTCATGATTGAAAAATATGCAAAAAACAACAGTAGTCTGTTGACCAGTATGGCAAAATAACCTGAAGGATGTGTATGACCAGGAAACTAATGAAGTAACTTCAGCTATTAGTTAGTTAGATAAAATAGAATATCCTTCTAAGTGGCCTCAAGTTACTGATAAAGTAAGAATTGTTATAACAGAGGATAGTCCACTTCAGCTAGCACATTTATAGCAATTGCATTATTGTTATGGATGCAAATTTAGTGATTTATACTACTTTTGATAAATGGAGAATATCACTTAAGACTATAGCTGGTATATTTTGTTACCATAGATGCAATTTTTTGCTTTTCCTGTAAGCTATTTACAATTTTAATGGTCAAAACATGTCTATCTCACTAACACACTGCAGAATTTAAACCCAGGACATAGAACTCAACACTAGGAGGGTTACCTCCCAGAAATCCCAAGATCAAATCCAAAGTCCAAACTCCACAACGCCCTCTACGGGATAACACATTTGATGCTACAAATAGTATAATTTCATGCCAGTGCCGGTGATCAGGGAGAAAACAAAAGACTCTAAATCTAAAATAGCCCTAGGTTCATTTAACAATAACTTATAGATGTGCCCGAGATAAACCCACTATGGTATGTTACTTAAATTGCACCCCGAATAAAAAGAGAAAAGAAATAAATTTACAAATAATATTTTTAATAATTAGATATAGAAAATAGTTTAGCTATATAACCTGAATAGCTATATACAATAAATAACAAGATGGCCGATACCTCGTACTTGGGTTCATTTAGATAATGTGTCTAAAATACAGTGACACGTTAGGCATAGCTATATAATTTGAATAGCTATATACAATAAATAACAAGATGGCTGATACCTCGTACTTGGGTTCATTTAGATAATGTGTCTAAAATACAGTGACACGTTAGGCATATGCAAGTCACATAAAGCCTAACAGAATTTGAATATTCTAAAATATCTATAATTGGAATCTTAAATGGAGACCAAGAGTCGCTCGTGAAGTGATTAACAAAATTATAAGATCGAGCTATACTGAACGGACTCAAAATTCATTTAAATAATAGAATTCTTTTAAAGTAATTACTAAGGAAAATGTACGGTGGTGCCAGCGATATAATGCCGAGGAATGGGTGCAGTTTCTGAGTATGCAACTTTATAAATTATGAAGAAAGGTCTTGGCTTTGGATAGGCATTTCGCCTTTTATTTGGGGCATTTCTAGCCCACTCACAGCTCAAGCCTGGCCTCCCATGTGCCATTATAGCACAGTACTGGGAACCGCGGAGTAAAATAAGGGGAACGGATTTAACCGATGACGACCTTTGCAAATGGTAAGGTTCCAGCACCCAAGCATATTTACTAGCAACACAGTTAAATTTTAAAATACACTTAGTAAAACAAAGGGCAATTTATTAAAGAACAGAAATAGCTCGCTCTCAAATTTTATATTTTTAATGGCCAGCGAACTCTCAACAAAGCTTAGAGAAATAAATACTTATTCTAACAAAATTACTTTTAAACATATATAAATGATAAGAGGAGGATGCATGTTTTTGGTATAATAAACTAAGATGGCAACCACGCATTATTTAACTTCCCTACATAACTCGCATTTGCCTAAAGAAATTAATTACATTTAATACATTTAAATAAGACATTTACAAATATATATAGAAAATCAACCCAAGCACAAGTTCAGCATGCATTAGAAAAAAACTCTTGAATAAATACATATTAAGGAATATACAAAATTTATTAGCTATATAGCATGAAGGTTTCTGAGATCTCGGGTTGATTTTAATTACTCGTTCTTTCAGATCCATCCGTGGGCATTTCCAAATTTGTAACAAAGTTCTTAAGCAAATTTTGATTCTCCTGGGTTTGTTGTTCCACAGCAGCAGTTAGTATATTTCAGGAGCAGCATTTCTTTGGGCTGGTTCAGTTGGGCTTGATGACATGGTGACAGGACATCGGATAGTGAATGACGGATGGCCAAGGCACTGGCTCCTGAGGGAAAACAGCCTACTGCCCTTTACCCCATCATTCTAAGGTTAAATGATTTTAAAACTTGTTCTAAACTAACAAACAAGCCGGTCAGTCTGATAACGCAAATAAAACTAAAACTATTAGAAAATCAATTTCAAAATTACAGAAAATATAACTTCTGCTGTCACAATATCAGGCAAATTAATTAATAACTCTATAATAATCTTATAATAATCAATCTTATAATAATCAATCAGCCCTATTTATATGCTCTCTCTGATTACAATCTCCCTGCGGTGGTAAAATCCATTCCTTAAGTTATTAATAAATTGAAAAACACTGACTGCATTTTTTAATTAAATCCACTCATAAGCATTGTTTTTAATCTTATCAAATCTACTAGTAAAACTGGCACCAATATAGTTAAAATTAGCCACTATTGTTCTTTCCCTACCCTCACTGATTTAAAAGAAAAATGGCATGTTTTTGAAAAACTAAATAACATTTTATATTTATAAAACTCTCTTTTGAATTTAATTTCCAGAATATATTTATCAGTGATATTATTTTATTAAATGCAAACAAATATAGTGGAATAACATCACAAAATAAACAGGTTCAAAAACAACAAATTTTAAATAAATATTTTCATAAATTTTAAATATTATTGCAGTATGTGTGTAGATGAGAATATGTGACCTACTTTATTGTACAAGCATATATAAGTAATATATACTTGATGGTTTGAAAATAAAACCGTTTAAGACAATTTTAATTATTATAAAACCCTGGGCACCCCATTAGACATATAAATTTAGGCCGGATTTTGGTAAATATACCCAGTACACACAATACAATAAAATTAGGGTTTTAAATAAGGCATGAGGGTAGGAAACAGGAAGGCAAGGTGAAACTAAGATTGGTAAGGCATATCTTACTGTTTCACATTCCCTTAGAATGTCAAAAAAAATTTCAAAAACAAAAAGGTTTTACACCCAGTGTTTACTAGTATTTTTGAATATCAGCACAAAAAAATTTGACAAGGGGCAATGATATTTAATGATATACCCGAATCATATTTCAACATTTTCTCATGTGGGTGATCAAAAGGAAGGTTTCAAGCTTCTAGCATTATATGTCCCTTTAAGTGTTCCATTGTCTTCTAGTAAGTATGCATTTGGGTCACATATGCGCTTTATTATGTACAGCCCCTGATACAGTGGGAAAAACTTGCACTTTTTTGATCTCAATCACTGGGTTTTGGGGTTCTTACCCACACTCGATCCCCGATTTGAAACTGGTGCAGTCTCCATTCCTTAAGCTGCCTTTTTTCAGCCCTTGAGGTTAAATGCTAGTGTAGAGCACGCCGGTCTTCTTCGATGTTGATCTTCTGTTCATCTTTTGGTAAGGGTGTTTTATTAATGAGGGCTCAGATTTACTAAAATGTAGGCGCATAGGTGTCAGTCCTGTAGCCTCATTAATGGTCCCACTGATATATTGAAAAACTTTAGAGGTTTGGTTTACCCAACCCCAGTGATCATGGTGAATTTAGGTTCTAAATAACCGGTTGATTTCACGCATAACCCTCTCACAAGGTTTAGATTGCGGATTCCAGATTGATGTCAGGATGTGCTTGAGGCACTGTGTTTTGATTCAATTTCGCCATCCCTGTGAGGTGAATGCAGAGCCGTGGTCAGAGAGAATCATCTCCG
Source organism: Epiperipatus broadwayi (assembly GCA_028023455.1). NCBI lineage: Eukaryota > Metazoa > Onychophora > Udeonychophora > Euonychophora > Peripatidae > Epiperipatus > Epiperipatus broadwayi. The sequence goes on from JAQFVV010006270.1 coordinate 5,244,964, forward strand.
GCTTTCCAATATTTACGAATTGCTTGTGTTGTAATACATTGGTTCGCACTCTGCATGTCTGCTCTTAAAACAGGGTAAGCCCATGCATATTTTGAAAACAAATCATAGGTTACTAGAAGGTATTAGAACCTACGGTACGATGGCAATGGTGCATAATGGTCGATTGCTAATATTTTGTTAGGTCCTGATGGGATAATGGAGGTTGTAGCACTACTGTAAATTTTATTTGGTGCTTTATTCTTCGCACAGGTGGTGCACTTCTGGAGGGTATGCAAAGTGTCTTGGTGCATCTGAGGCCAATGAAACTGTCACTGCAATGCTTCTTCAGTCTTCTTGGGACTGTAATGCCCTACCAGGTTATGCATGTAACTAATTAACTGACTTCTCATCTGGGGTGGAACTAAGATTTTCCATGACTTACCCTCCTTTTCTACCTGTTGTTGTAAAAGTCCATTCTGTAATCTATACTTGGTTTTTCCTCTCCTAGTGGTGCATTCTTGCATAGGATTTCCTTGATGCTGAACCTCTTACATCAACTCTTTATATTGGGGTTGCTTTTCTTGCCAGTGTCACAAATTCTTTAACTTCTGCTCAATATCATTGTCCAGTATATTGGTCAAAATGGATAACTGCTGGTCTTCAAATATAGGATTGCATGGCTTTACTTCCACAGGGTGATGACTTAATACATCGGCCACTACATTTTCAGAGCCTGGGCAATAAATTACCTTATAGTGAAATTTCTGAACTGAGAGGCTCCATCATATAAGGTGATCATTATTGAAGTAACTCTTGTTCAAAAACTCTAGACACTGGTGGTCTGTGATGATGACCACTTCTGAACCCAGTAAGACTTGCCTAAATTTATTGCATGCCCACACAATGGCCAGTGTCTTCTGTTCCATGATGGTGTAATTTTTCTCAGCTACCTTTAATGTATGCTGAACGATAGTACTTGGGTGATGGCCTGCTGGACTGACCTGAAATAGCACAGCACCCAAACCTTTCTTGCTGCTATTGGTCTGTACATAGAAAGGGTGTGCAAAATTTGGGTAATGTAACATTACAGTTTGGAGAAAGTTTTCTTTAATTTTTGTAAAATCACTCTCATGTTGTGTGGTCCATTCCCATCGATGGTGTGGTTTCACTAATTCTAGTAGCATGGAAGTATTCTTCATGAAGCCTGGATAAAACTTGTGATAATAACTACAGAGGCCCAGGAAAGATTGAATTTGCTTCTGGTTAACATGTCGGGGAAAATCCTTGATTGCCTCTATCTTATCAGGATGGGTACAGATTCCTTGTCCATTTACAATGTGACCAAGAAATGAAATTTCTTCCAGGGCAAAACAGCTCTTTTTAAAGTTCACCGTAATATTCTTTTGGGCACACTCATCGAAAAACTGCTGTAGATGAGCCAGATGCTCTTGAAAATGTTGGGATGCAATTACCACATCATCAATGTAGCAGATCAATTTTCTTTTGAGGTCTTCTGATAGGACTTGGACCAGGCATCTCATAAGCCCAGCGCCACTATTTATTAATCTGAATGGCACTCTCCATTGTGCCAGAAGGTGGTTCTGATCCTGAGGGTGCAACACCATCTGCCAATATCTAGCAGTTAAATCTAAGGTTGAAAATATATTTTTCTTTGAGATCTTGATAAAAATTTCTTGTATGGAGGGAGGTATGTCCCATTCTGGTATGGTGATGTTGTGATGTTGTTGAGCTTCCTGGTGTCTAGGCACAATCTTATAGATCCGTCTTTTTTCTTACGACCACCAATGGGTTATTGTAGGGTGACGATCCCTTTTCAATCACTCCCCATTCGATCATCTGTTTGATTTGAGCATCTACTCCTTCTTGGTATTGGAATGGGATGGGGTAGGTGTGGGTTTGGAAATAGTTTTCTTCTTTGACACTTATCTGGTGAACATAGCCCTTGATTTCTCCGGGTATCTGGGAAAATACCCATTGCATCTTTGTTAATAGCTGCTGCAGCTGGTACTGGTCTTCTATCATTCTTAAAGATGACTCCTGGACTTAATTGTGAATGGTCTCTTCATCGATATCTACTTCCATACTCCTAACTTGAATTTCACAGAGTCTGTGGGCTTCATTGAAACTGTGGGCTTCATTGAAACTGAACTTCTCTCATTGGATCGTCATCACATTCTGGTCACAGTCAATTATACATATATTTTGACTCAGGAAGTCTGACCCGATGATGATCTCTCACACCAAGCCATTGATCACTAGAAATGCATGTCCAAAGGTTGTTTGCCTGAATTTGATCTCTAGCCACACCTGGTATCCTTCAGTTTTCATTCTTTTGCCATCAGCTAACTTCATCTGAATTGGTCAGGCTGGTAATCTTGGTATACACCCATTTTGTTCTTCCAATTGCACCAACCATCCCTTTGAGATGCACAAAACTTGGCTGCCTGTGTCAATGAGGGCCTGTGTTTCCATGGACCTAGTGTAACATTTACTACAGGGCAGGGACTAAGATGGAGTCCCCAGGTAGGATCTTCTTCTTGTATGACTGTAGAGATAGGATTTTTGTCTAAAGTATAGTTAGGTTCCCCTTTTAGCTCTTTGGTTCCTACTGCCATCATTTTTCATTTCTGTTGGCAGTGGTGATCTCTGGAGGTTTTCCTTGGTGTCTGTTCTGTTTTCCATCAGCTGAAGTCTTGCGTAGTTAGGAATTCTGCCATTTCATTGGTGTTTGTAATTCGGCTCCCAGCCATAAGTTGTTGGATTGATGGTGGCATATTTTGCTGGATGGTGTGAATAATATGCACATCAGACAATGCAAATGTGGTGAGTGATGCCAGATGGTTGGCCTGCCAGATATAGAATTGGGTGTGTGTACCTTTGATACTCCTGTATTTTTCTTGTGATACAGTCTCTAAGATGCCACTCTGGCATTCATCGCTCCAGTAGTGTTTCAATAAGGCCTTGCTATACTCGGTGAAGTCACCTATTTCTTTCTCTTTAAGCTCCATCAGTCCTTCATGTAGCCATATAAATATAGGGTGGTGATTACAATTTGCTCTTGAGACCTAGCCTTGTAGAATGTGAAGAAAGCTTCCAGGCTCTCCAGATGTCCATGGGGTTTTTCTCCAATCTCTCCACAGAATATTTTTATGATGATCACTTTATCTAATTGGGTTTGAATTCCCAGATCAAATTTCAGAGTTCTATGGATTTTGGTGACCTCAAGGTTTGCAGTATCCTTATCTTTGTTGAACGGCAGAACATCCTTATCTTTGTTGAATGGCAGAACATCCCGGATGGTTTTGTTTTGATTCTCATTTTCTTCTTTTTGTTGTTGGAGAATTTCCTGTTTCTGTTTGATTTTGTTAATTATGGGCATGGTCAGTTCTCAAAACCTACTCTTTTCTTTTTTGGCTTCTTTCATTTTGATTTATTATTTTGAAGCGTTATTATAATTCTTCGCTATAAGTGGCAATTCTGGATCACGAATCTTCTGGTTATTATTATTTGCTATATTTATATATATTTTAAAGTCCTTTTAATTACTTCTTTATCAAACAATGGCGACTGGCTGTCTTCCACTCAGTCTCTGGCCTTTCTGCTCATCCTTGCTTTATCCTGTACTGATTTCATTATGCTGCTTCTTTGTTAATTTGGAAATATGAAACAAAATATTATTATTTTATTACTCAGATTTCTTCTGCTGCTTGCTCAACTGTTTGGCGGTGTCCTATTTAATTATTTGCTAGACTCGGGTATCTCAATGGGTATCTCACTGTCATTCCCCCTTGTTCAGTGATTTCAAATGGATAGATTTACAAAATATTATTATTATGATTTTTTTACAGAAACTTGTTTACATAAGTAGCTATACATAAAAGGACCAAATCCGAATTTTACAGCTTTACATGCATGAACCAATCTGTTCATCATCACTATTTCAAGGTGCAATATCATTTGTGGTCACATCTATATCATTAACCTCCCCCAGGGATATTTAACTTAATTATCTCGTTTGACTCCAGACGTTCAATTAGACAATCATACATTTTTATTTTTACAATTCTTATTTGATGCAAAGCTATAAATGTTGCACTATTTTTTTGAAATTATGTTTAGTACAGTAATTAGCGCACATATATTTTTATAATATGACCAGAGCTGACAAAAGTTTATATATATATATTCCTTGTGTCATACTATATTAAACTGAAAATTCTCCAAGTGATTGTCTAAATGCCTGAGCCAAACAAAATACATATAATAATATCTTAAAAATATAAATCACGATATTGAAAATATTGAACTACAGGGAAATGGGTAATTAAATGAACTAAATACTATCAGGGTTTTGTGGGTGTTTAAATCGAAGCCTCACATTGTAAAGTGCCATGGACCCGGAAAAAAAAAACATTATGTAATGGTCAAAACATGTCTATCTCACTAACACACTGCAGAATTTAAACCCGGGAAATAGAACTCAACACTAGGAGGGTTACCTCCCAGAAATCCCAAGTTCAAATCCAAAGTCCAAACTCCACAACACCTTCTATGGGATAACACATTTGATGCTACTAATAGTATAATTTCATGCCGATGCCGGTGATCAGGGAGAAAACAAAAGACTCTAAATCTAAAATAGCCCTAAGTTCATTTAACAATAACTTATAGATGTGCCCGAGATAAACCCACTATGGTATGTTACTTAAATTGTACCCCGAATAAAAAGAGAAAAGAAATAAATTTACAAATAATATTTTAATAATTAGATATAGAAAATAGTTTAGCTATATAAATTGGATAGCTATATACAATAAATAACAAGATGGCTGATACCTCATACTTGGGTTCATTTAGATAATGTGTCTAAAATACAGTGACACATTAGGCATATGCGAGTCATGTAAAGCCTAACAGAATTTGAATATTCTAAAATATCTATAATTGGAATCTTAAATGGAGACCGAGAGTCACTCGCGAAGTGACTAACAAAATTATAAGATCGACCTGTACTGAACGGACTTAAAATTCATTTAAATAATAGAATTCTTTTAAAGTAATTACTAAGGAAAATGTACGATAGTGCCAGCGATATAATGCTGAGGAAGGTGCAGTTTCTGAGTATGCAACTTTATAAATTATGAAGAAAGGTCTTGGCTTTGGATAAGCATTTCACCTTTTATTTGGGGCATCTCTAGCCCACTCACAGCTCAAGCCTGGCCTGCACCCAGGAGCTTCGTAACTGTGGGGACATACGTGAAATAATTCCCATGTGCCATTATAGCACAGTACTGGTAACCGCGAAGTAAAATAGGGGGAACGGATTTAACCGATGACGACCTTTGCAAATAGTAAGGTTCCAGCACATATTCACTAGCAACACAGTTGGGCAATTTATTAAAGAACAGAAATAGCTCGCTCTCAAATTTCACATTTTTAATGACCAGCAGACTCTCAACAAAGCTTAGAGAAATAAATACTTATTCTAACAAAATTGATGATACATAAAAACTACTTTTAAACATATATAAATGATGGGAGGTGGATGCGTGTTTGCAGTATAATAAACTAAGATGGCTACCACCCATTATTTAACTTCCCTACATAACTCACATTTGCCTAAAGAAATTAATTAGATATTTCATTACAATACATTTAAATAAGACATTTACAAATATATATAGAAAATCAACCCAAGCACAAGTTCAGCATGCATTAGAAAAAAACACTTGAATAAATACATATTAAGAAATATACAAAATTTATTAGCTATATAGCATGAGGGTTTCCGAGATCTCGGGTTGATTTTAATTACCTCGTTCTTTCAGATCTGTCCAAGGGCATTTCCAAATTTGTAACAAAGTTCTTAAGCAAATTTTGATTCTCCTGGGTTTGTTGTTCCACAGCAGCAGTTAGTAGATTTCAGGAGCAGCATTTCTTTGGGCTGGTTCAGGCTTGATGATACGGTGACAGGACATCGGATAGTGAATGACGGATGGCCAAGGCACTGGCTCCTGAGGAAAAACAGCCTACTGCCCTTTACCCCATCATTCTAAGGTTAAATGATTTTAAAACTTGTTCTAAACTAACAAACAAGCCAGTCAGTCCGATAATGCAAATAAAACAAAAACTATTAGAAAATCAATTTCAAAATTACAGAAAATATAACTTCTGTTGTCACAATATCAGGCAACTTAATTAATAACTCTATAATAATCTTATAATAATCAATCTTATAATAATCAATCAGCCCTATTTATATGCTCTCTCTGATTACAATCTCCCTGCGGTGGTAAAATCCATTCCTTAAGTTATTAATAAATTGGAAAACACTGACTGCATTTTTTAATTAAATCCACTCATAAGCATTGTTTTTAATCTTATCAAATCTACTAGTAAAACTGGCTCCAATATAGTTAAAATTAGCCACTATTGTTCTTTCCCTACCCTCACTGATTTAAAAGAAAAATGGCATGTTTTTGAAAAACTAAATAACATTTTATATTTATAAAACTCTCTTTTGAATTTAATTTCCAGAATATATTTATCAGTGATATTATTTTATTAAATGCAAACAAATATAGTGGAATAACATCACAAAATAAACAGGTTCAAAAACAACAAATTTTAAATAAATATTTTCATAAATTTTAAATATTATCACAGTATATGTGTAGATGAGAATATGTGACCTACTTTATTGTACAAGTATATATACATAATATGTACTCGACGGTTTGAAAATAAAACCATTTAAGACAATTTTAATTATTATAAAACCCCAGACACCCCATTAGACATATAAATTTAGGTGGGATTTCTGTAAATATACCCAGTACACACACAATACGATAAAATTAGGGTTTTAAATAAGGCATGAGGGTAGGAAACAGGAAGGCAAGATGAAACTAAGATTGTAAGGCATATCTTACTGTTTCACAATAGAAGTCACAACAGAATCAAACACTATAATTAACAGAAGCAAAACTCTCTGTACAGTAGTGCAAACCAGAATAATCAATAGATGTAAGAAGATTTGTGCATAAAATCCCTATCTAATGCCTACTCATCCAATATCCTCAGACTAGTTTCTAGCTGGTGACTTTCATCAGTGAGGAGAGTTTTGTCTCTGTTATAACAGCTTGCGGAAACATAGGGAATAATCATGTGATATTTAGTGGTTTAAATACTGATTCCATTAGCATCATTTTCCTAAGTGCAACTGGAATTTGATCAAACAGATTCAGAATAATCTATGGTCATTGTCAGGGACACACTAGTATTGTCCAATTTCCTATGCATAGTTGATACTTCTATATCCCTCACCCATATGAAAAAATCACTTTATAAAACATATCAGTGTTAATTAATTATAGGTTTATTGAACAAAGAGCAAAAATTACAAAAAAGAAAAGATGTGTAAAAAACAATAAACATATAAGAAGGGTACAAAAACAAAAAGAATTTGGAAAAGACATTATTGGGCAAAAAAATTATTCGCGAATTGCACCTTACATAATTTTATGTAAATTAACAAATATACTTACAATTTTATAAAAACAAAAATATTAAACATTTTTTGTCACAAAATTTAACTTTATTTTATTCAAATCACTAAACATCACACGATCACCATTCTTTATGCTTCCACAAGCTGGTAACATAGTGGCAAAACTCTCCATACAATAGCGCCACTCAGTGCAAGACAGAGTAATCATTGGCAAGAAAATAGCTTTCTTATTTGTACTTTGTATAAGCATAAATAGGAAATACATAACTTTACAAGTATATAAAATAGAAACTTTATTAAACATTATTGAGTAAAAAATTAGTAAATAAATATTCAAACAGAAAGAAAAATTACTTAGTGAATCGAATTTTCTAATTTTCATTAATAAAAATTCTGGAATAATATGTATATCAAGTTGATCCAAAATATCTGACTCTTGATATAATGCAATATTTGAAAGTCTATTGTGGAGTGTAAGTAGTTTTTAATAATTTTAAGTTTAGAAAAGAATTGTTCCAACAAATACTACAGATCTCAGTAATAACAAAAAAATCTGTAGAGCCATTGTAAAGTTTGGATAAACTATCATTAAATTGTTTGAATACATTAAATTATTTAATATAGATCATTTTTAGAATTAAAAATGGTTGGCTGTATAAAAATTTTTTACCTATAAATCGTCTGCTACTAAAAATGATTTTCGTATGTTAATTTTTGTCATAATTTTTACAACATAATAAACATTTTTTATTTTGTGAAGTACTTAATAAATGCAAAAACTGAAATGATTCTTATGTTCTTTTACTAAAGTAAATCTTTCCTGCAAAGATTCTAATATTTGATCTATTATGCAGAGAAAAAATTACCTTTAAACGAAATTTCAGAACATTCTATATTTTTATTTCGTGTTCAGAATCAAATTGTAACATCTTTGTATATCACCTTAGTGGTCTACTATTAGAAAATACAGATTCTGCACAAAATTGTGCTGCCATTAATTTTGCGTTTCCTCCAATTTCTTTGAAAGTTTCATCAAATCATTCAATGTATCTAAAGCAAGTAGGAGATTCATGAATAAGATTGCAGTATTTTGCTGACAAAATTCACTAGCACTTCACTGATGAATGCCAAAAGCATAAAACCAATATGGGATAGGGATATTCTGAAAAGCTTGTTAAGAAATACTGCGCACACTCATATAACATTTGTAATTCAAGCTTAGTAAATTAAGTCACATTATATATGACTTGATTTCCTTGCAAATATTGTTTTGCTCTTAAGGCTTTGGAGATTTTTATGTTACTAAAAGCTATTAACATATGATGTATCTGAACTTAGTTCAGACCCATATGGCTATTTGAGTTGGATAGCTGAATTTGAAATATGGATGTCTGAAAATTTCAGATTTTCTACATAATAGTTAACCATTTGATAAAGTGCTGGGCTTGACTTGGTATTTTAAATCTAATGCTTGAATATCCTAGTGCCTCACTGAGGAATGCCAAAAGCATGAAACCGGTCTGGGGATAGGGATATTCTGAAAAGCTTGTTAAGCTATTGGCATGCTCATTATATAAAATTCACTTTATATAAAATATCATACCAAACTTTATTACAACAAATAAATGTAAATGTATCAATTTTTTCACCTAGACATTTTAGCTAATATTTAGGTCGTTCATCCAGTTTTGAAGAGTCATTACAAATTTCATAATAAAGCATATATTTCAAGTAAATATTTATAAAAAGATTTTATGGTCCCAATTCTGCTCATCCACCATATTTTGGATAATGGCTTTAAGATTAAATCAGTTGCATAAGTTTAAGTTTTTAAACAGAGCAAAACTCTCCATACAGTATTGCCACCTGTGCTAAACAGAGTAATCAATGGATGCCAGAAGGCTTGTGCATAAAATCCCTATCTAATGCCTATTCATCCAATATCCCCAGACTAGTTTCTGGCTTATGGCCTTCGTCAGTGAGGAGCTTTGGATCTGAGAGCACTGCATCTAGATCTTAGGATCTAATGCAACCCTCTAGCAACCACCTTTTATCTCTACTTAACTACAAAACTATCAACAATTAATGTGCTAGTATAGGAGATGTGATCATGTGATGCTTAGAAGTTTAAGTTTTTACTTGCCTCCACTAAACTATTTTAGAACTAGGATCAGAATAAAATAAGATCTAAAAAAATAATAACAAATAAGTGATTATAAATAATTTGTTTAAGACAAAGCTATAAAATATAAATAACAATTAAAACACAAATGCATTTTGTTGTATTTATATGAGTATTGAATGTCTTTAGAAAAAAATTTAATTTCCAAATACATTCAACTGTTAGTAATAGCATCCAGGTTAGTATATGACCAATGTTTCAAGATGTATTATTCTCCCCTCTTTTTCAGACGTTGCTGGCCTGACCAGTGACAGTACTAGCATGGGAATTGAACCTGGACTGTTAGATTCTTGAGTATTGAATTTTAAGGTAAAGTTCTAACCAATTGAGCTATCTTGCCAAAGACATTCAATACTCATATTAGATGATGAAAATAGTCCAATATGTAAATACAACTAAAACACCATCATCAGAAACCTTCAGGAAAACACAAAAATGTATTCTATTTGGATATAATTAGTGAATATTTTATTTAAGTATTTCCTCTTCACTTGTGTTTTTGTACCTGTGTGCATCTTGTCAGCATCTCTCCTGGTAATTGTGCACACCTGCTTTATATATAGAATTTATCAGTGGCTGATCATTATAAATGTGGAGAAATACAAACTATGAGCCACATGGTCAAAGATTATCAAACTTATGGCTATAGTGACAGAATTGAGGAACGTAATAAAACCACCAGTGAAGCAATCTCCTAAATGAAATCTCTACAATTTTCTTTGTGATATCATGTTAATAATGAAGCTGTCAAAATCCATATGCCAAATAAATAAAAATGCTTACAAGGACTTGTGAAGTTTGGTGAAAATATTGCATAGACATAAATTTGACTCATATGAAAACATTAAATTATGATGTGAACTAATTTAAAAACTAAAACAGTAGTAGATGCATTCAGGGCCTTTCAGAGAATATGTGAGGCCCAGGACAACTAATATTTTAGAGGTCCTTCAAAATTTAAAATAAGAACATAAGGAGAGAGAGAAGAAATGAGTTTTTACTGACAGAGCTGAAAACAGGATTCTGGGAGCAGTTAGTTATGAGTCGCAGAAACGAGTAAGCAGATCAAATCCAGATTGCATTCGGATAGGGTAGATTCACTTTAGCATTGTTAGTAGTATCATAAAACACATCACAGAACTGACAGGGGATGAGTTCTGCTGGTCACTGAGTGCTACAATCACTTTTGTCACAGAGTAATCAAATTAGCACCTCTTTCATAAACTGGCTTACTTTTCAACTCGTGGTATGCCTGCTTGGAAAAGTTTTTCTCAAATATTTTTGGGGAAAATTTAACTGTAAGATTAAGGCCATTCTATGAGCCATGACATCACTTTGCCTTCTATATTTTTGTTTAACATATTGAGTTGCCAAGTTGAGGCCCCTAATTTTGCCAGGTCTGGGGCAGCTACCCCTCCTGTCCCTCCCCTCTGATTGGCTCTGCTTACAAGGACTTGTGAAATTTGGTGAAAATATTGCATAGACATAAGTTTGACTCATTTAAAAACTGTTAACTTATGATGTGAATTTAAAACTAATTAAAAAAATAAAACAATAATTTATAGCTTTATGAATTGGGGGGGGGGGACAAAGATATTATAAGAACAGTAGAAATAATATATTTTTAAAGCAGTCATTCCTTGCCTTTTAGAGGATCATCCAACACATTTTTTAAAAGTGATAATGAGAATTGTTTAAAATTAATTAAATTATTTGGAAAATTCGATTCTGCTATGCAACTCAGAAAGAGGTTTAAGAAAAGGATGTAAAACTTACTACATAAGCAAAGATATTCAAAATGAAATTATACTTCTGTTGAGTCAAACCATCACTAAGAAAACATTAGAAATCATTAAAAATCAAGTATTGTTTTATCACGTTCTATATACTCTGGTCATAACAAAAATGGGACAAATGACACTCATATTATTATTTGTATCCTGTAGAGAAAAAATAACACTGGAATAATATCATTTTTTAGTGTTCATGTCACTGTGAGAAAAGATCTTTGTGATACCATAGTTAATAAACTACAACAATGGCAACTTGAAATAGGCAAATAAGAGGACAAGGTTATACCAATAGTGTATACATATTAAAGGAAAAAGAATGGTTTAGCATTGAACATAATTTAGATTTAATAATTAATGATACTTCAAAAGTGAATTCATATGCAGACGGGAATTTTTTTTTTTGTCTTATTTAGTCGCTTTATAACTTTTTTACATCTTCAAGAAAATGTTGATTCATTGTAAAAACAACATATTTTTAGCATTACTTTAAAACTTTTGTCACACAGACATTGGAAGAGTTTAGTTGATGAAATCAGTCAAACATATTATCCTATTTATAAATTGTCAAATGAAGAAGAATGTGATAGAGAAACAAGATACAAATGTGTTTTTTTTTCATATGTGAAACGCGTTGACCAGGAAGCGAACCCGGGTCAGCTGCTTGGAAGGCAGCTATGCCAACTGCTAGGCCACCAACGCTTCATCTTTATGTTCTCTAATTTTGTGTTATAATCTTCGGAACTAAGCACAAAGAGTTTGTAAAATCTTACAAAGATCTTACAAAAATATTGAGTTTGCCATTATGTTAACTGAAATATTTACACAACATTTTGTCCAAGGGAAAAAAAGTACCCAATTTCAATATGAACAGAAAGATTAAGTATCTCATTGTCTAAAAAAAATTTTCAAATATTTTTTTGTTATATTGTTGTGGGTGTTGTCCAAAGATTCTCTTAAAAAAAAACAGATTTGAATTATTGCAACCCCGTAGTATTTATTCTCAATTTCTAAATAATATGATTACTTTTTTGAATTTGTCAATTTCATTAAGAATATGGTTTACAATTCTTCTAACTGTAGTCAGTAGTGAGCCTTTTTTCTCTCTTTTAAGGTTAGAACGTTGTTGTGAACTCATCCTAACTCAGAAAAGGTACCCTCAAGAAATGAACTTGTCCTCACAACAATCTTATCAAGAACAGATTCAACTTACAATGAAACTGATCAATGAAATAACAATAAAGGAAATAAATAGCCAATTTCATAAACGGGGCAGTTAAGAGAGCTAAATCAGTGAGTCCGATCATTAGACGGCAAGCTTCCTATATATTGACGTACATTTGAGAGGGAAAACACAGGCGACAAGTTCAGACAATTGTCGAATGGTAGAATGTATGTTGTCAGCTATTAAGCAAGAAGCTTCTAGCTATAGTTATCACCATACCTGCATATGAAGCTAGAAACCATAGGTTGAAAGTGTCGAAGTCCTAATGGAAAATCACATTTCTTCCTAAACATTACCTATACGCTAACGCTTAGAATTGCTTACCCCATCAACCGTATTGATGCAACGGATATTATTAAACGTTCGTATATACTCTGTACATAAAATAGATACTATTTTAGATTGTAAATACATTTAATAAAGAGTTGTGTTATTCTTAAATCACCAGGAATATTACTCCCGGGCATATTACAGCATAAACGCAACAAAGGTAATAAAAAGTTATTCATAGTCTTCAATTTTTCAAAGAAAGATTAAGTCCGAGTTCAAACCCCTATATATTACATATATAAGTACAGGTATGAAAAAGCCTATACTGTAGGGGAAAAAAAGAAAGATTAAGTAATTTCTCTATTAATGCTATTAAACAGTGTATATTTAAAAATAAATGTAAGCGAACTAATTTCAAAGTTTGCTAGCATTTAAAATGAAAAACGGATTGTATTGCGTTAAATATTTATATATTAAATGATTTTTTTTTTCTTGATTATATAATACACATGTACCTTTGATATTTATTCATTTGTAATGAGATTGTAATACCGTAATTGTTCTATTTTTTGTAACATATTTTCTTTTTTGAGAGTTTAACTAAACATATTTTTGAAATAAAAATATATTAAATCAAGGTTCTATACAATTGTATGTTTATTTGATTATTTAACTATTATGTTCCGGGGGTGGGGGGTGGAGAGAGGCACTTCATATCTGTGCACGCTGATGCTAAAAATCCTAGCGCCAGACTTACATATTTCGCACACCAACTCTTTCACTTACGATACTCAAATGTCATGTGATCTCTCGAACGAAAAACCAATCTATTTTTATATTTAAGTAAGTTCATAAAATTTTAGCACAATTAAATAAAACATTTTAATATGTCAGCTGAGTTCTTAAATGACTTCAAAAAACAAATTCATTTTCAGCAATATTATCAACTTACCGGTAAATATATTATTAAGAACACGTTATTATAAGTATAGACTGTTTACCGTCTGTTTTTTCAATAGTCTATGTATTTAATTCTTTCTTTCAATTATAATAGGCACTGGACAATGAGAATTTTTTCCTTATTAGTTCATTATAATAAAATAATCAAATGAGTTATTATTTGGAACATTATGGACTATTCCAGTATTATGATCTTTAAACTGTTGTGTGTATTAAACCATGAAGGGGATGAAGATTGACCGCACGTATATACTTACATATGTATGAAAATATATATCTGTAAGGAATCATGCAAGCTATCAGTGATGATAACTTATGACAACTATTTTTTAAAAATTATCTTAATATGGATACAAATAAATGTAGACATATCCATGTAACGGTCTCATAATGTAGTGATTAATCTGCCATACCTATGACATTGTAATGAAAATATCTAAAAGTACCTTTACCTAAATATATATTTGTCATGTCCAACTAAATGTTTAAAGCTTTTAATAAAATCTTTGAGTATGTGTGTGTAGTTGGTCTAACACCGGTTCTCAACCTGTGGGTTGCGACCCCCTTGAGAGTCGAACAACCCTTTCACAGTGGTCGCCTAAGACCATTGGAAAACACATTTTCGATTCATAACAGTAACAAAATTAAAGGCTGGGGGTCACCACAACATAAGGAACTGTATTAAAGAGTCACGGCATTAGGAAGGTTGAGAACCACTGGTCCAACAGGAAGTAAATAAACACTAGAAAATTAAGTTATGCTAATATGTAGATTAATAAAAGCATGCTAATTTGCAATAGTATGCAAATTTGGACTGATTATGCAAATTAAGTAAAGCTAACACACATACTAAAATTAGCAGTGAACATGGTATATGTAGTAGTAATAGTAGCAATGCATTGTCACGAAGTGTGGTAATGTGAAGAGCGATACATGGAAAGAATAGTGCAGTGAAATGTATGCTTTAGCACAGTGATCAGAAAATACAAGATTTTCTATATGTGTTTATTGTAAAACAAATAGCAAGTTAAATGGATTATTTAAGATATACCACTTATTAATATTTTATATTATAGAGTAAAAAACTAGTTGTTAAGTTTATTCTTTGACTTATGTAATTTATTCCATAATAAATCATTGATGTTTATATTACCTTGTATATCAAAATATATTAACAAACACAGTATTAAAATATGTGTAAATGAAAGGAAGCTGGCCAACTTCCGTGGGCTGCGAATATATAAATATATACCTCACGATTCATAGTCAGACAATTTGAAAATAAAATGGCACACCTGTTTACTGTAAGCCAAGGATTTAAATGAGACATGATTTCTCTGACAAATACAAAAATAAGGCTCAATTTCAGACTCAAATCAGATTTTCTGGCAAAAATAATAATTTGAACTTATACTTAAATAAACAATGGTAGGCACCAGTATAATAGATGTTCCATGTTATTAAAATAAATAAAACTTTAACTTATCTTGTGGAACAAAAATCAGCCGTGTTAACGCATTCGCATGGAGAGATCAATTTCACAGTATGACTTCAGTGGCTCCATGCAGTGGGTAAAACAAATAAAAAGTGACTTGTTTTGCTAACTGCAATCCATCATTACTGTATAACTCCCTCTTACTAATAAAAAAATCCTACATCCGCAAACATAACATTATTTCTGTCACACATTTTTTTCAATCTCTCATTTATAGAACATGCTCTATCTAACATATACCTATTGTTGGATCTTGGTAGAATGCAACTACTCCTACTTTTCTGTTAACCTTATTCAAACTACTAATCAATTCTTTGTAATCTTCTATTACTTTGTCTGATGGCTCTGACAAATTATGTGTCCCTACTATAGCATAAACATCTCTACTTCCTTGTTTCTTTACCTTATTTGTAACATTCCTAATTCTAGATCCAGGCAAACATACTCTTACATAACTATTTCTATTTTCTTTTGTCTCCACATTCTCTTATTAGTGAATCCCCTATCAAGACTGTCTCATAGTTTATCTTTTCTACTTCATCTGTAACATTCTCTGCCATCTTCTGAACTTCCTTATCTACTCTTCCTTATTGTTTCTATCCATTAATTTCTTGATCTGCTCACACTTCATGTCTAACACATTAATTTTACTTCTACATCTTTTACCTCTTCCTATATTTTACTTATTTTTTGCCTAACTATCTTCATTACACTACTTATTTTGTCGTCCATATCCCTTGTCACTCCACTAAATATATATTCCATTTTATCATCCTTATATACATTTTCCTCCATTTCTGTTGATATTCTCTTTAAATTATCTACACTTAAAAACAATTTTTCACCTCTTTTGTCACATTTCTGTTGATATTCTCTTTAAATTATCTACACTTAAAAACAATTTTTCACCTCTTTTGTCACATTTATACATGATCTACACAACCATACACCTTTTACATTTTTCCTAGTCTTACTTAAGCATTTCAAATGGAAAATCTTATCATGTACCATACACTCTACCAAAGCATGTCTAATTTCCTTCTGATCATTACAATATGATGTACTATGGCTTCTCTTTTATTGAAGTTAGGAATCTCTCAGCCCCTATGCCCAGAGAAATCTGTTAGCCATCTTATCTTATCTTTCCATTCCCCAACCTGTTTTCCCCCTACTCTTCTCCATCTTGTTCCATCCCATTTCCACAACATTATCTTTGTACACTCTATGGCCTTTATATCTAGATCCCCCTTAACTTTTTTCAAACCCAGCATAAAAACCCAAAAACCCACTTTCTGTATAATCACTTTGTTTATATTTATTCTACCATAACTTCATTACTTATACCCTTTCTTCTTGTAAGCATTTACATTCAATTAACAGTTGCCTAATATTTTCCATGCTTTTCTTACATAAGTTGCAGACTAAATCACCCACATTTCTTCCTTTATGCATACATTCCCTTGCTGTTAATGATACTGTTTGAGTATTAAACAGTAAACTACTTTTTTTGCTATTATCATAAATTAAATCCCACCCAGTATTCTGTTTACTTCTATACATTTAAATTCTTTTTACTCTCTATATTAGTTCTCCAACTCCCTATTTTTTATTAATGCATTTATTTATTCTTCTATCTCATTCTTTGCCATTATAACACTCACTAATTTTCCTAACACAATTATCACATCTTTTGTACAAGTATATTAACATAAAGTCTATCCAAATCTTCTGCATACTGTACTACCTTTTTCGTCCATCTTGTTGCCTATCCTTTACTTGTAACCCATTTAAATATTATTTTGGTTAGTCTATTATTATCCATAAATTGCAATCTATCAAACATTTTCATTTTACTTTTTGCATCTTTCATGTAACAATTTGACAATCCCATTTCTTCTTGAATTGCTACCTTTGTTGACCACATATCTGCATCTAATGCTCACTTCTCTTTGTATTTTTTCTAAGTAATCTAACACCCTTTTACTAACACATAATGCATTGTTATCATAAGTTAACCCTGCTACTGCCACTCCCTTCCATACAATTCTAGTTAAATCATATTTATTAAATGAAAACACTATTAATTTCTTTATTAGTTCCTTTGTTTTCTTTGTTTCATTTATCAATTTTTTCTCGCATTTATCCAAGCGATTTCTCTGATTACTTAAGATGATTTCCAAACAGTTATATCTATTCACCACATTTAACTTCATATCCCTCAATAAAAATTCTTTCTCTTCTCTTTCCCCAGCATTTACCATCATTATTTTTGATTTTCTTCACTAAATTTAATCTTTATCTACCCTTGCATACATCTTCAGCATAACTTCCATATCTTTGCTACTCTCTGCGCACAAGAAGATATCATCAGCAAATAAAAAACCTGATAATATATACACTCCCTTGCCATCTATTATTGGTATCTCTATCCCTCTGTCTTTCTATTGCTCTCTCTGTTTCAAATATAACAAACAGAATAATTGATATATGGCATCCTTGCCTTAGTCACATATCATCTTTAATTCTAATTGATTCTATATTTTCTAATTGATACGTATAGTAATTATTTTCATACAATCTCTTAATAAGATCCACTAAAACTTTATTCATTCCCAAATTTACTAAACTTATTCATAATCTATTTCTATTTACTCTATCATATGCTTTCTCTATATCTATAAAGATAATATATAATTGTCTAACTGTATTCATCTGTAAGTTGTGTGACTATAGATAAACTATCTCTTATACATCTATCCAATCTAAAACCTTCTTGTATTTCATCCACTATATTATTTTCTTCCATCCATTTCACTACCCTTCTAGATACCATATATGCAAAAACTTTATATAACATTGCCACTACTGATCTATAATTGTTTAACTTTCTGTGATCCTTATCTTTTCCTTTAAATAATAGCCTTACTCTTGTATTATTCCAGCTATCTGGAAATTCTCTTCTTTGCCATCTTATTAAAACATGATATCTAATTTGGTCTTATTTCCCAAATTCATCACCATCTCCACTCCCCATCCATCGAAACCTCTTGCCTTTCTACTTTTCAGTTTATTCCCTGCCTCATTCAATTCATTTTTTTTATAAAACTAATATTTCCATTAGATGTACTTTTTATGTTTGTTATCAGTCTGTCCTTCACATCTAACATCTTTTCTATATCCATTACATACTTATTTAAGATTGTCTCAAATTCTTCTCTTGAGCTACACTGTTTTTCCTTGTCATTTTAGTTATTTCTCTCCCCCCTATATTCCTTCTTTTAATATATTTCCAAAAATTTTTCTCCCAACTCTTCCATTTTTATTAATATCCTCCAATAATTTTCTATTTAATTTCATTCTCTCTATATAATAATCTATTTTAACCATATTTTTTTTAAAATAGTTATCCCATTTAATATTAACATCTTTTTTTACTTTCTTTGTTTTTAATAGCACATTTATATTCTCTGGTGCTTTCCCCTCTAATTCTCACTTTTCTATTACTTTTATTCTTCTGAATAATCTAATCTAAAACCCTATTTGCCGCTTTTTCTACTTCATGACATCACTTCTTATAATCATCCCCAACAAACTCTTCCATGATTTCTTCTACTTTTATTTTATTTTCTTCTAACTTATTCTTATCATTGATTCTCCATCCACATCTTTCACTACTCTTTCTACTTTTATTATTATTTTCCATCACATTACTAAACATTTACACTATTAAATACTTTCTCTTCATTATCAAACATTTTAAGTCAGCTTTCTTTCACTTATATATGTAAGGGACTTGAACTCGAACTTCCAAGCTCCCTACATTTATCCAATCTATCTTACACAACTGATATACATAACCACATAATGTGTAAAAGATAAATGATCTCCACAAGGATGTAGTTATGGATATCAGTTGTAGAAGAAAGATTGGATAGATGTAGGGAGCTTGAAAGTTCGAGTTCAAGTTCCTTAAAATACATTGTTCAGTATAGATAATACACATAATATATATATATATTGTAGCAGTCGATCTTAGCCCAAGATCGAGCTCCACTGGTCTATCACTTAACCCACTGTTTTTTCGTCACATGTATATAAGCTATACGTATATTTCTGAGAAGCGTCTATAAAAGTTTATAAATATAAATCTCAAATAAAAATTTTCTTTAATTTTAAACATTGACTTTTATGGATGCGACTCAGATATATACATATATTAATGGAGCTTTTATATATATAAAAGCACAAGCAAATCTTTTAAATAATTTTGTATTTTTTCTTAATTATTTGTTATTTATTTTATATTTTCTTCATATAAGTATACAAATATTCAAGATGGAAGATGGCTGTCCAAGAGTAATTAAAGGGGTGGGGACATTATTTTGTTTCATAATTAAAAAGGAATTTTTAAATTAAAGTAAAATTTAAAACAAAGCTCATTGATTTTAATTAGAGATTAACATTTTTATCTGGAAATTGATTTGAAATTATTTTGGGACAGTTATCTAACGATTCCATCTCCACTAACAATAGCTAAAATATTTCTGTTAATTAAAGATAAGAAGTTTAATTAAAAAACATTCTTGGAACACCTCAGAGTTTTGTAAAAATAGGGCTAAACATCTATTGTGTCAGAAAGAGAGAGTTAGGTCAATAGTCTTTAACCGACTTCACGTCTATGTAATTTTTGAGGGGCTTCAGCTGCCTTCCTCTCCGTCTTCGGCTCCCATCTTCGCCATGCATGATGTAGCTTCTACCATTCAAGTGTTCCCGTGCCGTCCAAGAACCGCCAAGGCCAAGAGACATGTCAAAGAATGCCATCTGCCATACAAAATCCGTCTGTATTACCTAGAATGCTGAGGTAACCAGCCCAAAGTCATTATAATCGTATTACCTAAATTATAACTTGTAAACTGTCTTTAAATTAATGTTTTCTGTATATTTAATCTCTTTAACTCGCTCATTGGCGAGTACGTTAAACCTAGTAATTATTTCTTTTCTTTATATCGAATCTCTATAACATAAATTAATACTACTATAAAACATTTCATTCAATTCACGCTTCTTACTTTTTTTTATAAATTAGTGTGGTTATAATTTATTTGGCTGCAGAAAGGAGTTTGCTATTAACTGAAAGGAGACCCTTTGATTCCTCTTGGAGGCCTTAAAGGAACCAAGCAGGGCAAATTCCTAATGTCCACTCCATACGTTCTTGTCGTTGCAGCTGTTATTACTATGTGATTATTCATATAGTATACGAACATAGATGGGCTGCTCACCAACATGCATTAGCCAGCGTGGTGATTTTATTGGCTTTTTACCTCTGAGTTTAAGATCAAGAAACACCATGGTCTTTCTTCTCAGTGCCTGATAAAGCAGCATGATGTTTGTGTAAATGATAAATATTTTTCCAAGACATATATACAATTATGACAGACAAAAATAAAGCATGGCCCTTATTTCCAGGAGGCTGTAAAGTCACCAACCAAGGCAGCGGTTGGTGGCCGAAGGTGGAGGGTGCTAAGAATCCCCTGATTGCGAACCCAGGCTTCCATTTGATGATGACTTTTTATTTAGGTACTTACAACTGCAGATCACTTTCAAGTGAAGGAAGATTGCAAGAATTAGAAGAAGAATTGTCTTATATTAAATGGGACATTATTGGACTTTGTGAAATTAGAAGAAAAGGTGAAGAAACAATTGATTTAAAAAGTGGACATATACTCTATTATAAAGACACACATATTGGAAATACAAGTGGAGTAGGATTCATTATAAATAAAAAGTGGAAGAACAATATTGTGGAGATTGATGGTGTATCGGACAGAGTGGCAAGATTAGTTATACAACTTAATAGCAGATACCAAATGCAGATAATTCAGGTTTATGCCCCAACAAGTTCTCATAGTGATGAAGTAGTAGAAGATTTTTATATGGATGTACAAAAGGCTTTTGATCAGAGTAAACAACATTTTAAAATTGTTATGGGAGATTTAATGCTAGAATTGGTAGACAAATGAAAGATGAAATTGCTGTAGGTAATTTTGGTTATGGTAATAGAAATGAGAGAGGACATAGACTTGTGGAGTTTGCAGAAAAAGAAAAACTTTATATTATGAATTCATTTTTTGAGAAAAATGTTAAAAGGAAATGGACATGGAAGCATCCAAATGAAGGTACAGCAGAATTGGATTATATTTTGACTAACAGAAAATACATATTTCAAGATTGTAATGTTCTTAATAAATTTAACACAGGAAGTGATCATCGATTAGTAAGGTGTAAGTTACGTGTTAATGTAAAACTAGAGAGACAAAAATTATTAAGAAAAACAATATTTACAGTTGATATTCCTAATCTTCAGAAACATTCTAATGAATTTAAATTAGAACTTACAAATAGGCTTCAAGTGTTAGGAGATTTTGAACATGATACAGATTTGAATGAAATTAATATGAAAATAACTGATACACTTTTAAAAACTGCAACAAACATAGCTGATAGAAAAAAGCAGCAATTGACTAATAAAATTTCTACTGAGACTAGAGAATTTATGAAGAAAAGAAGGAATATGAAGATATACAAAAATGATGTATTAAAAAGAATTGAATATCTCGAATTTTGTAAAATGGTGCGGAAAAGAATTGAAAATGATATAAGAAAGTATAACTGTGAAATAGCAAGGAAAGCTGTAGAAGAAAATAAAAGTCTCGAGAATGTTAAACAACATTTTGGTATTGGTAGGAAATTTATATCTGCAATAAGAAAAAAAGATGGAATTATTACTAAAAAGAGAGATGACATCAGAAATTGGTAGAAGATTTTTATCAAGAATTATATAGTAATAAAGAACAAGTACCTCCTATATCTATTACATCTTCCGAATTGCCCAGAATTTTAAATGAAGAAGTGAGACATGCAATTAAGTGTATGAAGAAAGGAAAGGCTCCAGGAAGTGATGGAATTATAATTGATATATTAAAAGAAGCAGGTGAAGAAATAGAAACAATTTTAGCAAAGTTATATACCAAATGTCTAAATGATAAAGATGTACCGGAAGATTGGAAGAATGCAGTAATAATATTAATATTTAAAAAAGGTGATAAAGAAGATATTAGAAATTACAGACCTATCAACCTTTTATCAGTTTTATATAAAAATTTTACCAAGATAATTACAACTCGTCTACAGAGAACTTTGGATTTCTACCAACCAAGAGAACAAGCTGGATTTAAAAGTGGTTTTAGTACAATAGATCATATCCAGGTATTGAGAGAAGTTATAGAAAGGACAAACGAATATGAGTTGTCATTATGTTTTGGATTTGTAGATTATGAAAAGGCATTCGATTCTATACACATTTCTTCAGTGATTAAAGCATTGGATCATCAAGGTATAGATCCAGGATATTGTCATATTTTAAAGAATATTTATAAAAATGCAACAGCAACAATTAGATTACATAATGATACTGGAAAAATCAACATTGAGAAAGGTGTAAGACAAGGTGACTCCATATCTCCAAAACTCTTTACAGCAGTGCTGCAAGAAGTATTTTGTGGATTAAAATGGGAAACTAAAGGAGTGAAAGTAAATGGAGAGTATTTAAGTCATTTAGATTTCGCAGATGATGTAGTTGTTTTTGCAAATAATGCTTCAGAGCTGCAGAAAATGTTGCAGGAGTTAGCAGATGAAAGTAGAAAAGTAGGACTAAAGATAAATGTTAAAAAGACTAAAGTAATGTTTAATCGATTTGCTCAAAATATGAAAATAAAGATTGATTATGAAGAATTAGAAGAAGTTCACAGTTACAAATACCTTGGTCAGATTATTAATACAGATGGAAACATAATGGAGGAAATTAATCATAGAATTAAACTTGGTTGGAGTGCTTTTGGTAGAAATAACTTGATACTAAAAGGAAATATGCCTATGTGTTTGAAAAGGATGGTTTTTAACAAATGTGTTTTACCAGTTCTTACTTATGGATCTGAGACTTGGACACTTAATAGAAGAGCAATACAGAGACTTCAGAACACTCAAAGGAGTATGGAGAGATGTATGTTGGGAGTAACAAGAAGAGATCGAAAACGCAATGTATGGGTAAGACAACAAACAGGTGTTACTGACCTTATTGAAAAAATTAAAAGATTGAAATGGAGTTGGGCTGGACATATTGCTAGAAAAGATGATAATAGATGGACAACTGAAATTTTAAACTGAATTCCAAGAGATTGTAAAAGACCAAGAAAGAGGCCACATGTGAGATGGATGGATGAAATAAGAAAATGTGCAGGGGTGTTGTGGAGAAGAGAAGCTAAAGATCGGAGAAGATGGATTAAACTTGGAGAGACCTTCATCCTGCAGTGGATTGATAATGGTTGATGATGATGATGGTGATAATTTATTTTAACTGATATTTTTATATTTTTCACTAAACTTTTATTTTTAAATGCAAATCAAACCCGGTTTTACGAACTTAGAAGGGGGAGGGGGAATTAATGAGTTCTTATTTATTTATTTCTAAATACTGTAGTTCGTAAGTCTGAGTTTTTCTTGTAAAATGAATACTGTATATGTTTTTTTTTTTCCATTTAAAATATTATACCTTAAAATTA
This sequence comes from Epiperipatus broadwayi, assembly GCA_028023455.1. Lineage (NCBI taxonomy): Eukaryota > Metazoa > Onychophora > Udeonychophora > Euonychophora > Peripatidae > Epiperipatus > Epiperipatus broadwayi. The sequence continues at coordinate 5,269,014 of JAQFVV010006270.1, forward strand.
TACAAAATGTATAAATATTTTTCAATCTGGGATGGATTTTGGTATATGTTAGTTTTATTAATTTCTTTATTCATCATCGCCAAAAGGCTGGTGAACAAATTCTATTTTGTTGTTCGCACTTTTAAGTGCATGAATTTTAGTTTTTATATATATGTAAACATAATAGTATTTATTCAAGAAGGGGGAGCAATGTTCACTTCATTAATTATAGCGTTAACTTTTAATAAATGATTTTATCTCACACGGGTCATTATTTTAACATGTCATTACGTATTTGTTAAACTATTTAAGGCTTTATATTTATTCTTTAAATCCAATGATTTTATATTATTATAATAGCGTTGTTAGCATATGCCACTATTCATATTATAAAGCTTTATCTAGAGACGTGCGTCGGAATGCCCGAGTCGTCTCATCTTCGTTTCAGGTCGTAAACACGGCGATGAATGTCCCTAGACCACATCTATATATGTATACTCGCGTAACGAGAGAAATGCATGGGATAATTCCGACAAAGTTCGGCCCAGTGCATCTCCGTCCAAGGACCTTTTGTCAACCGATTCCACAAAACGTGGGGTGGCAAGTCGGCTAGACTGTTTTTCTTTCATAATATTATAAAGCACCTCAAGGAAATATTGGATCCGCAAATATTCGGCTATTATGCTAGCACAGCAGTTTCCCTATAGTTCGTTTTCCTTTTAGCCTGTTTGACAAAATAAATCGTAATGATATGTAATAATGAAACGTTTTCTCTTTGTAATATTTTTAGTTGGAGTTTAAATCCAACCTCTCATGAAGCTGCCCTCCCCTTTATTGAATAAGCCGTTCCCGCAATTGTAGTTTCGCTATAGTCTATTCTTAAATGTCGAAAATGTAAAATAAATAAATGTTTTTAAGTATATTTTGATCACAAACTATCCTCATTTTAGTGTTGTAAATAAAGTCCATAAATGAAAATATGTATCCAATGCCAAGGGCATTATATTCAAGTCCTATAATCAGCGAAACTCTTATTATTATATTTTTACATGTATTTCTAAATGTATAAACATCTACCAATCACCCAGATAAATTTATTTTTGTACACTGAATAAAATCCTATTTGAAATATACGTCAGTATTGTAACCGCCGCACTAAATTGATATCTATTGAAATAAAATAATTGTAAAAAGATCGTCAAACATTTGTAACAAAAATTAAAGTTTTAAATGCGTGAATTTAAATACTGTATATATAAAATCATGAATTTTTGTCAAAATAAATAGTTATGTTTTTAAACTTAATCCAGTTGTTCGAATCTCATTAATCTATTTATTTATGTATGTTTTAACTTATATCTTGGGGTTCACTCAATCTCTCATCATCATCATCAGCTGAGTTCTCATGAAAAATGATGTAGCACCGGGCCCGGAAATAATTAATTTATGTAGTATCACCGTAGAGTGTTGTCCGTAGTGTTATAGATTTGGGGAATGGGCAAATAGGTTAGAATTCATGATTGCTCCTGACCTGTGTATCTCATGCATGATTGGATTCGGGGCACTTTTGCTTAGATTTTAAGTCTTGTTGGATGGACATACATTTTTGACCGGTACAATATATATATAATGTATCATGTCAAAATAAAATATCAATCAAAATCATATAAACCATGAAACAGATTATTAGAATCTTACAGTATGATGTGCGCAATTAATATTGGTTACTCCAGAACTAATCAGATTATCAACTGTAGTTTCATCTCCAATACTGCTAGCTATCAGAAGCAATGGTACATTAACCTGTAAAAGAAAATGTTCAAAAATATATATTTTTACATTAATTCATATTTTATTTTTTAAAATGTTTGAAAAAATATGTAAACTGATATAGAGAATGATCATTCTCTTTCCCTATTAAGCTTATAAAAAATAAAAAGTCCAACAGTCAGTCAGTAGTCAAGTTAATCAATAATAACATTTCACTCTTCTTATACTTTAAAGCAAAATATATTTATTCTTTACAGAAAATGGTGGAGGAAAGAGAGAAAAAATAGAGAATAAGATCTGATGAAGAGTGCTAGGAATAGTCGAAACTGTAAAGAATAAATAAATATATTTTGCTTTAAAGTGTAAGAAGAGTGAAATGTTGTTATTATATGTTATATAAAAAAAAAAGCAAAAATATAAAAAAAGAAAAAATAATGAAGGAAAGAGGAAGAAAAAGTATTCAAATTAATATTAATCATAAATCAAAATTCCAGATTCCAAAGAGATAAAACATATTTAAGATGCTCTTTTTATCACCAGTCTTATTAAATTTAATGAATTGCATTACTTTTTATAAATCTAATTCTTAATATTACTTTCATCTTTTTCTAATGATTTATACCAGTTCTTCAATGCTTCAAATATAATTATCTTGCAATCTTCTAGCTATTCTTACTGCAAAAATTCAAGAGTTAGATTCTGAATATATTTGATCTTAACACCGAATAAATATTTTTCAAAGAATTTTATAATTAGTGTAGAGTTATAGTATCATTATTTAAAAAAAGAATTATGCCTAGGGCAATCAGGATCTTAAATCAAAGTTTTTTTAAAAAAGTCACCTATCATTCTGTAAATGTATTTAAATAGATTTTTAATATCTTCCACCTTCATCAGCATCCATCCCCTGCATGGTTTGGCAGTCGGTAGAGCATCCAACATGGGATCAGGAGCTCCCAGGATCAATTCTGGTGCTTGCAGTTCTGGTGGCTTGAACTTCTTATGAACTCCTGAACAATAAAGCCATAGCCCTTTTTTTCCATGAAAAGTAACCTCAACTGCAGAATAGTTACATCTCCATATCTTATCCATAAAAATCTATCGTAATTCTTATTTTTTCTATAATATCCTTCCAATTCAAAATAATACTTTCTTCAAACCTTTAACTCTTGAAGTTAAAAAAAAATCACCTTTTCTTATGTTCCTAGCATATCACCTTTTAAATACTTCCAATCATATTTCTCATCACAGTCAATTATGTTAATTATAATCTTTGTTTAATGTTTGAATTAAAACCTATATTTCATAACCGTAAGTCAAACAATTAAGCTACGTAGGTTAAAAGCTTTTCTTCTGAAGTATAAAGCCATATTTAATTTTAAAAATACATATTAAACTTTGCCAAATCAATTTTTCCATTTATTTCTTTTATGTTATTCAGATGACATCAATTAACTTAAATAAATATGCAACTTCTTTTAGGCATTACAAAATCACTTTCATTTTACTAAAATATATTTTAAAGTCTCTCTTTGAACTATCTAAATATATATATTTGCAAGTTTTAGTTCATAATGACTTAATTGCAAAGTAGCATACCCCAAATCTAAAGTGATAATCACTATAATATAAGACCCGACATTTTTTTTTCATATGTCATAGCATCGGCCGGGAAGCGAACCCACAACAAGTGCCCGTAAGCAACTGCTTGTTTGCAAGGCAGTTGCGCTGACCTCTCAGCTAACAACGCCACTCTAAACTACTAAACTTCTAAAATCACATGATCACCATTTTCTATGCTTACACAAGCTGTTTTTCACAGAAGCAAAACTCTCCATACAGTAGCGCCACTCAGTGCAATCTTCCTGCATCCATTGATTACTCAGGTTTGCACTGAGTGGCACTACAGCATGGAGAGTTTTGCTTCTATGTTGTCATATATCTTCTCCAAATATTAATGAAGTTGGAAGTAAATTTGATTAATGTGAATTTCTTTTTGTAATCTCCCGATTTTTTAAGAATATTAATCAGAATTGATGAGAGTAAATAAAACCTAAACATTCTGATAGTTTATTTTAATTACATTTTCGAATTATTTCAATTATTACTAAAAATGATCACTAGTACAAAATTCAAATCCTAAGTCGAAATTATTCTCCTGCTTAATAAAGGTTAGCAGCATTTCTTTCGTTGTTTTCCAAAAATTAATGAAAAGTTTAGAAATATTTTAAGTGCTGGCTCTGGCTAAGCATTTTCCAAAAATTAATGAAAGTTTAGAAATGAATGACTAGCTAAAATGTTTATATTAGGGGGGTGGGGCAAATTCCCAATATAAATTCATTATTTCAGTTTTTTAAAGCACTTTCTTGACAAAAGTAATAATATTATTAAACTGCTAACATCACATGATCACCATTCTTTATGTTTACTTAACACAGAGGCAAAACTCTCCATAGTAATTAACTACCATATTTGCCTGAAGGTTTGTGACGATGGTATAATATGTTGGACTATTTCCATCATCTATCAGTAAATGCTGAATGTATAAAAAATTTAACCTTTTTAAATAAAACAACTTATTAGTAATAACACACAAATAGATAACACAGCTGTGTGTTATTAATAACAAGTTGTTTGTATTTGAAAAGTTTAAATAAAGTTTAAAATTGTCTATACATTCAACATTTACTGATAGATGAAGAAAATAATAGTCCAACATATTATCACATCTAATTAACTATCGATTTGAACCATTTTTTCAATTATTATGCTATCTGATAGTGACTTTTTATTTCAATTGTGCATTTCAGCAGGCCATACATCTTAAATGTCATATATATATATATATCAATTAAGTCTATCTCTCTGTTATTAAATTCATTAAAAAAAATTTAAATTGCATTTAATTTTTTTAAAGCCAAAAAGTGTTAGTTTTTTTATTCTGTTTACCCTTCTAACTTTTTTTCATTCTTTAATAGTTCTTTGAATTAATTTTTATTATTATTATTATTATTATTAAGAGATATTTATTATCATTACATTGGTATCAATGGTAATAAGAGTAACACACAATACCACAAATGATTTCACCTTACTACCTTTAAGGCAGAAGGCCATCTGATCATCACTCATCTCTGTTCATCAGTGTCCCTGAATATTGAAACCTGATGTATACTTTCTTTCATCGGGCTGAGGACCACAAATTTGCTTATCATGAAAATTGATCAGCCATTGCGACTCACTGCATGAGCACCTCCCATGAGTTAAGTGTTAATTCTCTACAAATGGCACCTGGTTGCCATAGGGTACAGTTCCTTAGGAAGGCAAATGATGTCCAAGCATGCACACATTTGAATCCTCTTAATGTAATGCTATAATTGCACTTGAATAGACCATAATGTAAGCAGTTCATAATTTTGATTTGGGAGTTTGAGAATAAGAAATGTTCGAGTCCAAAGAAATTTCCCCCATGTGTCAGCAAACAATTTAGCAGGTGCCATAAGACAGTCTCTAGTTTTCACAGTGATAATCTTTTTGTATTGCTCCCACAGGGACTTCAGTTTTGGCCAGAATATCATTGTGCATCTAATAATCCAGAACATAAACAGAACAATTGTCAGCCTTATTCTCATGAAAACCCCACCCCTAATTGCCTGGTGCAGATCGAGGAAAGAGGCATAACCAGGTCTTATGGATGTCCATAGTTGACCTCTAACTTCTGCCAAACAAAGACAGTCAAGAAAGATGTGAGCAGCAGTTTCCACTTCCCAAAGGCACAGCGTGCATATAGGATCAAAACAAGTAGCAGATCTAATACATTGCACGTCTAATATGTAAATACCAAAAAAGGAAATAAATCAGCATCGAAATAAAAAACACTTTAAAAAGAACTTGTCCGAATGAAATCTGAACAATAAATGAATGTGTAAATTTATCACATTATTGGACGAAATTGGATGGGATCGCAGTGCTTATTTGACAGGATCGTAAGGTTAGACATTTATTACAAATGTGAAATGGCATACCATCTCTCCTACATTGCAGAAGCAATACATAAGTACCCTTTTAAAAAAACAGTATAAAATGATGTCAGCAATGCCATTGTAACATTCGAGGATGTAATAATAAAATAGGCCTTTATAAGAGAATGTGATTGGAGGGTTCAAGAATTCCATTTTTGATGATCTGATTTATTTACAGCTGGGCTCAGAAATTACCATTCATAGAATGGGGGGAAAGTGCTTGGCTTAGCAGAGAAAAACATAAAATTGGAGGCCTTAACAAAATCATTGAAATTGACGAGAGTCTTTTGCACAAAAAAACCAAACTGGACAAATTCTTCCAGACCATCATGAGAGTTCATGATAGAACAGCTGCAACTCCAATGGAAGCCATTAAACAAAATGTGGAAGAGGAATTGAGAATTTATTCGGACTGTTGGAAAACCCATAAAATTGTTGAATAACAAGCTGCTGGAATCATACTAGATGGCATCAAAAAAATTAGTCCACCACATTGAAGAAATAATAAAAATGTAATTTAATTTTTTTGTTTGGAAAAAAATACATTGATTACTTATTAACATTTCTGGTGAAGATCCTGTACAGACATTATATTGCACAATCATGTGTTAATTAAGTCTCCATTTTGGAAAAAATAAACAATTTTATTTTTAGTCTCCATTTTGAACCAAAAGTAGAACAGGTGAATTGATTGTTTTATCATGACAATTACTGTTATACATTACATAGTAAGCACCATATGTGTATATTTTAAGCGTTTTGTAATTTAGCGATTATTTTGCTCATATTTAAAGTAGCATTTGGGAATTGCATAAAACTTTTTCAGATTTACTTTTGTGTGAAGTTCATATTTTTAGTATTGTTAGGAATTAATATTTTTAGTATTGTTAGATTTAGTCTGGTGCCATTACTGTTACGTATTAGAACTGCTACGCCTTTTCACATACATATCAAATGGCCGATAACTTTGTAAATCTTGTGAGAATATGTTCACATGGTTCACTTTGATGAATTTATCATTTTAGGTTTATACAAGATCCAAATGTACACATTATTTGGTCAGATCGCAAGATTATCAGAGGATTGATATGAATGTGAAAAGGCTTAGCAGGTTTAATATGTTGCAGGTCTAATACATAGATACCAAATTAATTTTTCAGAGAGGGTATACAAATCAATAATTTGCTCTATTATTAAAAATAAATCATGTCACTAGTTTACATTATTTATTTTTATTATAGTTATTATTTAGTTTAGTCTCTATTAGACATTAAGTTTATAGTTGGCCAGTACATTAGTGGTACTAAATGACCAGAGCATTGATGATGATCAGCATGTTTTAATATCCCAGCATTATTGTTTTTATAGGTATATATTCTGATGGATGAGCATTTAGTTTGTGCATCCAAATTATGTTTAAATAATTGCCCCAAGCTGGCAAAGTGGTTGTCCTGGTCTACCATAGATACATATCAAATTCAGTCACAAGATTGACTGTTGATTTATTTTATTGTTGATCATTCATGATGATGGATGACATACTTTATTATAATGTTGGTGAACTTATAGTTGATTGTGCTTATACTTAGGGCAGTTAGCTGCTGATTTCATAGAGTGATCTCTCATGCTCATTACTTTATCTCATTATTTAAATCATTATTTTATATTAAATATGGATAATTTTGTATTTATTTTGAATTGGGGTTAATGATTTGTTATCACCCCACTTTTACCTCATTACTTCCACCCCATTATAATATATACATATAGATTCGGTGTTGTTACCTCTATTTAAAAATGCCTATTCTTTAATTGAGATTTAAAATCTATATCTGGGCTAGAAATAATTTCTAGCTTAACAAGTGATTAGTAACAATCATTAATGTGATTTATCTGCAGTAACTGATATCAAAGTTGTGAATGGATAATGTTTGATAATTGTAAAACAAAGTGTAATAATTTGATATTGATAAATACTGAACATATAGTGAAGACATATTTAAAAGATTATGACTTAGGGCCTGATGATTGTTGGTTTGACATGAACTGTACATTTTGTGAATTATTTGGGGGGTTCAGATGACTTTATTTATATGTTTCAATGATGTATTGTAAAATAGAACTTTTAAATATATTTAATATAAATAAAATTCAAAACTTCCTAACACTATATTAGTAATAAATAAAATACAAAACCATAAAACAATATAATACTAGATAAAAATCCAAATTTTACCAAAATCCTTACAAGTCAGCTTTTGATATAGAGGGAAGTTGGTTTTTGAAATGAATTATGGGAAGGTTTATTTGTTTTGTATATATATATATGTTGCTTCTTTAGTTTGATTTTCACTTGAGAAGATCTATTTGTTTAATAGATGAAACCATGGTCGTGTAACGATTTTGGTAAAATGTGGATTTTTATCTAGTATTGTATTGTTTTATAGTTTTGTATTTTATATATATATGAAATTAGATTCTTCCATGTGTTTAAACTCCTGAAAAGTAAATGAAGTGAATGTAGTTGTAAAATGCATACAAGGTGAGAGTAGTCTGATTTCTTACACCGATGGATGGTAAAACTCTCCATATAGTAGTGCCACTCAGTGCCAACCAGAGTAATCACTACTATATGGAGAGTTTTGCCTGTTTTAATAACAGTAATGTGCTAGCATAAGAAACAGTGATCATGTGATGTTTAGTGGTTTAAACCGATAGATGGTGTGATAAGACAAAATTGAGATAGGGAATACCAAAAATTTGAAGATATATACTATATATAACCTAAGGCATTCTAGTTAATCTGTTCTAATTCTTCTACTTCTTAGTCTAATCTCAAGTAAGATTAAACACTATAAGAATTTCTTAGATTTAAAAAGTGAAAAGACTTAGTGCAAGTAAGTGTAAGTATATATTCTAATGATTTTAAAGAGCATAGAAATAATTTTACAGCTTATCAAATATGTAACTCTAAGAATGTAAACCTATTCACGGAACAAACAAGTCCAAATATATTGCTAATATAATTTACAAGTTAGATTCCTAAGCAATCATTTAAATGAACTTGTAAACAATGTTCACTTTTTGTCATATTAATTCTGATCTATTTTGCATCTTTTATCTGTCAAAATAGATTGGCATTAATGTAGTGTAAGCATTTATTTTTTAGGAATCTAGTTTGTGAATTATCTTAGTAACATATTCAGACTTTTTGGTTCTGCAAATAGATTTATTCATATAATTTAATATATCCAGCACATAGTTATTTTCAAAATAGTTCATATATATGTAATATAGAAATAAAACAAACTAACTCCTTCTTTTTAAAACTTAAAAAAAAAAAAAAAAATTTTGGTTATGAATATGTTTTGTACTTTTTAATTAATTTATTTTTTTTTGGAATATGTGATATTTATTGTATATATATTTTATTTTAGTGTGCCTTGAAAAAGACTATAAAAAATAGTCGAAACGTTGGATTTCTTTTTCATGATTATAGTCATAAAAAATCAAGTTTTAAAAAGAAGGAGTTAGTTTGTTTTATTTCTATATTTATTTATATAGTATAATAAAAATTTTTTCTAGTGAAAAATATTTATAATTGCTTATTTTTTATATGAGATTTTTGATTTAAGAAACATTAGGAGGAAATGCTTGATCTCACTGTCTAGGTTAAGTTGTATATAAAATGAAGATTTTCATGGATAAAAGATGTGAACATATATTTTGAATTTGTCTATATGTACATTTTCCTATTGTTAATATTAGCGCTATATTAATATGTAGCGTGTCTTTACCATATTGTTAATATTCCAGAAGGATAATTAGAATAATCATTATCACAGAAAATACTATTGGAAATCATACTTAAAAAAAATAGTAAAGTATTATTAAATACAGGATAGATAGATTTTAAGAGTGAAGTATTAAGAGAATATAACAACAAAGAACAATCATAGACTTCAAAATTAAAGTTAATTAGTAAATATAGAGGATATGAACTCAAGACTTTCAAGCACCCTTCAACTATCCATACTATCTCATACAACTGATACACATGCCCACACACATGTAGAAAAGATAAATAATAACCAATATTCATATTTCATGCTAAACCAGCACTTATCAGTTGGTCCAGATTATCATCTCCACACATATATATCATCAGTGCTCAGTTTATATTAAGATCACAAATCTTCATACTTTAATGGACAGGCTTCAGTCTACTCCAACCTCCAACTTTTCAACTATCCGTACCATTGAAAATCTGATGATGAAAGCCCAAATCCCATACTGATGCCAATATTATTGTCATGCCCATGTTGACCTCAAGTCACTCTGACCCCTCATTAGGACCTTATCCATTAAATACATAGAAGAGGGATGGACAGAATACAAGCTTAATGTGTAAATATTTGAAATGCAGGCATTCTTCACATACCTGGAGCTTAATTGTAAATGTAGGGGATTTGAACTCAGACTTTCAAATTGTATGAGATAGTGTGGATAGTTGAAAGTCTGAGTTCAAATCCCCTATATTTACAATTAAGCTGCAGGTATGTGAACAGTGCCTGTACTTCAAATAATTAATTAGTAACTGGAATAAGACATACATTGAAGCATCAAGCTATAAAATTGTAAATATTATGTGTACAATAAATGTGGTTATTGTGTTTAATAATCTTCTATTGTGATATCTAAAAACCACTTCATTTTATATGTATATTAGAGAGGCTTGTGTCCATTAGTCTGGGAAAATTTTCTGAATGCGAATGTTCATAGAGAAGGAATAAAAGAATAGTAAGAGGAAGCTATGGAAAGGAAAAAAGCATAGCAAGATTATTACTTATCTTGCTATAATTTTTCATGTCATATAGTCACCATTTCCTATGCTTACACAAACTGTTAAAATAGCACTGGGTGGTATTACTGTAAGAAGAGTTTGCTACATTTCCAATATGGTTATGATAACAAAGCAAAACTCTCCATACAGTAGTGCCATCTTGTGCCAACAAGAGCAATCAATGGATGCCAGAAGGCTTGTGCATAAAATCCCTATCTAGTGCCTATTCATCCAATATCCCCCGACTATTTGCTCTTGTTGGCACAAGATGGCACTACTGTATGGAAAGTTTTGCTTTGTTTAATAACAATTGTGTGCTAGTATGAGATAGTGATCATGTGATGTTTAATGGTTATGATACTTTCTGATATGCTTAGCTTAAAAAGATTATAATTTAGAAGATATTAGATTTAAATTCAGTCATACTCATCATGTAAGTTCTGGAAAAACTTGGGTCCAACAAAAAAATAAAAAAGTGTAAGAGATGGGTGGTATCCAGGTAGGTCCCATATTACATATATACGCATACACTTCCAATTTCTGTGTAGCTTTATCTTTTATAAAGTATACTCATACACGTCCTAGAGTTCTTTTATACATATTCTGGATAAATTCTTTTTTCGGTGAAGGAATTACATTCAGACAGATAAGTTTATTCTAATTCAGAATCGAACCTAATAATATGTATGCAAACATAGCAATATTCACGCTTAAAACTTTTTTTATAATTATCACAGTTTTCCGCTCGTTTTCTATGCATGTTAAATATTATAAATTAAGTAGGATTTATTTATAGCTTTATTTTAATTCAGCAGATAATGTTAATATCTTACCAGATCTTCGCGAAACAAATCATTTAATGTTAATAAAAATTTAGGATCATTATTTTGTAAATTATTTAATACACGTTGAAAATTTTCCATTTCCTCTATACTTTTCTTAATTTTTTCGGAAACGTGCGGTAGAAAAGCCATATTAATTATTCCCAAGTTTCAAAATTCTACCATTAAAATGCACTATGTTTCAGAACATAGAATTATTAAAAATTATAAGCACGTGATTATTAGCTAGGCATTTAATATATTGCAAAATGCAATATTTTTTTAATATAATTTAACAGAATTTAAGTGACCGAAAATTTTTCAATTTGGTAGATTTGCGCTGAAAAAATCTTTTTCTTGATCAATTTTATGTTTCTAGCTTATTTTGCCAATTTTAGATGAAAAAAAAAAGTTTTTCTTTAATTAAGATGTACTTGTATTGTTGGCCGAGTGGTCAGCACGGCTGCATTACAAGCAGTTGTCCCGGGTTCGCAGATTCGCTTCCCGGTCGATTCTTTGACACATGAAAAAAAAAAAAGATGTACTTTTAGAAAATAGTTGTGTAGAAAGATCTACATTTATTTTATTATTTATAGATTGGAGAATAAAAATCTTTATAGCAAAAAAAAAAAATCACAGCAGCAATTTTAAATAACTAAAAATGAAAAATGTAAAGCACTTAATACTTGCACTATGCATAAAACATAAGCAATTTTAATCTTTTTTTTTTTTAAAAAAAAAAGATTCGTAAAATCAAAACAATTAGAAGTTAACATGTTAAAAAAAGAGTTATTTACTGTACTAATTTCTGTCACGTGAGGACGCTATAACCAAAAATAAAAAGTCTGAGAGTATTATAAGTTTTAAATGAAAAATGCCATGTTTTCGAATAACTGTAAATTATTATAAATATATCTTTGAAGAAATTTAGTGCTTTATGTTTTATTTTATATTTCTTTGTGTGAATTTTTATTACTATCCAGTGTTTTTTTAAAATTGCGATTGGGTTCATTACTATGTTTTTTTTAAATGGCGGAAAATTAGACTGAAGTATTTAAATAAATTTGTTTTCAAAGTCAATCAAGACCATTTAAAAGTTATAACAAATATGGAAGATGAATATGAAGATAATATATGGGATGATGATCAGGAGGTATATTTTGATAAGTTATTTTAATTGTTGGTTGTTGTTTTTAAATTTCAGCAGATTGTATAATTTTATCTTTAATTCATAATTGGCGGAATTAACATTCAATTGGCAAAACATTTCTGCTGAAACTTTTAGATCCTTGGGAGTTTTAAGCATATGTTTTTAATTTTTGTATTTCTTATTACATAGAAGATAATATATTAGCTAATAAATATCGGTTGAAATTATACCAAAGTTTTCATTGAGAGAATGAAATTTCATTTGAATATGTTTTGAATTCGCTCAATAATATATTTCTTCCCAGTCGCTTTTAAAAATAGCACTGTAATCATACGATTCCTATTTAAAATATTTACATTTTCTTGAAGTCAATATGCTGTACTTTGTCGCAGACAAAACTCTATACGTATTGCCATCCATTGATTACTCTGGCTTTCACTGAATGGCAATACGTATAGTTTTGCCTGTTTTAAAAATTATTAATTTGATATTTATTTTCAATAAAATTACTTATAATTATATAAAATTTTATTGATTGATTATTATTAAGTAAATTAGATTCACTATAGAGATTGTAACCTTTCGTAAAAGCTAACAGGATTAGTCGTCTGCTAAAAGCTATAAATGCTTTCTTCTGTGGAATGTTGGCTTGTATTTTTTTTTTTTTTCAACAGCCATTTAATGTCTTCCGTAGAAATAAATGTGTCAAGTAGATGTATTTAAATCTTATTTAATGCTGTATTCAATGACTTGTTAGATCATTCAACCTACTTAGTCAATTAATATTACATTAGTCCAAGAGTTTGTGTATCCTGTAAAGTGCTCAAATAATTGTTAATTGAGCATTTTATTTTCCTCTTATAACGTGAAAATCTATTATTTAAGACGTAAAAACATTAATTTATTCAAGCAATAAAAATAGTTATTGTTATTCTTTCCACCTTACATAGATGTCTCCAAAATGTTTTGAAAATGAATTAGTACTGTTAGTGCAGATATATGTAAAATAGAAATATCACGTGGTGCTTTGTTTTTGTTTTTCTTTTTGGTAAATAAAGCAATATAAAAAGTAATTAGTGAATTATCACATGATCATGATTTCCTATGCTTGCACAAACTGTTAATATAACAAACTCTCCATATCATAGTGCCGCCCTGTGCAAGCCTTAGTAATGAATGAATACAAGAAGGTTTGTGCATAAAATCTCTTATCTATTGTCTACTTATCCAATATTCCCAGATTAATTTCTGCCTTGTGGCTTTCATCAGTGAGGAGTCTTGGATCTGAGAGCACTTCAATTCACACTCATTTGCTTATATAGTCATATAGATCTAACCCAGTTCAGTATCTCTACATCTTGATATCTTTGTTTTTTTTTTAAAAAAGCACAGTCACTATAATCCTATGGACAGGATTGGTATATAAAAAAGACTAAAACATCACATAATCACCCAGTAAATGAGCTTGGATTGGAAACATGTTATAGTTTTGTAGTTAACTAAAGAGGTAAAAAGAAGCTGTTGGAAAATTGCATTAAATGCTAAGATCTAGATGCAGTGCTCTCAGATCCAAGGCTCCTCACTGATGAAAGCCACAAACTAGAAACTAGTCTGGAGATAGTGGATGAGTAGGCACTAGATAGAGATTTTTGTCCAAACCTTCATGCAACCATTGATTGCTGTGGCTTGCACTGGGTGGCAGTACTATATGGAGAGCTATTTGTAATTCAAATGTCAAGATAAATAATAGCAAAATATTTGGGAATAGTGTTGCAATTCTTTTTATAAGAATATCATAAAAAGCAGAGCCAATGCAAGATAGAATGTGCATTATAAGTCTTGATATAAAACCTGGATAAAGTTTATGACAGTTGCGGGAAACTGTTGCTAAGATTTTGCAGTGGAATAGGCAAGAAAATGAATCATATTCTAGTACAACAGAATCAGATTTTTTTTTTGTCAACATTTAAGTATAAAATATTTAAATAAATCTTTCTAGTATTGATATTGACGAATCACCAATTACAAAAAAAAAAGCAGATGTAAAGAATATCCCAAAATTAAAATTAGTAAAATGCAGACATGTTTGACAGTGAAATTTTTTGATGGAAATATTATGTGATAATGAATCAGATATTAATATAGATTCAGAAAATGTTTTAATAACAGTTATGAGCAAGCATAAGAAATGGTGATCATGTGGTGTTTAATGGTTTAATACCAATCCTGCCTAATAGGATAGTGGTGGCTATGGTTATTAAAGAACCAAAGATACCAAAAATGTATGGGTACTGAACTGAGTTCAGGCCTATATGACTATATAAGCTAATGAGCTTGGATTGAAAATATTATTGTGTTTTCAGTTTTAGACTCATAGGTTTATAGTTACGTAGCGATAAAAGGTGTGCTGGAGGATTGTATTAGATCCTAAGATCTAGGTACAGTGCTCTAAGGTCCAAGGCTCCTCACTGATGAAAGCCACAAGCAAGAAACTAATCTGGGGCTATTGGGTGAGTAGGCATTAGATAGGGATTTAATGCCCAAGTCTTCTGTCATCCATTGATTACTCTGGCTTGCACTGAATGGCGCTACTGTATGGAGAGTTTTGCCTGTTTTAGTAATAGTTATGAGCAACCATAAGAAATGGTAATCGTGATGTTTAATGGTTCAAATGAGGTTTTAAATTTTAATTACTTTTTATCAAATTTGGTCATCTAGTAAAATATATATATATAAAAAAGAGTTTCAGGTAAACAATAGGATAGTTAGAAGTGCTAAAACAGTAATAAAGGAATCTGCAACTACTTAATTCAAAGATTGCCGAATTACAATAGTGACAAGCTAAATACAACTATATCTGGAAAAGTATTTCATATCCATAAATTAAAATGATAAAAATTGAATGCTATATAAAGAAAAAAATAATTTTAATTAAGTTTTAAAAAATTTATGAAATGCATACTATTTACTCTCAATCACATTTATTTATGAAATATTCAAGAGCCAATTTTTTTTTTTTTCAGAAAAAAATTTTCAAAATGTTCTGATCTTCACTTCTAAATACTATTTTATCTGTGTGTAATTAATAACAAAATTAAGTTCTAATTGATTGGTCAAAATTGAGTAATTATGAAGAATGTTTAGTAGAAATAATGTGCATGCCACTAAATTGCTACCCAAAAATAATTACCTACCCTGGGATCAATAACTCAAAAGTGCAGTTACTAAAATATAAAAGGAATTGATAGAAAATCTATTCTAAGTGTATAGTAGAAATCTGTTAAGAGACAGCAGCTTAAATTTGAAAGGTACTGTTGAATTTCTGTCTTTTTTTTTTTTTTTTTTTTTGAACAAATAATTGCCTTGAAATTTTATATTCTACTATAACACATCAATAATTTTTTTTAATTCTCATTTGAAAAAAATATTTAAGAGAATGATATAAGCATCAATTTAGATTTTTCAGAGAATTGTCAAACACTCTTCTCCTGCTATTCAATTGTTGTCTTAGTATTTTCATTTCAATATAATTCTTTTCTCACATAAGTAATAAACATGTTGATAAAATAAAATAAAACTTTTCAAAACATGTTTTCAGTAAGAAATTTGATTCCTGGAATATTTAAAACATGATCTTGTTTATAAAAGGAACTCTTTTTTTTTTGGCAAATACAACACGTCAGATTCTTGGTTTAAAATCAGGGAAAATGTTTTAAATATATATTATTGTAAACAATATTTGGATTTAGATAATGCGTGGCATTTTTATGCAAGGGTTTATGCTAAAGTAATTTGTTAATCTAGGAGGAACAGGCAGGTAAGATTCTGTTCAGACGATCTCAATATTCATTCCATATGTACTATATGTGAACGTATTTGTGTTTCACAGATTGATTTGTATAGTCACCACAAAATTCATATTTAGACTAGTTTTTTCCTTTCCTTATTTTTTGAATTGGAATTGCCACACTCATTTTTGAATGGTTTTTTAGTATCGTCATCATCATCATTCTTATTATGATGTTGTACAAATGATAGACATCTTGAAGAAAAATTCAGCAAATGCAAAAATTTTACAGCTTTGTTTCTGTTTCAGTAAGAAAATTTATGAAAAATTATATACTTGTATGATTTGGTGAGTAAGCTTGAAATTGGATTTATTATGGACTTATAAATATGATCAACAATGGTGATTCTCTTGGATATTAAGTACACATTCTTATAGAGAAGAGATGACACCAGTATTTCTGTATTTGCCAAGCCACTTTTATTATTTATCCAGCAAGCATGAATCATTTAAAAGTTTGAAACAAGTTCTTATGGGAGTAGACTCTAGAATTACATTTGGTGTTAACGAAGAAACATCTTTTAAGATACAAGTTCCATATAAAATTAGCGTAGAAGGGATTCTTCTTATTATGTACTATTTTTAAATCAATTTATAAATTTAAATTTTTCTATAGTAATGTAACTTATTAGGTTTGTCTACCAGAATTTCAAAGCGTTTAAACCAAATTTCCTATGGGAGAAATTGATTTTCACAATTTTTAAATAAATAATCTCAAAATCTGAATTTTTTAAAAAGCATAAGCTTGACAAAGTATTTTTTTATTTTTCTAGCTTCTCCTTAAATGAACTATTAAATAATGCCTGCCACTATACAAATGATAAATAAAATAGAAAATTATATAACATTACAATACTAAGCAAAAAAATAACAACAAAATTTTACTAAAATTCTTCCATGACACAATAGTTTCATCTATTAACAAATAGACCTTTTCAAGTAAAATTCAACAAGATAGAAACAACATATATATATATATAAAACAAAATAGCTCTTCCCATCATTCACTTCAAAAACCAACTTCCTTTAATTATCAAAGAATGTCTTCATGAGATTGATGTTTTCTGATTCAAGAAAATTTATCATCGGAGTTTCTTTTAATCTTTTTAATTTATTTTTTCCACAAAAGATAATCTCTGCATTGTCAAATACGGTAATATCTTATGACGTTTATTCACTTCATGAATATACAAAGCTGAATTATGATATCTATTTTTAACTCTACTCTTATGAACTTTAACTCTTTCCTTAATACTTAATTTCATCATCAACCATTATCAATCCACTGCAGGATGAAGGTCTCCAAGTTCAATCCATCTTCTCCGATCTTTAACTTCTCCACATCACCCCTGCACACTTTTTTATTTTATCCATCCATCTCACATGTGGTCTCTTTCTGGGTCTTTTACAATCTTGTGGACTCAAGTCTAAGATTTCAATTGTCCATCTATTATTATCTCTTCTAGCAATATGTCCAGCCCAACTCCACGTCAGTCTTTTAATTTTTTTCAATGAGGTCAGCAACACCTGTTTGTTCTCTTACCCATATATTGTGTTTTCGATCTCTTCTTGTTGCTCCCAGCATGCATCTTTTCATACTTCTTTGAGTGGTCTGAAGTCTCTGTATTGCTCTTCCATTAAGTGTCCAAGTCTGAGATCCATATATAAGAACTGGTAAAACACATTTATTAAAAGCCTTCCTTTTCAAACACATAGGCATATTTCCTTTTAATATCAAGTTATTTCTACCAAAAGCACTCCAACCAAGTTTAATTCTATGATTAATTTCATCCATTATGTTTCCATCTGTATTAATAATCTGACCAAGATATTTGTAACTGTTAACTTCTAATTCATCATAATCAATCTTTATTTTCATATTTTGAGCAAATCCATTAAACATTACTTTAGTCTTTTTAACATTTATCTTTAGTCCTACTTTCTTACTTTTATCTGATAACTCCTGCAACATTTCCTGCAGCTCTAAAGCATTATTTGAAAAAGCAACTACATCATCTGCAAAATCTAAATGACTTAAATAATCTCCATTTACTTTCACTCCTTTAACTTCCTATTTTAATTCACAAAATACTTCTTGCAGCGCTGCTGTAAAAAGTTTTGGAGATATGGAGTCACCCTGCCTTACACTCTTCTCAATGTTGACTTTCCTAGTATCGTTATGTAATCTAATTGTTGGTGTTGCATTTTTATAAATATTCTTTAAAATCTGGCAATATCCTGGACCTATACCTTGATGATCCAATGCTTTAATCACTGAAGAAATGTTTATAGAATCAAATGCCTTTTCATAATCTACAAATCGTTTCATCATCAGATTTTTAATTGGATGGACGGTTGAAGAGTTGGAGTGTGGAGTGGATTGAAGCCTGGCCATTAAAGAATGAAAATTGGCTATCTTAATATATATCTGAGCACTTATAGCATATATGTGTGGAGATGATAATCTGGACCAACTGATGATTGCTGGTTTCACATGAAATACTTTTGTTGGTGATTATTTATCTTTTCAACATGTATGCGTTCAAGTGTATCAGTGTTATGAGATAGAGTGGAGAATGGTGGGTCATGTGAAAGTCTGTGCTCATATACCCTATATATTACATATGTTGATACAGGTATGTAATACACCTGTATTTCAGGTAAAAAGTAAAATGTATTATAATTTTTATTTTAAAATAAAGAATTGTTTTAAAAAAGAACATTGCTATGGGAACCAATTGAAGCTTCTTCTATCTTCTACTATACATAAAAAATGGAAATTATTGTTACTTCATCGTGTCACCGGATAGAAGTCCATAAAAATTGTAATGAACATTTAAGGAAGTATTATGCAGTCTGTGGGATAAAACTTCAGAATGCCTTCTCTGACCTTTCAATCATTTGAATCTGTTTTAAAGATTTTTTTACCTTATTGCGCACTTTCCTCTACATTGTTACATAATTTCTGAATTTTGTCTCTTCTCGATTTTTAGTATTTTTTTTCCTATATCAGCTTTAAAATTCTTGTGTGATTAATCTTTTGTAATTGGTTTTATATATATAAATTCAGTAACGGCTTTCTCTGAAATCTTACTGATTTACTATGTCTTAGGAGACAGATCTCTTCGATCATGAAGAATAAAATAGTTTTTGATGACGTCTTTACAATTGATATTATTTCTAGAAAGTGATTGATTTGCCTGAGATTAGAAATTATTTTCTGCTTTCAGAATCATTGGTCATTTTTTATTCTTATTCTTTTATATCCAAGCTTAGCGTTAGAAATTAAATTTCAATTTAAATATGAAAATTATAATTATTTAAGAAAAAATCTTTTTATTCTTTTACATGATTTTAAATGTGATAAAAGGAAAAGTCTGAAGAAGGTATAAGGATTAATAGAAATGTTATTAGAGAATTGAGGAAAAGGGGGAAATAAAACCATATAAGAGTAATTCAAAGAGGAAATGTAGAAAGTTTACATAATTATGGGCAGGAGGAGGAAGCTAGTTTCAGTTTAATAAAAATATTGGAATAAAAGTTTAATTGGAATAGAAAGTTTACATAATTATGGGCAGGAGGAGGAAGCTAGTTTCAGTTTAATAAAAATATTGGAATAAAAGTTTAATTGGAAAGTCAGTTATTAAGAAGATAAATAGAATTTAAAAATGAAAAGTTGATAGAAGGAACTAGGCAGCACAATACTACCAATATCAATAGCATTTGGTTCTCTATGGTAGTTTGTCATTCAACTTTTCACCTTAATAAATTTGATTCTAGAATTTCCACATTTGGATCAATATTATAAAACTTTAGAGGCCGCTTTAATTCATTATAGTGTGTTATTATATATTAATCGACTTTTTAAACTACTTTAATATTGACATTATATCTATTATGTAACCCTCATGCCTGAGTTTACAGGCATGGCTTTTATATGAATATTTTTCTTTATTATGTATTCTAGAATATTAAAAGTCATGTGTATAAAATAAATTTTAAAGTGTTTTCAAAATGATAATAATAATGGTAAAAAGTAAAATATATAGGGTATTTGAGCACAGACTTCCACATGACCCACCACTCTATCTCATAACACTGATACTCTTGAACACATATGTTGGAAAGATAAATAATCACCAATATATGTATTTCATGCTAAACCAGCAATTATCAGTTGGTCCAGATTATCATCTCTACACATATTAAGATAGCCAATCTTCATACTTTAATGGACAGGCTTCAATCTTCTCCACACTCCAACTCTTCAACTGTCCATCCAATTGAAAATCTGATGATGGAATGCTCAAAGGCCACCCTGAGGCCGAGATTCTCATCACCCCATGTTGATCTAA
The DNA here is from genome assembly GCA_028023455.1 of Epiperipatus broadwayi. NCBI lineage: Eukaryota > Metazoa > Onychophora > Udeonychophora > Euonychophora > Peripatidae > Epiperipatus > Epiperipatus broadwayi. The sequence continues at coordinate 5,289,801 of JAQFVV010006270.1, forward strand.
AGTCAATCTGACCCCTTATGTTCAGGTCATAATCCATTTAATACATATACGAGTGATGGACAGACATCTCTACTATGTAATAACTGAAATATAGGCTTATTATATACCTGTATCAATATATGTAATATATAGGGTATATGAGCACAGACTTTCATATGACCTACCACTCTTCACTCTGTCTCATAACACTGATACTTTTGAACACATATATGTTGAAAAAATAAATAATCACCAATATCCATCTCTACACATGGGTGTGAGGAGAATCTCGGTCTCAGGGTGGCCTTTGAGCGTTTCATCATCAGATTTTCAATTGGATGGACGGTTGAAGAGTTGGAGTGTGGAGTGGATTGAAGCCTGTCCATTAAAGAATGAAGATTGGCTATCTTAATATATATCTGAGCACTTATTGCATATATGTGTAGAGATGATAATCTGGACCAACTGATGATTGCTGGTTTAGCATGAAATATGTTTATTGGTGATTATTTATCTTTTCAACATGTATGTGTTCAGGAGTATCAGTATTATGAGATAGAGTGGAGAATGGTGGGTCATGTGAAAATTTGTGCTCATATACCCTATATATTACATATATTGATACAGGTATATAATACGCCTATATTTCAGGTAAAAAGTAAAATGTATTATAATTTTTATTTTAAAATAAAGAATTGTTTTAAAAAAGAACATTGCTATGGGAACCAATTGAAGCTTCTTCTATCTTCTACTATACATAAAAAATGGAAATTATTGTTACTTCATCGTGTCACTGGATAGAAGTCCATAAAAATTGTAATGAACATTTAAGGAAGTATTATGCAGTCTGTGGGATAAAACTTCAGAATGCCTTCTCTGACCTTTCCAATAGTGTAGCAGACTATGGACTGTGAGCAGAGGAATGCTTTAAAATTAATCTTGGTTTTGCTTGGTCTATCAATTTCTCGATAAAGCTGACCCTAAAAATATGTGACACTTCTAATATAAAAAAAACTTGCCTCTAATGAACTAAAAAAGGGAAATGTTCTTTTACAAATTAAATTGTAAATCTACTTATTTTGATGTTCTAAATATGTAGAATAACCCTCATAGGAAAACTACAATGGAATAAATCCTAAGAAGTTAAAATGTTAATATTGCTAGCAGACATTTAAAATTATGATTTTAATGACTATATATGTACATTCATGGAGATAGAACCATATATCTGCATTCACAGAGACAGAAATATATATCTACATTCGCGGAGATATCACGGTAATTGAATGATCTTGATATAAACTGTTTCTTGAGGAATTATTATGAATCCCCAAAGATTCATACAATCATAAATGTAAATATATAAATACATTTTTTTATTATTATCATTTTATTTGTTAATATTATTGTTAGTAATTTGTTGTTGTTTATTTCTCATCCGAAGTCTAAGCCGATTATTTATTTTGTCATTTAATAATAGTATTAAGGCAAGTGGGAGGGGTAGCGATCAGGAAATACGAATGAATCTGCATAAAGACTTGTTTTTATGTGTGTGTGTTCAATCTAATTATTATCTGTGACTATCTAAATTAGACAATTAAAATGTCTACCATGCATTCAGGTCTCACACGTTAGATATCTTTAATCCCCCTAGATTAAAATTAATTTGCGAATATTGTGTTTTTCATTTTATGGATTATTTTGATCACTTGTCAATTTTAAAGGGGAGGTTACCGTTACAATATATTATAAGAAGTGATAAAATCTTAATTTGCTGACAATGTGGAATTTCTCAAATTAGCACAATTTGTTTTTCTTTAAACTAAATCCAATGCATTAGATAATTTTTTGTTGCCCCCCCCCCTCTCCCCCAAATTAAGTCTGATGCAATTTATTATTTCAAATACCGAACCATTTCCCCCCTATTTGTTTTGCCATATAGAGTTAGGTGTTTGTACACCCAGTGTATTCAAATGCACTATATAAATGACAAATAAATATTGTTAACAAAGAATAAGTAAACTGTTATTTAAAAATATATATATACTAATAATAATAATTAGCTTTATATTGAAAAAAAAAAAAAGGTGAGGTTAATATTCTTAGGAAATTTGATATAGGATTCTTTTATAATCAAGTATTAACAAAAGAAGATTGGATTTCTTAACTCTTTTTTTTTTTAATGTGTTGATTAATTCTAGTCATTTTAAGAATTGAATATTACTATCCTCCCTTCATTATAAGAAAATATTATAAATAGAAGTTAATAAATTATACTGTGAACTTTTAACAAGATCTTAAAAGTCATTAAATTAATAATTTTACAAATTGGTGTAACTTTAGTGAACATCTTCCTATCAGCTATAGTTAAATTATTAATTTTAGAGAGCACATCTTTCATAGACAATATATTTAGATTATTATGTTCTTATTTTGTCATTAATAATTTTAATTAAATTTAATAATTTTTAATTAAAGCAGAGAAGAAAAATAAAGTTCTGATGAAGATTGCTGGACAGTCGAAACTGTAAGGAAAATAAAGGTTTTAAAAAATTTTGTTTGCATTGAAATGTATATGAAAGAACTGTTATAATCAATATATATATATGGATATTGCAATGATTTGTATATCATTAATAGGATGTCAGTTTTTGCTTTTTAAATGTCTACAACATCGGATGACCACCAATTTATTGTGTTTACACAATCTGCTAACTCAATAGCAATTTTTTCCATACAATATTGCCACCTAGTGCAAAGGAGAAGGTTAGCTTATCAAAATTTCTATCTAGGGCCTACTTATCCAATATCTCCAGATTAATTTCTAGCTTACAGCTTTCATCAGTGACGAGCCTTGGATCAGAAAGCATTGTACCTACATCTCTGGTCCAAGTTTCCCCATTGATGAAAGCAATAAGCTTGAAACTAGTTTGGGAATATTGGATAAGTGGACACTAGATAGGGATCTTGGTTCCTTAACCTTCTAACATCCATTGATTGCTTGGCATGCACTGAGTGACAATATGGTAGTCAGAAAGTTACTACTGCTTTATGTTTTGAATAATATTAAATCTGGAATGGATTTATAATTAACTGGAAAACTTTCATATGTTTTCATATTTCATTTTACTTTAGATAGGGATAAATTATGATCACAACCTAAATTGAATATTTAATGCATCCATATAAAAATTGTCATATTTTAATTTCACTTTTTAATTTATAAATTTAAAAATAATTTGATAATTATATTTTATAAAGTTAGAAAAATATTAGCTCAAAATATTAATTACTATCTATTTTTAGTCTCCAGGATATGACCAAGAAGCAGAAAATCAGGCCATTCAACAAGAATGTACAGAAATCTTTGCTACCAAGGATTACATTATGGAACCTGGAGTATTTAACCATTTGAAAAGGTAAATGGTAGATGGAGAAGATTGACTCCTGTTCATTAAAGTATGAAGATTTGTTATCTGAATATAAACTGAGCACTGAGTATATATGTGTTTGGGAGATGATGATCTGGACCAACTGATGAGTGATGGTTCAGCACATAATACCTACATTGGAGATTATGTATCATTTTCACATGTGTGTGGTCATGGGTATCAGTTGTGTAAGTTGGTATGGATAGATGCGGAAAGCTTGAAAGTCTGAGTTCAAACCCCTTCTAATTACATTAAGTTTAGTATAGACAATTACAATTAAATATTACATATTCAGTCTATATTCCACCCATCCTTCTTCTGTGTATTTAAATGGACATTTTAAGGTCCTATAGATGAGAGGTCAGAGTGACTTAAAGTTCATGGGCATGACAATAATATTGGCATCAACAAGGGTTTTAAGCATTCCATTATCAGATTTTCAATGATATGGATGGCTGAAGAGTTGGAGAATGGGGAAGATTGAAGCCTGTCCATTAAAGTTTGAAGATTTGTTATCTTAATATAAACTGAACACTGATTATATATATGTGTGTGGGAAATGATGATCTGGATCAGCTGATGAGTTTTGAAGTACGTATATTGGAGATCATTTATCTTTTTCACATTTGTGTGGTTGTCTCTGTTGTTTATGATGAAGTGGATAGGGAGTTTGAAAGTTTGAGTTCAAATCCCTTCTAATTACATTAAGTTTAGAACAGAAAATATACTTGCATTTAAATATTACACATTTGGCCTGTATTCTGTCCATCCCTCTTCTGTGTATTTAAATTGACATATTAAGGTCCTATATGTAAGGGATCGGAGTGATTTAAAGTCAACACGGACTTGACTATAACATTGGCATCAACAAGAACTTTGAACAATCCATCATCAGATTTTCAATGATATGGATGGTTGAAGAGTTGGAGGATGGAGAAGATTGATGTCTGTCCATTAAAGTTTGAAGATTTGCTATCTTAAATATATAATGAGTACTGATTATATACATATGGGGGGGGGGGGATGGTGATCTAGACCAACTGATGAGTGCTTGTTCAGTATGAAACATGTACATTGGAGATCATTTATCTTTTTCACATGTATGTGATTATGTGTATTGATTGTATAAGATGGAGTGGATAGCTGTGGAGAGCTTGAAAGTCTGAGTTCAAATCTCTTCGAATTACATTAACTTTAGTTTAGACAATATACTTGTATTTAAATATACACATTGATTGAATATTTTCACAGATAAAAATTGTCAGATGTTTTTTCAAATTTTATAATTTGTGATGCAAGGCAAAGAGACAGATATTTTGATAATTCAATAACATCCTATTTAAGATAACTTTTATCATCCCATGCACATATACACATACATTTGGCCTCAAGTATTCATATACATACCTATATATATATATATAAAAATATAGATATATGTATGTATAAAAATCAAAAATTGTATAAAATCAATTTCTCTGTATATTAATGGAATAAATTTATTTTGTGTAAATTAAATAATAATAAAAAATTTGAAATTAAATAATATATATATATGTAAATAAAAAATTGTTCAGGAAACCACAAAAAAAGGTGAAATTCTTTCTCTCTACTTAAACTGATCAAGTATATATATGAAAAAGGAAAAAATATATAATTAGTCCGAATATTTGCTATTTTAATATTTGATTAAGTAAAAATTTAGATAAAAGATTAATAAATACCTCAATAATTACAATGAAATTAAGGCAGTAAACTAATTAAATAATACATATATACATTGGTAGGCCCAGAATTAATGTGTAAGATGGATATCGGTTTAACAAATAAATATCTTTCAAAAATCTGTGATAAGAAAAAGCTATAAAAAGAGCTTAAAATCTTTTCTCGCTCATCTTGTTTAATTTGTCTTTTCTGGTGTTGCCTTGCTTGTTGTTGGCCTCTTCTCTCTTAAATCACAATCAAGCCAGTATGCTGAGATGAAATATAAGTATTGACATATTAGCTAACAAAAACTATAATATTCCACAAAGATAAAAAATATGATGTCTTATATAGATATCTTGCAATGATAGCCTCTTCATCATCATTAACCATTATCAGTCCACTGCAGGATGAAGGTCTCTCCAAGTTCAATCCATCTTTTTTGATCTTTAACTTCTTTTCTCCACCCTGCACACTTTCTTATTTCATCCATCCATCTCACGTGTGGTCTCTTTCTGGGTCTTTTACAATCTCGTGGAATCCCGTTTAAGATTTCAATTGTCCATCTATTATCATCTCTTCTAGCAATATGTCCAGCCCAACTCCATTTCAGTCTTTAAATTTTTTCAACGAAGTCAGTAACACCTGTTTGTTCTCTTATCCATATATTGCGTTTTCAATCTCTTCTTGTTAATTCCCGGTAATTGGGTACATTCTCATCTTGTGACAGGGTAGCTAATAATTATAAAGAGAATACTCTAAGCCAGAGTTAAAAATAAGACCATTATTTCTTGAAAGGTATCTTGCCATTATCCCTCTACTACAGGTTCATGTGCTAAAATCAGATGATAAAAAATAAAAATATATGTGTTAATAAGAAACCAAAGAATAAGATTGAATCTCTAACTAGTGGAGATAGAAACTGTTTAAAAATCTATCCAACTTTAGTCATGGAATCATTCCTAGTATAGAAACTGAAAGTAACCTAGAAAATGACTTAATGAAGATAAATCTGTGGGAAATCAAGTTGCCACATTCTTAAATTCAATGTTAGAATTTGAAAAATATAATGTGATGAGAGAATAATAATAAATTGGTAAGATCTTATTTGTCCATTTTTTATTACTAGGCTTAAAATAAGTAATTAAAACATGTATACTCTTAGAAACAACTAAAATAAAATGTTTCGTAGTATATTTTTAAATTAGTATTTTTATGTTATATATCTCTTAAGTGTACATCGTAATATTCTTGTATTATATTTTACAATTAGGATTTTTATCTTATATATTTCATAACTGCACATCCATAAATATTTTCATAGTATATTCTGTAATCAGTACTTTTCTTACATATTTCATGAGTGCATATCAATTAATATGTTCTTATATTTTTTTTATTCTATTTTATGTTTTTTTTTTATTAATGTTCTTTTTGATATTTTATTATCTTTATTATTATTATCATGTTAGGGATGAACTTTTGTAGTTTGTAAATATTGGAAAATATTCGGGATTAATCCAATTATTATACAATATATTAATAAATTTGATTTACTAATTCATTAAAAGTAGTTGCTAGTCCTATTTCCATGAAGTCCTTGCATTTATTTTACTATTATTATTATTTATTAAAAAAAGTATCAACTACGGTGAATAACCCTTGAAGCATTGCCATGTTCGTTTGAGCCGGTTGTGGGTTAACAAAGGAATTGAACTATCAAAGAAGCTAGGAAGATAGATGTTTCTCATTATAGAGATGATGCCCTAATCTGCAGTATTGCTGATATATTATAAATAAATAATATTGATAGTGACAAAAGATAGACCCTTTCTCTGTTTGAATTTTTTATAGGAATGATAGTCAGGAAATATAGCTGGATACTGAGTTTTACCATAAATGAAAGGACATTCAGTCTAAGTATATTCAGCAATTGTTCTTAATACTCTTCATCCCCAAGTAAATTTATATAGATATATAAAGGGATATTAGTTGTCATTACATTTGGTGCACTGTGAGGCTCAATAAAGCAATTTTATATATATTATACATATGATGCCTTCAATGTAAGACTGCAAAAATATAACTCCATTAGTCTTGATATAGCAAATGTAGTGAATTAATTAATTTCTGGAAAATATAATAAATACGAGAGATAAGTTGTTGCCCTGATGGCAATAATAAAATATTTGCGAGATTAGAAAAGTCTAGTTTAATTTAAAAATTAAAAAAAAAATTTTTTTTCAAAAATAAATATATAGAAATAATAATATTCATAAAGGTAGAAGGATTAGGCAAATATCTTATAAGGACAAAATAGAGTGGTAGGACTAGGTTTGTCTATATAAAAGAGCTATATAGTGGAAGGGAAGGACAGACATGCCGGTTAAAGAAATATATATAAAGAAATTTTAGTACAGTATTAAAAAACTTATCATTATGAGTTCAAAAAATGCAGGCCTCAAAAAAAAAAAAATAGAAAATACTTCTGTTACCGAACAAGTAGAAAATAAAATAGAAACCCCAAAACGAGAAAGGTCTAGTGATACAAGTTGGATAGTAAAGACATTTGAAAGAACTAAAAAAAAATGTCCATGAAAATGGAAACTTTAGTTATGGAAATGAAAGATATTAGTAGATTTAGCTATAGAAATGAAAACTACTAAAATTTGAATAGAAAGTGCAATTAAATTTTAGGTAGTACAAACCAAATAGAAATTTTAATGGCAGAAGTAAAAGATGGTCAAATCCATCTGATGGGGTTAATCAGAGAATATAATAGAGAAGATGCTGTGGAAGATAGAGAAATCTAAATTTGATGCTATTCCATTGTCACAAAAGATAGAAACTGTCTCTATAAATAAATTTATTTATGAAATAAGTAACATTAAAGATAAATGCCAGAGTGCATCACTTAAGGATAGTTATGATTTTGATGTCATAAATAAATATAGTAAGGACACAGAAGCCGTGGATGGTGATGTCTATGTTATGCTGATCATGTGGCTAAAAATTCACATGATGTAAATGAAAGTAAAAGTAAAGAAATGAGTAACATAGAATATAAATTCAGCTACCAAAAGTGTTAAAAATAGGGATAATGAAGAAGAACAGCAGAAAACTAAAGATAAAAAATTTTTGCATGGTAAAACCTATAAATGGAAAAATCCAAAGAGATCAAAAATTATGAGATGAGAGAATAGCTACCTAAAATTTAAGGCAACTAATTATTCTAGACAGATTGTCTGAAAAATAGTTAAATCCAAATACTGATTCTGTAAGAGCAAAATAAAAAGAGACAGAAAATGGAGAGCAAAAGAACTACTCCAGCTGAAAATAATTAGTAAGGAATGTAAGACTGATAAAAAGATTTTTCATATCATCCCAAGAGAGGACATATTCATTAATAGAGAAGTTCCAGGAAAGAAGTAAAATTTAACCTTTATATGAATAAGGATGGTTACTAATTTAACGATCTATTGAAAAGACAAATGCTTTTAGAAAGAAAAATAAATTTTTTTGTAATTATAAAAGTAAAATAATGACAAAATACCGAGAGCAAGTAGATTTAACGAATTTATTTAGACGAGAGTTAATTATTGAGATTGATTGCCATGCTTTCAGTACCGGTGATGGTGGAGGTGTTAGTCATTGGTATAAGGATGTGATGTTTCATGAAACTCCATGGAGTGTTCTATCTCAGTACTGCATCCATCCCGTTTTATGTTTACATTCGTCATCCTTTAAGTCTCAAAAATGGGTCAAATAATGAGCAAGGCCTTATTGTAGTTTCTAACACCCATTCATCCCCAGCAATTATATTTATATAGATATAAAAGGGAGATAAACCAATTCCTGTTACAATGTTGATTGAATATTTTCACAGATAAAAAATGTTGTTTTGAGTTTTCTAATAGGTAATGGCAGGCAAGACACAGATATTTTAATAATTCGATAACATCCTATGTACGATAACTTTTAACATATGTACATATATATACACGCACACGGGTCTGACGGAGAATGCTCAATGAAGAATCTTGATTTAATCAAAACATCGATAAAACAAATCCACAATGATTACAAATGTATATTTATTACTTGAAAAACCTCATGGAATAATGGTAGTGTATTTCTTCTACCTTAGCTACAACAGATAGTTGATTATGGAGTAGGGGAAATTTAGAATTTTTTTTAAAGTTGCAAGCATTAGATTAATTTAGCATAGCAATCAAACTAATCATCTAATTATTGGTTAATAAGTGGATATTTAACCACTCTTAGCAAGAAAATATGACAAGGGAGGTAAATCTTAAATCCTTACATCTTTTGATTAGCCTAGTGAGTAATGTGTTCTTGGTTGTTTTTTTTTTTGGAGAAGCATTAATTGTATCATCTTTACCTTATTAAATATAAATTAATATAGTTTCATAAACTATTAATTTTTTAGTATTTGAATTTTAATTATTTTAAATAAAGATTTTTTTTTTGCTCTTAGGTATTTTCAAGCAGGTGGCGCTCCTGAACAAGTAGTGCAATTGTTATCCGAAAATTATACAGCAATTGCTCAGATGGTTAACTTATTAGCTGAATGGCTTATATTGGCTGGTAAAAATGATCACTATTTTCATCATTTTTGATCACTATGTTCATCATTTTTAAAATTAATATTTTAAAAGAAACGTGATTTTTTTTTTTTTAATTTTAGGAGTAAGTATTAATGAAGTTCAGCTAATGGTTGAGGATCATTTGAAAGCCATGATTCTTAAATATTTTGATCCTAAGAAAGCAGATTCTATTTTTACTGATGAGGGAGAGGTATGTAATTGTCAATGAAAATAAATAAATAATGATGATTGTTAAATTTTTTATTTCTGTTAATTATTGAATGTTTATATACATAAAAAGGGTTTCTAAAGACATAATTATGAGTTTAAGGATCAAACCAGATAACATTAAGAATCCACAGATTTTTTTTAAGTTAAAGGTGGGGGGGGGGTAGCGTGAAATATTAGATAATCATTGAATTAGAGAAATTATTTAATAAAATCAATATGTATTTCACCGTTTTCCTTACAAATATGGTCCATTAATATATTTAAAAGTTAAAAAACAAAATCTTTTAACTCACTTTTTTTTTTCCAAATCTTCGGTTTTTTATTTTATTTTATGAACCGTTTTTTTTATTTCAGTTTTCCTCCAACATTTCAACCATATTATATGATCATTGCGAAAAAGTGATTATTCCTATAAAATGTATATATATTGAAGTGATATATATATATGCACTTCACATATATAATTTAAAAATTTGTATATTTTTTAACATTTTTACTAAACGAAAAATATATATGTAAGTATGTGCACAGATAAATTAACTCCAAATTGATTTCAAGTAATTTAAAACTAAATATTTTATTAACTGTAAAGTTATTTTATAATTAGGTGAGTGGAAATGACATTGTTTTATAAATGTAATTAATTTATTTCTATACAAATAATTAAGTTCTAGATATAGGAGGTACTTGTTCTTTATTACTATATAATTCTTGATAGAAATCTTCTACCCATTTCATGATGCCATCTCTCTTTTTAGTAATAATTCCATCTTTTTTTTTTATTGCAGATATAAATTTCCTACCAATACCAAAATGTTGTTTTACACTCTTAAGACTTTTATTCTCTTCTACAGCTTTCCTTGCTAGTTCACAGTTATACTTTCTTATATCATTTTCAACTCTTTTCCGCAACATTTTACAAAATTCGAGATATTCAATTCTTTTTAATGCATCATTTTTGTATATCTTCATATTCCTTCTTTTCTTCATAAATTCTATAGCCTCAGTAGAAATTTTATTGGTCAGTTGCTGCTTTCTTTTTACCAGCTGTCTTTGTTGCAGTTTTTAAAAATGTATCGGTTATTTTCATATTTAATTTCATTCAAATTTGAATCATGTTCAAAATCTATTAATACTTGAAACCGATTTGTAAGTTCTAATTTGAATTCATTAGAATGTTTCTGAAGATTAGGAATATTAACTGTAAATATTGTTTTTCTTAATAATTTTTGTCTCTCTAGTTTTACATTAACACGTATCTTATATCTTACTAATCGATGATCATTTTCTGTGTTAAATTTATTAAGAACATTACAATCTTGAAATATGTATTTTCTGTTAGTTAAAATATAATCCAATTCTGCTGTGCCTTCATTTGGATGCTTCCATGTCCATTTCCTTTTAACATTTTTCTCAAAAAAAGAATTCATAATATAAAGTTTTTCTTTTTTTGCAAACTCCACAAGTCTATGTCCTCTCTCATTTCTATTACCATAACCAAAATTGCCTACATCATTTTCATCTTTCATTTGTTTACCAATTCTAGCATTAAAGTCTCCCATAACAATTTTAAAATGTTGTTTACTCTGATCAAAAGCCTTTTGTATATCCATATAAAAGTTTTCTACTATTAAGAATTTATTGGGGCATAAACCTGAATTATCTGCATTTGGTATCTGCTATTAAGTTGTATAACTAATCTTGCCACTCTGTCCTATATACCATCAATCTCCACAATGTTATTCTTCAAACTTTTTATTTATAATGAATCCTACTCCACTTGTATTTCCAATATTTCTGCCTTTATAGTAGAGTACATGTCCACTTTTTAAATCAATTGTCTCTTCACCTTTTTTTCTAACTTCACAAAGTCCAATAATGTCCCATTTAATATAAGACAGTTCTTCTTCTAATTCTCGCAATCTTCCTTCACTTGAAAGTTATCTACAGTTGTAAGTACCTAAATAAAAATTCATCATTAAACGGCAGCCTATATCTATTATATCTTCTGAATTGCCCAGAATTTTAAATGAAGAAGTGAGACATGCAATTAAATTTATGAAGAAAGGAAAAGCTCCAGGTAATGGTGGAATTATAATTGATATATTAAAAGAAGCGGGTGAAGAAATAGAAAAACTTTTAGCAAAATTATATACCAAATATCTAAATGATAAAGGTGTACCAGATGATTGGAAGAATGCAGTTTTAATATTTAAAAAAGGTGATAAGGAAGATATTAGAAATTACAGACCTATCAACCTTTTATCAGTTTTATACATAGTTTTTACCAAGATAATTACAACTCATCTACAGAGAACATTGGATTTCCACCAACCAAGAGAACAAGCTGGTTTTAAAAGTGGTTTTAGTACAGTAGATCATATCCAGGTATTGAGAGAAGTTATAGAAAGGACAAATGAATATGAGTTGTTATTATGCTTTGGATTTGTAGATTATGAAAAGGCATTTGATTCTATAAACATTTATTCACTGATTAAAACATTGGATCATCAAGGTATAGATCCAGGTTGTTGTCATATTTTAAAGAATATTTATAAAATGCAATAGCAACAATTACAGAATGATACTAGGAAAGTCAACATTGAGAAGGGTGTAAGACAGGGTGACTCCAAAACTTGTTACAGCAGTGCTGCAACAAATATTTTGTAGATTAAAATAGGAAGCTAAAGGAATGAAAGTAAATGGAGATTATTTAAGTCATTTAGATTTTGCAGATGGTGTAGTTGTTTTTGCACATAATGCTTTAGAGTTGCAAGAGTTATGAGATGAAAATAGGACTAAAGTTAAATGTTAAAAAGACTAAAGTAGTGTTTAATGGATTTTTTCAAAATATGAAAATAAAGATTGATTATGATGAGTTAGAAGAAATTATAACAGTTACAAATACCTTGGTCAGATCATTAATACAGATGGAAACATAATGGATGAAATTAATCATAGAATTAAACTTGGTTGGAGTGCTTTTGGTAGAAATAATTTAATACTAAAAGGAAACATGCCTATGTGTTTGAAAAGGAAGGTTTTTAATAAATGTCTTTTACCAGTTTTTACTTATGGATCTGAGACTTGGACACTTAATAGAAGAGTAATACAGAGACTTCAGACCACTCAAAGAAGTATGGAGAGATGCATGTTGGGAGATTGAAAACACAATATATGGGCAAGAGAACAAACAGGTATTACTGACCTCATTGAAAAAATTAAAAGATTGAAGTGGAAGTTGAGCTGGACATATTGCTAGAAGAGATGGTAATAGATGGACAATTGACATGTGAGATGGATGGATGAAATAAGAAAGTGTGCAGGGGTGATGTGGAAAAGAGATACTAGAGATCGGAGAAGATGGTTTGAACTTGGAGAAACCTTCATTCTGCAGTGGATTGATAAGGGTTGATGATGATGATGATGAATTAAGTAGATTAATATCTTAAATTATCTAGCCAGAATATTATCTGTTGTTAAATTGTAATCCCTTTTTAAAGCTAATTCTTATGAAATTTGTGATCAGTCATTAAGCCACAGACCACTGCAACGTTTAGGACTAATCTATAACCAGTGGATGGATATTTGAAATCGAACCATGATGAAAACTGGTAAAGCAGCTCAATGAACTATATGAGTTTCTCGGAAGATCGCTTATTATGCTTTGATTCTTTACTGTGATTTGTCCACTCATTCTGTCTTGATCATTGAAATCACTATTAAAAATATTGCAATTGACTGTTATATCATGGAAGAAAAGACAAACACGCCATCTGCTCCGCTCTGGCCAAGTCGGCCGAGTGTAAACTTAAAACTATTGTGAAGTGCTGAGAAGAGGCCTTGATGTAAAACCATCCCATTGATTATTGTGTTCAGATTATAAGACATCTAACTTCAAAAGTGTCCTATAGCTTTGGGGAAGAGTTCAGCCATCAGCCTGTAAAAACCCCACCAAATGTTGTTCACTGAATAAAATAGAAGAGCTAATATCAATGAAAGCACCCATTAATGGAGGCTGTGGAATCATCAAGAGCAATCTCATAGAAGCTTCACAGACAGTCAGACATAGCTATGTTGTATCAACTATTCCGCAAAAAATCTACAGGTATCTGAATTCAGAACGTGAACTATTAAAGATGAAAAGAGTAATTTGTATGAACTTTAATTATATACCATTATGATTTTATCTCACTAACATTAGATATTTAATCTTCTATCTAGGTGTATTTCATTTCCACTGAAAATTTTGTATAGATTGTTATGATTTAATTTACATAAATATATATATATATATGTTTAGAGATCAGAGTGGCGATGGATTGCCTAATTTTATTAGACGTGCCACAGTTCAGAGAGCATAACATAAAAAGAAAATATTGATAATCAAACAACTAGCCAATCGGTGCAAACCCTCGCCATTTGCTAAAAGTTGCTTTAATATTATTTTAGTTAATTATTTTAAACCAGAAATTGATAAGGATCATTTTCACTAGCCTGCAATGTATTACGAGTTAGAAAACTATTTAATTATTAACATAGGTTAATGGTTTCTGGATGGAATAAAAGGCTGCATAGACAGATTAAATAAATTAAGAAAGATTGTTTTTCATAGCTATAAAAGTTACAGTTTTAATCAAAACACCCTCACAGGTTTGGAATAGACAGCATGGGAAATGATATTTGTGTATTAAATTTTCTTGAGCTAGTTATAAAATTTTTATTGTCTATATATGAGTGCGATGCAGATGTTTTTCCTGCAGTTCGCATTCGGCCACTTGATTTGAACAGTATTTATTCGGTAGATGCACATCCCTACCATATATCATATGTTTTAGATATTCTGTGATTGTTTATAAATAAGTCTAAAGCAAATGTTTCTGCCATTTACACTTACTGTTATATTATTATCATTATTTATCGTGTAGATACCCATTCCTATCAATTAATTCATAAGTTTCAGTCATTAATGCCAGTTAGATGCATTATTCCTGCCCAGGCATTTAGTGATATTTATTTGATTAGTATTCAAACAGACGTTAAAGAACATCTGGCTCACGTGGTATTTTGTTTCCCTTGTTCAAGTCACTTAGCTTTAGTCCCGTCCCCGTCCCCCCACTACAGCCTGAAAGGAGTTATGTTAGTCTACTTCTTCTAATAGTATAGTTTATGTAAAAGATTTTTAACATATTTTAAAGCTTATAAGATTAATAAGTCTTAAAACTGGGTTATATTGATAGATATTAGTAGTTACAGTTAGTCTGTGTCTGTCCAGGAATAATTATGATGCATAGGGCCATATATTGACCATGCAAAATTAGGCAATGAATATTTAGTCATATGAATTTTGCATCGAGTTAGCTAGGGCAGTTAAATAAAACTGATAAGACAATAAATCATGAACTGTTATTATAATGAATTCAGTCCACAATGAAAGACCAATAGGCTGATGTTACTTGAGAATTTCTGTCAATTGTGTTATTATTTGTTTTGTAATTATGTGTATATGTAAATAAATCATAATTTCTCATTATACTAGCATTTGTTTTATTGGTAATTAAAATATGGTAAGAGTCTCTTGCATTTAACTTAGTCTAATGGGATATAAAAAAAAGTTTTGGTCATGTGACATTGGAATGTAGGGCTGCATGCAAATTGAGCTTAGGTGATTTTCATGTTAGCTGTGCATTTTTGACTGTTACAATATATACAAATATATGTTGACAAAGAATTTCTAAAACAATATAATGAAAATATTTTATCAGATAAATTACACATTTTTTTTATCTTCTTGCTTACTTTCATGGGTCTACAATCCTTTTAATTTTTTTTTAAATTTACATATTTATATAAAATACTCTTCAATTATTATAATTACACCAGATTCCTAACTCTTTCTACTCAAAAAATAAATTGAAAACTAGATTAAAACAATATTTAATAGACAAAAATTCTAATATATAAACTACATATGAAAAAATCTAGGCATTTAAATTTTGAAATAAAAATGATGGAAAATCTGAGATCTTACAAAGAAATATTAATTAAAGAAAGTTTAAATATAAAAAATAAGAAAATCAGTTTTAAATAGAAAGTATTAGGACTCTGGTATGGTTATTTGAAGTGTAATTATAATAACTGAAGGGTATTTTATATAAAAATGTAAATTTTAAAAAAAAATTTAAAAGGATGTAGATACATGATAATAAGCAAGAAGTAAGTTTAAAAAATATATATAATTTATATGAAACAATATTCTTATTATGTTACGGAAATTCTTTGGAAACATTTATTTGTATATATATTGTGATGGTTTATACTGTATTCCCTGCAATATCCATATATGCAGGTACTTTAAACTAATATGATTGGATGCCACCAGACTACAGAGAAATCTGGAACTCTTATAATTTGTCACACAATTGGCTGTGAACTTAAATAATACATTTCTTAATAATACAATTCAATATAACCTATTATAACTTTACTAATTTCTTACCTTTTTTTTAAGATATTTTAATTTCTAGCATTCAACACATAAACATAGGTATTCATAGTCTAGCTCAGACCATTGACATCTTCAGCATAAGACTTAATTAATATCCTAGCAACTACGATTAATGCCAGTTGTGTACCTTCTTAAACCTATAATAATCTATCAAAATAACAGAAATGATAAGATATAATTAAATAGCTTTATTAAATTAAGTCATGAGTATATCATTCCTATTGCTTTTGTTAACTCGCACTTACTAACTACATAGGACTGATTGCATTATTCAGGCACTGAACATATGAATAACCGCTAAGATATTCTTATATGCACATCTCCGCTGGCACATGTATGCATGATTTAATATTTAAGGCAATCCTTTTTATAAGAATATATTTATATTAATTGGATAAAATTAATTGAAATTATGATTAATTTTTAATTTAAGCTGTTTATAAATTGGCAAGAGAAAATTAAGTTAAACTGTGATTAAAATTTTATTTATATTTAGAATTTTATTTAATTACTCTGGGTTTTTTTTAAAACTAAACATACAAATTTTGTCCCTTTTTTTGTTTTGAAAAGCAAGTGAACAGGTAAATTCAACCGTGCATCTTAGAATGGCTGCAGAAAGGAGTTTGCTATTAACTGAAAGGAGACCCTTTGATTCCTCTTGGAGGCCTTAAAGGAACCGAGCAGGGCAAATTCCTAATGTCCACTCCATACGTTCTTGTCGTTGCAGCTGTTATTACTATGTGATTATTCATATAGTATACGAACATGGATGGGCTGCTCACCAACACGCATTAGCCAGCGTGGTGAGTTTATTGGCTTTTTACCTCTGAGTTTAAGATCAAGAAACACCATGGTCTTTCTTCTCAGTGCCTGATAAGGCAGAATATTGAATGTTTGTGTAAATGATAAATATTTTTCCAATACATATATACAATTATGACAGACAAAAATAAAGCATGGCCCTTATTCCCAGGAGGCTGTAAAGTCATCAACCAAGGCAGCGGTTGGTGGCCGAAGGCAGAGGGTGCTAAGAATCCCCTGATTGTGGACCCAGGCTGCCATTTGATGACGACTTTTTATTTAGGTACTTACAACTGCAGATCACTTTCAAGTGAAGGAAGATTGCAAGAATTAGAAGAAGAATTGTCTTATATTAAATGGGACATTATTGGACTTTGTGAAGTTAGAAGAAAAGGTGAAGAAACAATTGATTTAAAAAGTGGACATATACTCTATTATAAAGGCACACATATTGGAAATACAAGTGGAGTAGGATTCATTATAAATAAAAAGTGGAAGAACAATATTGTGAAGATTGATGGTGTATCGGACAGAGTTGCAAGATTAGTTATACAACTTAATAGCAGATACCAAATGCAGATAATTCAGGTTTATGCCCCAACAAGTTCTCATAGTGATGAAGTAGTAGAAGATTTTTATATGGATGTACAAAAGGCTTTTGATCAGAGTAAACAACATTTTAAAATTGTTATGGAAGACTTTAATGCTAGAATTGGTAGACAAATGAAAGATGAAATTGCTGTAGGTAATTTTGGTTATGGTAATAGAAATGAGAGAGGACATAGACTTGTGGAGTTTGCAGAAAAAGAAAAACTTTATATTATGAATTCATTATTTGAGAAAAATGTTAAAAGGAAATGGACATGGAAGCATCCAAATGAAGGTACAGCAGAATTGGATTATATTTTGACTAACAGGAAATACATATTTCAAGATTGTAATGTTCTTAATAAATTTAACACAGGAAGTGATCATCGATTAGTAAGGTGTAAGTTACGTGTTAATGTAAAACTAGAGAGACAAAAATTATTGAGAAAAACAATATTTACAGTTGATATTCCTAATCTTCAGAAACATTCTAATGAATTTAAATTAGAACTTACAAATAGGTTTCAAGTGTTAGGAGATTTTGAACAGGATTCAAATTTGAATGAAATTAATATGAAAATAACTGATACACTTTTAAAAACTGCAACAAAGATAGCTGGTAGAAAAAAGCAGCAATTGACTAATAAAATTTCTACTGAGACTAGAGAATTTATGAAGAAAAGAAGGAATATGAAGATATACAAAAATGATGTATTAAAAAGAATTGAATATCTCGAATTTTGTAAAATGGTACGGAAAAGAGTTGAAAATGATGTAAGAAAGTATAACTGTGAAATAGCAAGGAAAGCTGTAGAAGAAAATAAAAGTCTCAAGAATGTTAAACAACATTTTGGTATTGGTAGGAAATTTATATCTGCAATAAGAAAAAAAGATGGAATTATTACTAAAAAGAGAGATGACATCATGGAATTTGTAGATTTTTATCAAGAATTATATAGTAATAAAGAACAAGTACCTCCTATATCTATTACATCTTCCGAATTGCCCAGAATTTTAAATGAAGAAGTGAGACATGCAATTAAATGTATGAAGAAAGGAAAGGCTCCAGGAAATGATGGAATTATAATTGATATATTAAAAGAAGGAGGTGAAGAAATAGAAACAATTTTAGCAAAGTTATATACCAAATGTCTAAATGATAAAGATGTACCGGAAGATTGGAAGAATGCAGTAATAATATTTAAAAAAGGTTATAAAGAAGATATTAGAAATTACAGACCTATCAGCCTTTTATCAGTTTTATATAAAATTTTTACCAAGATAATTACAACTCGTCTACAGAGAACTTTGGATTTCCACCAACCAAGAGAACAAGCTGGATTTAAAAGTGGTTTTAGTACAATAGATTATATCCAGGTATTGAGAGAAGTCATAGAAAGGACAAATGAATATGAGTTGTCATTATGTTTTGGATTTGTAGATTATGAAAAGGCATTTGATTCTATACACATTTCTTCAGTGATTAAAGCATTGGATCATCAAGGTATAGATCCAGGATATTGTCATATTTTAAAGAATATTTATAAAAATGCAACAGCAACAATTAGATTACATAATGATACTGGAAAAATCAACATTGAGAAAGGTGTAAGGCAAGGTGACTCCATATCTCCCAAACTTTTTACAGCAGTGCTGCAAGAAGTATTTTGTGGATTAAAATGGGAAACTAAAGGAATGAAAGTAAATGGAGAGTATTTAAGTCATTTAGATTTTGCAGATGATGTAGTTGTTTTTGCAAATAATGGTTCAGAGCTGCAGGAAATGTTGCAGGAGTTAGCAGATGAAAGTAGAAAAGTAGGACTAAAGATAAATGTTAAAAAGACTAAAGTAATGTTTAATCGATTTGCTCAAAATATGAAAATAAAGATTGATTATAAAGAATTAGAAGAAGTTAACAGTTACAAATACCTAGGTCAGATTATTAATACAGATGGAAACATAATGGAGGAAATTAATCATAGAATTAAACTTGGTTGGAGTGCTTTTGGTAGAAATAACTTGATACTAAAAGGAAATATGCCTATGTGTTTGAAAAGAATGGTTTTTAACAAATGTGTTTTACCAGTTCTTACTTATGGATCTGAGATTTGGACACTTAATAGAAGAGCAATACAGAGACTTCAGACCACTCAAAGGAGTATGGAGAGATGTATGTTGGGAGTAACAAGAAGAGATCGAAAATGCAATGTATGGGTAAGACAACAAACAGGTGTTACTGACCTTATTGAAAAAATTAAAAGATTGAAATTGAGTTGGGCTGGACATATTGCTAGAAGAAATGATAATAGATGGACAATTGAAATTTTAAACTGGATTCCAAGAGATTGTAAAAGACCCAGAAAGAGACCACATGTGAGATGGATGGATGAAATAAGAAAATGTGCAGGGGTGTTGTGGAAAAGAGAAGCTAAAGATCGGAGAAGATGGGTTAAACTTGGAGAGACCTTCATCCTGCAGTGGATTGATAATGGTTGATGATGATGATCTTAGAATAACTTTTTAACATTTTATCTTTTATTAGAATTTATATAACAAATAAAATAATGCTTTTAAATTTATAACTTTATACAGAAGAACGGAAGCTGTTATTGATTCTTATAATCTAAAAATCCACATATGATATTTTAACAATAATTTATAAATCTCGCTCCGTATTAATATAATGACAATAAAATATTTTTCTACATTTGATATACATATGACAACAATTTAAATCTTTTCAAATAAAGTCTTGGTTTTTTTTTTTTAAATTCCCAAACAAATAAAAGTATATTCACGGTCTTGGCTGAATCAATTTATAGAAATACATGTTGGAAATTGGAAGAGCTCTTGTGTTAAATTACATTTAAAAATATGCCTATTTTGTAGTTTTGAGTTCATTTTTCTTTTCTTTTCCTAGGAAAATAAGGTGAGGAATAATCAGTACTGGATTTTAAATCTTAGAGATCAGAAATTTGACGAGTTCCCCTCCAAAATTAAAATTCAGGCTTTTTTCCTTTTAAAATGATGAGAACATTTTATAGGAACATTTTCTGAAATTCACGGAGATCGATAGAGTGCAATCTTTAGTTTTCTATGTAGATATTTTTAAATTGATTATATTTTTATAAGGTGAAAAAAAATCATTTTGTTTTTGAGTTCGGCATTTTTTTTATTTACTGCTAGTCCTTCCTCGACTAGCCCAAGAATGAGTGCAATATTTTTTTTACTTGATTCTTTAGAATTCTGGCCAATCAAATGTCATTATTAGATTTTATATTAATTAGTTACACATGATAAAAAAAATTCCAAAATCTGGAAATCTTATTGTTAATACAAATATCAATAGATAACAATTTTATTCGTGTTGTTATTTATGCAATTGTCTTCTAATTTTTAATTAAACTAAAAGCATTCTTGTTTAATTAAAGCATATAAAAAAATAAAATTTAAATTCTTATCAAATTATAGACTTTAGCTCATTATTTGATTACTTTTTAAATATATTATTTGTTAAACATAATATTTATTAAATGTACTACTTAATAAACATTATTTATTTTCCCGTATTAAAATATTATTTATATGAATTAATGTATTTAGTATTTGAATTGGTATACACATACACGCAAATATACTTAAAGCATTTAATTTATTTCTTTTTAATAATGAATGTCCACTTAATCTGTTTCACCAACAACTCCTTTCAACTTTCTAATTCTTACTATTCGTTTTATATTTCTATAAGTTTTACCATCTGCCTTCAATACTAACTTAGCCTTACCAATTATCTATCTCGTAACAATTTTCTATCTTTACCTCTCTTATTATGCATCAAAACAAGTACCATGAATATTTTATAGGAATAATCATTCCATGACAATGACAATATTATATGGCCGAAGTATTGGTGGAAAACTGACGCAAAAAAAAAATGTTTTATAAAATAAAAAAACAAGATTTGAAAGGAAAAAGTATGTTAAAGAATTTTTTTTTTTTTTTTGGTAATTTTTAATAAATTAGAGAAAATAGAACTGAACTTATTTGAAAATGAAAAGCTTAGATATAGAAATTCCCATGAAACAAGATAAGTTATGAAGAAAAGAGTGAAAGAGATGTAAGAATTTATTATTGATAAAGTACTTATGTTTTAAGATCAAGAGAGAAAGAAAAAATTTATCAATAGCAATCTTGTAAATGATATTTATATATAGTTAAATCAAAGGTCAACCGTGAATATGAAATAAATAGTGCCTGACCATTAGCTTCTGCTGCTTTATAGGGTAGGATTTCAACGACTTGTGATACAAACAGCTTTTCTGCCTCGGTTTTTTTTTTCTTGGGTCACTAGGGCCTTATTGTTGAGAGTCTGTTATGCCATTGGTCATCTTCTTATAATAACTGACAATGGGATTGTGTGTTTGTACAACATTTGTATTCTTTAATTACATGCACAGCATTTCTGATTCCAATTTTCCTTTTTTTTTAAGTCAAATCCCTTGAGAATTAAGAAAGCAATGATGGGATCAGGCTAGTGGGCTGGCAATCCTTAGTTGTTATCTTTCTTGAAGCAATATAATCACTAATGGGTTGATTTGGAACTGAATTTAATGGAGACAGAGATTTTAGCTGATAAAGATTGTATGTTTAGGCAGCTCTATTTAGGGATCCTGCCTGCTATGAAAAAATGGAAGGGATGATAGAGAATGTCTAAAAATAGCATGTTTAACACAGTCTATCTTGATTATCATACCTGGCGAATTACTCATTTCAGTGGTGGAAATAATAAGAATAGTAAGAATAATATCAATATTTGTACTGTAGTGAGAGGCAGTGATAATACTAAAGATATGCCTCAAAATAAAAATTTTTTTTTTTTTCTAAAGATAGGTACTTGGAATACATGAATTTACTTGATAGAAATTCTTCAAGACCAAAGTGGAGGCCTGCACTTGCGGCTATTTAACTTTCAAGACTTAAGATTGATATACCATGTTTCCCGTAAATAAAACCTAATCAGAAAATAAACCCTAGCATGATTTTTTCAGGATGCTGATAATATAAGCCTTAATCCAAATATAAGCCCTAGTTAAGATTGTCAGTGTGAGAGATGGATATTCATCCGTTGAAACCTCGATAGAAGTATTGAATTATAGTAATGAATGTATAAATAAATGTAGATTTTGTATTTGAGTAAATGCTACTCAGAATTATTTGGTAAACAGACTAGTAACTAATCGTTTTTATAAACTTGCAAATACAATTTTTCTGTTTATTTATCCATGCATCTTCATTCAGTCTGATGTAAGAATTCCTCTTTAATCTGACCTCCAACTGTATATATTGTAAATAAATCAACTCTGATATCCAAAAAGGCCGAAACTTATTATTAGCGGCTATCTTTTTTTCTCAATGATGAGATGTTTATTCATAAAAAAAAAAAACAGATACAGTAAAACAAATGAAATTTCAGGAGCAACATGGTAAGAGGGGAAGGATACATGTAAAAAGGGAATGGGAAGTGGAGAGGGGAAATGGTGTGTAGTCCAGGCCGGTTAGAAAATGCATGTCTTTGTGATTGAGTCCTATGACAGAGGCTGAGAGGATGGGAATTGGAGGATTGCCCGTCTGTGAGGAATGGAGGTGGGGCTAGTTTGGTGCGTCTGGTTTTGAGAGAGCAAATTAGATCCAAGAGCTTTTGATTGACTGAATGTACTCTCTGGTCAAAGATAATGGCACATTGGAGCAACCAGAGAACATAGATGAGGAAAAAACTGAAAGTCTCATAGCTGCAAAGACCCCTGTTTCTATGGATTCTTGGAGGTTGAAGATGATATTTCTGTGCGAGGAAAGGCAGGAGTTGATGACATTTCTCATGCCAAGCAGAAAAGAACATTTAAGTAGGAATTGCTGGAGGGTTTCGTTGTCAGTTTTACAGAGCTGACATATGGGAGAGATCTTGGTAAAACCCCTACGGTTGACCAAAAATTGATTCATGGGAAGGGGGTGAAGATTGATTTTGAGGAGGAAATCAAGGAATTTTGCTTCAAGGGACCACCTTTTGAATTTGCGGATTAATTGGGCATTGGTGAGTCCAAGGAATGTAGGGGACACAACCTCCCAGTACTTTAGTTTGCTGTTGATGGATGGTATAACAAAGCCAGCCTTTTGTAGGATGTTGGCAATGAGTGAGGTCTATGACCTAGGCCTGCCACTGGGAGGAGGAGTGTCAGTGGGTGTATTAGTGGCTATCTTAGTTCACAAATTAATCAAGACAGATTAATGTTTTATATATTATTTTAAATATTAATTTCAATAACATGGAAATAATTTTAATATTCTCGTATAGAATGAAAGTGTTCTGGGATATGTTTATAATCCTAAGGGTTACATATTCAAGCAGTAGTAAAAGTTACTTATGTACTGTAGTCAAGCATTGGTGGCCGAGAGGTCAGCACACCTGCCTTACAAGCAGTTGTCCCAGGTTTGCAGGTTCACTTCCTGGCCGATGCTTTGACACATAAAAAAAATACGATAGTAATATTGAATAAGTGTAGATTTTTGTACGTGAAAAAAAATAAAAGACATCCCCTGAAAATAAGCCCTAAGTCGTTTTTTGGAGCAAAATTGATATAAGACCCGGTCTTATTTTCGGCGAAACGTGGTAGCTATTTTTAGCAAAACTCATCTTCCAGAGAAAGGACGTTTATTATAACTGATGTGGATCAATTTTTTTGGAAAGGCAGATCAATCAGTAAAAGAAAAGGGCATGGTGTTGGATTTGCTGTAAAATCTAATTTATTATCTTCTATTATTGGAAATCCTCATAGTATCAGTGAAAGATTAACATCCTAAAATTTGCCTTGCAAAATAGTGCTAGAGTTCATTTTATCAGTGGCTCTGCTTCAACCTTAGATTCAGAGAAGGAAAGCTTTTATTTCTTCTTAGATAGCATTATCACAGTAATAACATTAAAGAATTGGAATTTTTCTTTTCCGTGACTTTAATGCCCACGTTTGGTACAAGTAGTAGATTTTACCCAAAAATCATTGGAAATAATGATATTGAGGTTGTAATTCCAAATGGTTTGTTATTATTGAATTTATGCAAAACATTTAGATTGACTATTATAAACACTTTGTTTAGGCAGAAAAATTACTACAAAGGAATACAGATGCATCCATGCTCAAAACAACGGCATTTAATAGATTAAATTATTATTACGAGTGAAAATACAAGAGTTCACATTAAATGAGGACCTAACAAACCCAGATTGTTGGACAGGTCATAGATTAGTACGTTCTAGTATTAAAACGATAATTGCATTTAAAAAATAGATGTTATTCCAGTCATATTCACAAGAAAATTGATATTTGTTCTTTAAAAGAATCTATTGTACATACTAAATTTTAACAGTTATTAATTACTAAAATTGCTCATTTGGATCTTCAAAACTGCCATTTTACTGAAGCATAGAATTCGCTTAAGTAGTGTGTTATATATACTACTAAATCTATTCTTAGGTTCACTGAAAAGAAGAATCGCGAACGTTTTCTGACAATGATTTTATTATTGGTGACTTAATTAAAAGGAAGCATGGCATTTTCTGTTTGGCAGAATAATTGGTTAAATGTGAAACTATTACGGAGATCTAAAGACAGAAGGCTTAAAAATGATTGGTGGATTAAAACTGCAAAAAAGACAGACATTCGCTGATGGTAGTCATTCTAGATCTTTTTTTTTTGAGGCATTGAAAGCAACATATGGACCTGAGAAACAGTATCACAATTCTATTAAATCCAGCAACGGCATTTTTTATATGATGAAAATGAAAGGTGGAAAGAGTATTTTGATCATCTTTTGAATAATGATACAAGAATTGATATGCTACTCATTTAGATTTGGACAAAGATATACGATTTAATGAAGTCAAAACAGTTCCTTGCGACTTAAAATTGGAAAAGCTGCAGGTTCTGATGAAATACTTGGAGAAGTTTTAAAATATGGTGATGATATAGTAGCTTCAAGAATATCTCAACTTATGAAGTTATGCCATCTGATCTTAAGGATGCTTTAATTGTCCCAATTTTTAAAACAAAGGGAATAGACAATGTTGTGGGAATTATTATGGTATATCAATCATTATCCATTGCAGCAAAAATACTTTGAAGAAATTTTGCTCAATAGATTGCTTCCAGTGGTTTACCAGAGACTCGATGTGATTTTAGGGAATCAAGAAGCACTACACATATGATTTTTGCTGCCGGCAAATGCTAGAAAAGTATCTGGAACAAAGGAATGATTTATGCATTGCTTGTATTGATTTGATCAAGGCATTTGATTTAATTAATAGTACAGGTTTATGACATTTGAAATTATTTGGTTGTTCATCAAAGTTTATTCATATTATACAGCTTCTACGTGATAGAATAAGAGTGTTATTACTGCAGGTGGAAAAGATGAGGCATTTGAAATGAAAACCAGTGCTAAACAAGGATGTGTATTGGCTACAATTTTGTCTTCAATTTTATGACAGTGGTCTTTGGAATTGTTTATAAGTGGCTTAATTAGACAGGGATCAGGTTTAATGGTGGAATTTTAAAAATTTGAATGGGTTAAAAGCAAAAACAATAACTTCCTTTTTTAATTTGGATTCTGGATTTACAGTATGCTGATGATTGTGCTGTTTCTTCCAGTTTGAAAGACAAATCACAGAATGTTCTTAATGTTTTGAATGCAACTTATAAAGATCTTGATTTATTAATTAATGTTCAAAAGACCCACGTTCTTTATCAGTTAGTGACAAAGGAAAAATCCTCAGCAAGTTTCAGCTTAGTCGATTATCAACTTGAAAATATAAATCCAATTTAAATATCACGGTAGTTTTATAAGTAGAAAGTTGGGTTTAGATATTGAGATTCAACACAGACTCCAATTTGTTGCTGCCACTTTTAAGAAGTTAAAAGAGAAAACTATTTCATCGTAGGAAAATAATTACTGCAACTAAGTTAGCTTTAATAAAGCTGTTATTTTACCTAATTTAATGTACGGATGTGAAACCATACATCTTTTCGGCGCAGTATAAAGGGATTAGAAAAGTTTAATTTAAGAATGCTCCATAAATTTTTAAAATGCAATGACAAGATTGTAAAATCAATCAATATGTTCTCAAGCTTGCAGAATGTGATATTATTGAGTCCACTATTATAAAATCGCCCCTTCGTTGGATTGGATATGTAAAATGAATGAATAATGGAAGACTTCCCAAGAGGGTATTTTATGGTGAACTTGAACATGGATTTTATAGGAACGGTAGACTCTATCTACATTATAAGGATTATTTCAAAGACATTCCAAAGAAATTCCATGTTAATTATTTCCACTGAGGCAAATATGGCAGGAAATAGAATACATTGGAAAGCTACAATTAGACATGGTGTTAAGTATTTCAGAAAGAAAACTCTTCATCTGAGGAAATTAAAAGACAACATCCTAAATTGATAAGTAAATGGAAAATTGAACCAGCATATTCTATATGTGGACATATTTGTAGTTTACAGATTGGGTTATATAGTCACCACAAAAGTAATTTTTTCTCTGTCTTTTTTGTTGGAGGTGGATTGACTATATTCATTTTTGAGTGGCTGATATTTGTAAAAGAAAACAAATATAATTAGCAGCGATATTGGTGATTGAAATGCTGTGGTAAGACAGGGAATTGAAAATAAAAATAAAGTAGATTATGAGAAATGAGATAGAAATGAAGGATTAATAAGATTTTGTGGAGAAATACATGATTTAAATATTGCAAAAGAAGAATTTACATATGGAAAGCTTCAGGAGATGAGGGCAGTTGATTTTATATTAAAATTAGATTTAAGAAAAATTTTAAAAGTGCATATGCACATCTTGGACCTAATATAAATTTGGATCTATTTAATAACCGTAGAATTATGATCAGCTTTTAAGAAAAGTGTTTATTGATAAATTGAAGCAGGATATTAAAGCAAACATTTAAGATATGTTCTAATAAAAACAAATGGGAAAGAAGTAACAAGATCAACATTGAAACAGTTAATAAAATGGTAAAAACGAAAATGAAAACTGGCTTCTATAGAGATTAGAAGTATGTATGGGAAGCTTAATAGTGAAATAAAAGTGTTGTAAAAATATATATATAAAGAAGTTGGAGGAATACAAAGAAAAGTAGTTTTGATTTAATGATAATAGAATAAAACAATTTGAATGTGAAAATCATTTAAGTGAAGTTAGAACTGATAGGTTTTTTTAAAAGATAAACATATATGTGTTGTAATGAGCCTTTAGCTTAATACTTATAAGAGAAAATCAAGTGGATAAGAATGAAACTAGATTGTGCAATAATAAAGAAAATTATGAAAACTTTAATTAAAACAAAAATTGGTATAACATGAAAATATTTCAAAAAATTAGTTGATATTTGTAATTAACTTATCATTCAATAGAATAATCCTAGATTTTTTGGGTTTAACTCTTAAACTGGCAAGGCAGCCATATTGAATATTTAAAAAATTATGTTAAGTCACAAATTTTATCATAACTTAAGTTTGTATTACTCAAAAATGACATAATATATATTGTTTGAAACATAAAACACCAAAGAATGTAATTAAGCTGAAAAAAATATAGTCATTAATATTCAAAGTAATAAAAAAAAAAGGAATAAAAGTTAATATTTTTATAAAATTTTCATGCATACAATTTAAAATAATATTTTTGTTAGTAGGTTAGTTGGATCCATCATAAAATTTTTAAAAAAATTGGTATATAATAATACTTACCTAAGGTAATTGATCACTTGAAAACTTCGTAGAATAAAGACATTAGTACCTTTCATTTTTCCTAGTAGCCCTTCAAAATGTATTTCCATATAGGAGTTTGCAATGAATATGTCATCCCTAATAACATCCCTTATAACAAGTAGTTAATATTGATCAATAATTAGTATAATTTGAATATTATACTAAAGAACTTCAATAATGTTTGTAATTTATTAAAAATTACTACTAAAATAGTCACTATATACAAAATAAAATAGTAAAATAAAATAAAAAGTGAATGAAATATTAAATTCATTATAGAGTTAAGCTTGAGGTTCATAAGTTAGTAGTTTAGAGTCAGAGCAATGTAGTATTATTTAGCCTATCTTTATAAGTTTTGAGGGCTTATATTGCTTCATGCTACTATGACTATAAATTTTGTAATAGCTTCATCATCTGCCACCTCGCTTTGCATTTGATATGCAGCCCTGAAATTTATATTGAGTAGTGTATAATCGGCCTAAGTTTATATACTGTCAAAATCTTTACTTTTAGCCTTTGCGTATTTTTATTATTAAAAAGCAGACAAAACATTATACATAAATCTAAATCAGGTCATAATATTTGCAAAACATGTTTATCTTTGTCTCATATCACCTAATTCAAATACTGGACACAAGCCCACATCATACCAAAAAATGCAGATAATTGACGATATAAATTTACACAATCACGAGCTATTTTTTGATCAGCGTATATGCTAGTTTCAATAATAATTTTTTCGTATATTTTTATCAAATACAAATTCAAATAATGATTAAAAAATAAATAAAAATTAAAAAATATTTAAAAATGAATACTTACTATTGGCTTCCAGTAATGTTCATTCTTCTAAATACATCAGTAAAAAGTTGTATTTTTTCCAATATAATTTTCACGGTGAATAGTACTCCATTAACAGTGAAAAACCTGAGAAAAAGACAAAAAAAAATTCAGTTTACTTGATCACAAAAATTATCATAAAATTTTTATTTTTTATTGTAGAAAAATAAAGCCTTTTCTGAAACTAGAAAGAAAGATGGAAACGAAGGTGTAAAAAGTGCACGTGTAGACTGCGTAGATTTTCTTTAATTTTAATCTTAAACCGGATGTTTATAATTTGAAAATTCTTGAGCATCTTAGACAGTCGTAAAAGGGTATGCATAAAAGTGTTGACTTATAAAGTAATTAGTTTAATTAATTCTACTAATTGTAATTATGAGATTTCTAGCTAAAATTTAATGTCCAAAATTCTGGAACTAAAAAGGGCCAACCTCAAAGGTTTGAGAATTAATGTTTAAGCTTTTAAATTATACAAACTTTGAATAAATAACAATTTCTGTAATATTTTTTGAAATACAAGCATAATTTATATACTCAGAGTTTAAATGTAATATAGGGATTTGAACACAGGCTTTCAAGCTCCCTTCAACGATCTTATATAACCAATACACATATTTTCTGTAATTTGTATAAAATAATTAAGAAATATATTAACACTTCAAATATTACTTAAATGAAAAAATTCAGTAGCGATGAAAAGATAGTTTTTGTTTATGGTTTTATATGAATAATAGTTATTGTAATTTACAATTTGCACCATTTTTTTACTTAATATTTCATCAATTAAAATAGTATTCAGCATTATCATTTTTTAAAAAAAAAAAATACATTACCTATGCTTCTGAAATCAGTCATGTACAAACATTTATTAAATCACCTCATTTTTCAATGTTTCAACGCATCTTTTATTATTTATTTACGGTTTAATAATGACATTTTATTACAAATATGTTATTATATTTCTGAAAATTGGAAAAGGATAATATAGTTTATCAACATACATAAAAATTAATCAATTTTTAACATGTAATTGTCCATAATAATTTATGAAATTTTTCTTGAAATATCTAAGTAATATAATTCAATGTTAATAACAAAAATGTTTTTATATTTATAATTATTACTGTTTTATTTTACCTTTTTTTTTTTTATCAAACATTTTAAACATTACTCCTATTTAAAATCTTCCAATTTTATCTTTAATCCAATGTTTTTTTTTTTTAGTTAGTTAAATAAATTTTTATTTCTTCCTATATATAAAACTTTTCTATTAACCAAATTGAAATCCAGTTTTTTTTCCTTATTCCGTACAATCTATAGATCATTGTATACTTACTTTATTAGCTCTATTTCTTATGATAAGAGTGTCGGTGTCTTAAAAATTTAATATATATTTTTTAAGAAATATTTATTTAGATATTTTTGTATTTACTCATTTGAATTGCACTTAACCGCATTGAAAATATAATAGTTTTATTTTTGAAAAAATTACAGATTTTTTTTTTTATCTAACTTGTTATTATAAACTATTGGGATTGTACATTATTTAAATAACTTTTGTAACAATATTCTATTTTACTTCTACAATAACTGTAATAATTTACAAAGCGCATATAATACGCAGTTTGCAGAAGTTATAAAACGAAAATAATCAATAATTCAGTTATGGCTTAGCGCTTTCGAGGTTCTCTGCCTCATATTTTATAGCCATATTGGAAACTGTGAGATTGTCTTAGACATAAGCTGCATAGAGACAAACGACTGTAAAAGAAAAATAAAAGAGGCGTATTTTATCAACGGCAATAACAACCCAATAAACAGACACAACACCTGCTTTGATATTTCCAAAAAATGGACAACCTGAATCATTTGCATTTAATTTGCATAGCTTATGTCTAAAACAATCTATTTCGCAGTTTCCAATATGGCTATGATTATGAGGCAGAGAACCTTGAAAGCGCTAAGCCATAAGTGAATTATTGATTATTTTTATTTTATAACTTTTGCAAACTGCGTATTGTATGCGCTTTGTAAATTATTAAATAACTTTTATATATAACAATTCTTTTTATAGTAAAGAAAATAAAATTAGTAAGATTTTACTGAAATTATTTATTTTTTGTTCTGTTAAATAGGGCAGGGATTTTTATTTTCTACCAAATTTATTATTTACTCATCCTATTTATTTATTTGCACTTGAAACAAGTAAAATTTGATTAAAGTAGATTTTATTAAGGAACTGTTATTTATTTTTCATTTGATATTTCAACAAACCTTCTTTAATATATTGACATGAAATAAATGAAGCAAGAATGTGTCTTTGAAGACTTTATATTTAAAAGAGTTTAAAAAATAAAAGATTCAGCTACAGGATTCAATGGTCCTGAAAAATTATATTTGACGGAATGATTTGTATTATTTTATTAAATATTTCGAAATAGATAAATGGGGGGGGGGGTATATTGGAGAAATTTGTACAAATGCTACTAACAGTTATTTGTAAGACCCCTTCCCCTTCCTAAAAACAATTTTTTAGTCATTGATATAAAGAAGTGTTATTGTCTAATGCTTTGTTTTATTTAATGTGATTAGGATAAGTTGTTAAGTGGTTGTTTTTTTTCATAAGGATAGATTTAACATTATGGGTAGACAGGTTAATTAAATCAGATTTGCAGTCTTTGGGGCATCATTCTTTGTGAATAATAAGTATGAAGGTTTTTCTAAGTTTAATCCAGTTTATCTTAATCATAATCTATTCTTTTCACATTATGCCATGTACTTAATAAAATCTTAAGTAGAATGTAAATTAAGCTAAAGAAATAAAAGTAGATAATAAAAGTTAAACGTTATCATTAAACAAGAAGTTATAGAGATGGTTTAGTATTTTTTTATATTTGGTTAATGGAGATGATGAGAGAAGCAACAAAGAAATTGGAATGAGGATTTCAAAATAGTTAAACAAGCATTTAATAAAGGTAGGATGTTAAGCTGTGTCCATTGAAAATAAAAGTTTCATTAGATATTCAATTGGAAAAAAAGTGAGAAAATTGGAGATTTTAGAAATGTAGAGTTGGGGAAGAATTGAAAAAGGAAGTAGAAAATTAGCATTTGGAAAAAAATAGTAAATAAACAAATATTCTTTATCAAGGAAATTGGGAAGCTGAAAAGAAGTTGAATTGAAGATTTATTTAGAAGCTGAGAAATTATAAAAAAAAGAAAATTAAGAAGAAAGAATATAATGATTTTTAGGAAGTGAATAGCATAAATATTTAAAAAATAGAGCATTTGATTCAGACTCCAGGATGATGGCTAAATTTGATGTGTAAAATCTGTCTTTTGGCAGATAGCTATTGATTATTATGATGAGATTTGATAAATAATATTGTTACATTTCTTTAGGTAGAGCATATGATTGAAAGACTTCAGAGTGATGACTAATTTGATGTGTAAAATCTGCCTTTTGGTAGATAACTATTGATTATTATGATGAGACTTGATAAAACTATTGATTATTATGATGAGATTTGATAAATAATATCGTTACATTTCTTTAGGTAGAACATATGATTGAAAGCCTTCAGGATGTTAACTAATTTGATGTATAAAATCTGCCTTTTGGCAGATAACTTGATTATTATGATGAGACTTGATAAATAATACTGTTACATTTCTTTAGGATTTTTAATATCTAATAGACTCTTTAGAAAGGCAACAGCTTTATGGTAGAATCAACTGAAAAATTTTGGTCCTTTAATATTATTAATTAAGGCATTAATTTGGCTACATATAATTACAAATAATTATTGAAGTAATTAAATGATGTATTCCATGTATGTAATATAATCAGTTATTTTTATTTTGCTTATTAAAGTCATTAATAATTGTATGCCTAATTGAAATTAAAAATTATCTTGTACAGTTCTCTCAAGCAGCTGTTTTTAATAAAGCAATCTTTAAAATAAAATACTAATTTTATTCATGACAGACTCCTTCCTGGTTAACAGCTATGATTGAACACCCTAGTTGGAGATCATTGATTTACAAATTGACAGAAGATTATCCAGATTGTCTGATGTTAAATTTTACTATCAAGGTAAATTTACTCTTTAATATGAATATTTTTAAAATAGAATTTTTTTTAAAATTAGAAATATTTAATTTTTTGTTGTAATATAAATATAAAAATGTTTTAACAGGTAATCAGATGATAAAATTTGTAAAATGAAATATTGTATATTATATAGATAGATATTATGATATACGATGAATTAAAAGTTTAAATTTTTATTTTCCATTTATTCTTACAAACTTATTATAATCCAGTATTATAACTTTATCTTTCTTATTGCATTGGCAAATCCATATAATATTAATGTCATCTATATTTTTTATTGCTTTTTACGATGCATTTTTACAATCCACTATTGACAATTTCGATTGCCCCAGCAATCTTCTTCACAACTTTTACTTATATTTCCAAATCTTAAGTAGAAGTTCTGAAGAAGATTGCTGGGGCAATTGAAACATGTCAATAGTGGATTGTAAAAAAGCATTGTAAAAAGTAATAAAGATATAGATGATATTAATATTATATAATCAAGTATTATGAAAATGTAAAAATTGAAGTTCAAAGTTTTTCCATTAAACATGTTTTGACAGATTACTGCCAGAAACATAGTGCTGTTTATAGTTTAACAGTTAACTTATATATACGGACAAAGAGAAGCAAACATTTAGAATTATTTTTCATTTATTGTATAACTACTACATAATACAGAATATTTTTGTTTTAAAATATTCATATTATATGTTCCTATTAAGAAATTATGATGTTTGCCCCAAAAGTAATAGTATATATATATTTCTTTAAGTGCTACTAAAAAACATTTTTAATTTAGAAGAAAAAGGATTTATTTGAAAGCAGAAAAAGAAAGACAGCCAATTTTATTATTATTTTAATTTTTTTTTAAATTCTCCTAATTATAATATAATCTGTATAGAACATCTTTGAAATGTTTTTTTTAAAAAAAAATTATCAAACAATTGAAGAGTACAAAATCTTAAATCTTATGATTTATACCAATATTAAACAATGATTAAACATTTAAGAATTTATTTGTGCTGATTGATATTAAAATTAAATAGGTTTGTTTCATATTTTATCTAATAAACCAGACTGCACCCAGATTATGTAAAGCCTGGTGTATTTTTTTTTAATTGGTTACTGTAACAATTTTTTTTTTTTTTTTTTTGAGATTTAATAAAAATTAAACAAAAGATGTTAAATATTATATATTAAACGTGAGAAATTTTAGCCAGCCAGAAAGTCGTCATTTCGATTTCAATTATACACTGAACCCAAACTTTTTAAGATTTAAATCTTAAAAAGTTTTGTTTTAAATCTTTTGTTTAATTTGCATTAATGCAAATTAAACAAAAAATTTTAATATTATATATTAAATGTGAGAAATGTAACCACCTTTAAAGGCCGATGTTTCAACTTCAATTATACTCTAACGAAAACTAAATATAAATACGGTACTAAAGCATTTAATTTTTTCTCCTCACTATATACCACATTTCAAACATGAATTTATGTTAATAATTTTTAAACGTCATTCATTAGATTAGAGATTATCCAATAATGGATAATATTTTTGTAGTTTAATTTTTCACTACACCATTCTCACGCAAGGTAGGGATTGGTTTTTATCCACTTTTAAGAACTTGTGGAGGGATGTAAGCATAAACATATGATCAAAGACATGTGAAAAAGATCCATGATCTTCAAGATGCACATATCATGCTGAACCAATACTCATCAGTTGGCCCAAACCATGATCTCTTACATATAGCTTTATCATGTTTAGTATATATATATGGATAGCAAATTACTACAGTTTAATTAATAAGTTTCAAAAAATTCTGCCCTCACAACTTTGACACTAATCACTTAGTGAAAGTATATTATTAATTTTTATTAGACATTCATTAGACTACCGATTATCCAAAGATGAATAATATGTATGCAGTTCAATTTTTTACTACACCATTCTTATGCAAGGTAGAGACTGATTTCTATCTACTTTTAACACCTTGTAGAGGGATATAACCATAAACATATAACCCAAAGACACGTGAAAAAGATTCATGATCTCTAAGATGCACATTTCATGCTGAACCAGCATTCATCAATTGGCCCAGATCACAATCTCTTATACATTGATTGTAGTCTGTGCCAACTGGTGAGTGCTGGTTCAGCATGAAATGTGTATCTTGGGCATTGTGGATCGTTTTCACATGTATTTGATTATATGTTTATGGTTATGTTACTCCACAAGGTGTTAAAAATAAGATAGAAACCAGTTCCTACCTTGAGTGAGAGGTGTAGTGAAAAATTAAACTATAGAAATATCCATTTATGTACTGTAATCATATTTTCTTCACAATTTAAATACTATACCTCTGTAGTTCGAAGTTGTACTGATTTTTTTCCGGATGTTTTTTTTATTTATTCTTCACATAAACATAATAATATGCTAACCAAAACTAATCACAGACGCAAAACTCTAGATAGTAGCACCACTCAATACAAGCCAGAGTAATCGATGGATGCAGAAAGGTTTGTGCATAAAATCAATATCTAGTGCCTTGCCTCTGTGTTATCAGCTTGTGTAAGCATAAAAAATGGTGGTCATGTGATGTTTAGTGGTTTAATAACCAAAACTAAATGCAAATATGTTACTATAGCATCTATTTTTTTCTCCCCACTGAAGGTCACATTTCAAACATGAATTTATTTACTGTAATCACATTTTCTTCATGATTTAAATACTGTACCTCTATAGTTAAAAGTAATTTTTTTCCGAGCAGTATTTTAATGGTGGAAATCATCATTTTTGTAATGTGAATTAAACAAAACATTTAAATATTATATAAATAAATTTCCAAATTTTAATAAAGCTAAATTAAAATTTACATTTTTAAATTTACCTGTTATATTTGATATTTACTGGAGCGCCCTCTGAATAAAAAAATGTTTTTTATTTTTTTCAATATCATCCAACTAATCATAATAGTTTTTAATGGCAAATTACTTCCTTCATATGAACTTGGTGGTTGTGATATCATTACTCAAACATTCATTCGCCAATCAGACAATAGAGAAATTACAGATTTTATATATAAGATAAAAATATGAAAATTATATATTTAGTAATCAAACCTATACTGAATGAATAAGTATTGTTTTATATTTTATATTGAAAGTAATTTTTAATGAGAAATTAAAAGAAGTATGGAAATAAATATTTTTACAAGCACACACGATATAAAAAATAATCCATAAGAAATAAAATTCCAAACAGTAATCTTTTTATTACAAGACATGAAAAAATAACATCTTCCATAAGAAATCATATATACAAGAAACCAAATACAAAATTACAATTAATGAAATTCTAAAAGCAATTCATTCATGCGAAGAATTGTAGTAAAAATATAAAAATATTTTTTTTTTTAGCAAGCAAATAGTAATCAATGCTTTAGAGATTTTAATTTATGATTTGTCTAGAAATTTTCCACTGTAAATGGCCAGATATATTTAAAAAAGGTCTTGTGAAGATTGAATTTTTTTTTTTAAATTTTACCCTTGATCTCAAACCAGATATTTTCAGTGGACTGTGTGTGGCTTCTTATTTCTGTGAACATATAACCCCTGGTGATTGACATTTGAATGTTAGAATCCAATCAGATTTAAATTTGCATAAGCTGGCCATTCATCAGAATGTATCACTCTTTCAGGCATATATTCTCTTTCAATAATGAAAAACAGAATAATTGTTCTGTTTTGATTCATAAAAGTAGTGATATTTATATGTTGGACTATTTTTATCATCTAATATAAGTATTGAATGTCTTTCGAAAAATTTAACTTTATTTAAATATTCCAAATACATTCAACTGTTAGTAATAGTATATGCTAGTACTAACACTGGTCAGGCCAGCAACACCTGAAGAAGAGAGGAGAATAATACCTCGAAACATTGTGCATATAGCAACCTGTATGCTATTACTTACAATCGAATGTATTTGGAATATTTAAAAAAAGTTAAATTTTTCTAAAGACATTCAATACTTATATTAGATTATATAAATAGTCCAATATATAAATACAATTAAAATACCATCATCGCAAACTTCAGGAAAACAACAGTAGTGACAATCAAACTTTTGTTTAGACTGAATACCCAGGACTTGCCAAATCTCCTTGATTTCTATTGTTAGTAGTTTGTGCATTGTATTTTTTTATGAAAAGTCATATCACGTATCAGACTCTTTTCACAATTGTACATCAAATTAACTGGAAAAACTGCCTTCATCTATTTGAACAGGAAGTTCTTCTGTCTCTGTTATTAGACCTCTTGCTCGGACTGAGGTGGCCAAACATATTTCTTGGCATTCCCATAAGGTTTGAAACTGTTGCAGCCTTTATGTATAAACTCTAAAATCTAACATATAATCAGATTATAAATAACATACTTTCTTTTTCAGTTCATATTATAAAAATTGCCATTGGCACTCCTGAAGATGACTGATATTCTTTTCATGAACACCATAAAATGGGAGTAAAATCTTCCTTCATGTTTTTCCTTTTTTCTCCTAAAGTGGAAAATTGCTCCATGTAGTCATCCAAAAGACTGCATTGATACAAAGATATTAAAACTCCGTAAACATTTTAATAAAAGTAACATGAGTGGTGGCAAGTAATACTTGTACTATGTCAACTGAAATATAATCAAGTACATGAGTTCTCATATTATATTATCATCCAGGAGTATATTGTGAAAATAACGAACATTAGACTCAGGTCCTATTACTATTTTAAGGAAGTATAGATTTTTTTGCCTATACATATTTTATAACATGTTTGTTTTTCATTTTTCCTAAGAAGATTGCTTTTTGGAATTTCATTTTTTATGATTGGCATTTTAATTTATACTTGCATTTTATTTTGTATGGATTATTGCCATTAATTATTTTTTTATAGATTGTGTGGATTGCTTTTGTATTGACATGCTTGTTAAAATATTTACTTCTATGTTTTTTTTTTTAAACTTCTTATCATAAATTAGTTTCACCATATATTTGTTATGTATTGGTTTGCTTGCCAAATATATTATTTTTATAACTAAAAATAAGTCATACATTGTGTAACAAGTTTTATTGACAAATGCCACAAGAGAAAGCATAAAAAAAATCTCCATCTAGATATTATCCCTATCCTCAGACTGGTTTCATGCTGTTAGCATTCGTCAGTTTTCAAACAGCAGATCCAAAATACCAACTCAAAGCCAGCACTTATCTGATAGTTAACTTTTAAGTAGACAATCTGAAATTTTCAGACACCTATATGTCTTTAAACCCAGCTATCCAACTTAAATAGCTATATGGAGCTGAGTTGGATAGCTGAGTTTGATGACATATAGGTATCTGAAAATTTCAGATTGTCCACTTAAAAGTTAACTATCAGATAAGTGCTGGCTTTGAGTTGGTATTTTGGATCTGGTGTCTGAACTATCATAGAGCCTCACTGACGAATGCCAAAAGCATGAAACCAGTCTGAGGATAAGGATAATTTCTAGATGGAGATTTTTTTTAATGCTTTCTCTTGCGGCATTTATCGTTAAAGCTTATTAGAGCTGTTGCGTGCTTTTTAGTTTTATATTATTTGTAGGTTTTCATTTATTGTATAAAATATGAAACAAGTCTAATGCATTCTGTATTGATATGATTGCTAAATATATTATTTTCATATTTATATTTATTATATAAAATATAGAACAAGTTGCAAAAAATATTACTTTCAGGTTTTTATTTAATATATTACTTTTATTCTTTTATTTAATACACTTAATAATACATTTTTTTTTTTTTTTTGGTAAATAAATTTATTTACATACATTTATTTAACATACTTTAATGCAATAATTGTATATTTTATTTCTTGCTGATTAAATTTTTTTTTAGTGTGTAGTGTGGGGCTCTATCTGGTGAATAAGTTATAATCTTTAGTAGCACCAAATTATAATAATTCAAAAGGGTATATTTATTTTATTCTAAATCAACATCTTGTTATTGCTAAATATTGTAATGCTCATAACAATAGATCTAAATTTCTGTCTTGAAAGCAAAACAATTTATTAGAAAGCACAAAAAAAAATGTTATTAAAAGTTGTTTTTTTTTTTACTAACTAAAAAAAATATTTACAAATTTGAATGAGTGATATCGGGTATACATATGTTATAAGAAGTTTCCTATATCAGAGGGCATCTACATAAGTAATTACTACTTATACTATTTCTTATATAATGAATTCTTAGTCCATCATTTTTTAAGATAATGAAGAAATTAAATAATAGATGTAGTAAAATGATAATAAATGGAAATCTTTTAAACATTAAGATAAGAATAATTAAGTGATTGTTAACATTCTGCATCTTTAGTTGCAAAATGTGTGTGAATAATTTTCATATCGCAGTAATTATATATTTAACTGTTTGGGACAAGAACGCCATATTGAATTTTTTTAAAAACTGGCCTGAGACACAATTTTCACAATAACTTCAGTTTTAATTATGTTAGAGCAAAAAAAATTACATTAATAGAAGCTAGAAAAACTAAGGAAAACAATAAGTCTAAGATAAATAATGATAACCATTTAAAAAATAAAGAAAAAAGAAATTTCAACATCGGAAATAATTATTACTTCATTGTTTGTTCATAATTTCTAATTCATCATTAACTAAGTTTAAATTTCATCTTCAGTGATAATTTCTTTGTATTCCTCACAAAATTATCTTTCAAACCATATATAATACGTCTTACCTGAGATAATCCATAGCTTCAGAATCTCCAAAAATATTCGCATAAGAATTCTCCATTTTTATCTTGTACCCCAAAAGTTACCAAATGTCAAAGGTGTCTATAAGAAAAAGATTCATCCTAATAAAAGATACAAAACAAATCATTTGTCATCATAGCAATTGGCTTCTTGTCTATCTAAAACTAGAAATTGTAGGCTACTATCTGTATCACTGATAAAATGAGTTTCATCTCTTCATTTTATATTTTTTTGTGTACATCAGTGATGTTTATATTCTTTATGCACACCAGTGATGCTATCTTGTTATATTTATTGTATCACATAGATATAATTTATTTGCATATAGTCCATTTGTTAGTTATATACTTGAAAATAATGTGATGAACATATAGCAAAACCAGAGTGACTCCACAGCATGAGTATCAAGGCATAGGCAAGAATCAGAATTTGATTATTTGCCTGCATATGCAATTTTTCTATACATTTGATTATTATTTGTAAACACAAACATACCATATAAACATAATAATAAATTATTAAACTTTTTGAGAATCATTATTTTTATAAAATAAGTTTATTTTTATAAAGTAAGTGGATTAGAACTTAGAAAATTACCATAAATATGAATTCTATATGAGCATAAATAAATATATTTTATATACACACACACACCAACTACAAACAAAAATTAATAAAAATTAAATCATTTTTTCAAATACGTAAAAAAAAACTTAAAATATTATTCAAAAAATTAAAATTTTATACTTACGAGCCTGATGTTCTGATTACGTTTAGACCCCATTGAAGGCCTTGTTTGTGAATCAGAGTACTTTTATTCCAATAAAAGCATATTTGAACACCGATGAGTATTTGCTGTCTTTATCGCTTCATGAAAGTTACAAAATTGATAAAATAAAAAAATAAAAATTAAATGCGCCAGTTATTAAAAAATCCAAATTTCATTGAATTTTTTTGTGGAAGACATATTTAAAAGCTATGTCAGAGATCTATTAAATGCCTGTATTTCTGTTGAC
Source organism: Epiperipatus broadwayi (assembly GCA_028023455.1). Classification (NCBI taxonomy): domain Eukaryota; kingdom Metazoa; phylum Onychophora; class Udeonychophora; order Euonychophora; family Peripatidae; genus Epiperipatus; species Epiperipatus broadwayi. The sequence continues at coordinate 5,331,251 of JAQFVV010006270.1, forward strand.
TTCATGTTTATAGTTTTTACGTCAGTAAAGAAAGAAAACATTTTGACCAATTAAAAAAGACACGTGGGTCACCCGCTTGTTGGGCCAGAACTTAAAAAAATTAGGATTAATGTTAATTATAGTGATTTGATAAGATTTTTTAAATAAACTATTTTATATAATAATTTATTTTAAAAAGTAATACTGAAGTATAGTGTATTTTTTATATTATTATTTTTAGTTTTACCTAAAATAGAATAAAACAATCTGACATTTATAATATAGAGAAGGGAGTAAACTTTTTGTCATGTGCTTTTTATGCATTTACATGCACTTACTCAAGCATCAGTTAAAAAGCATAAGTGGATCATTTATGCTGAGAGATTATTGTTATATAAACCAATATTTGCTCACTACTAAAATCAAGGCTTTAATCTCTTGTGTGTCAGATATATAACTTGACAAATGAATTGTAAAACTTATTCATTCTGTAGTAGGGGAGAGATAGAATCTCATTTTTTACCACCTGCGATTAGAAATAAATATTAAATTTTGAATTTACTGTAATAAATAGTCTGTTTATATATCGCTTGACTACATATGTAATACAGAGAAAGGGATAAACCTTCGGTCATGTGTTTTCACAATTTTACACGCACTCATCCATAAGCAGCCATGATTTCAGCATAATGAGTAAAGCTTGGCTTATATAATGATAAGCACTAAGCATAAGTAATCCATTTATGCTTTTTAACTGATGCTTACAGGTGAGGGTGTGTAAATTTGTGAAAAGTACTTAACAGAAGGTTTATTCTCTTCTCTATGTTACATATGTAATCAAGCACTATATAAATAGACTATCATCATTACCAACCATTATCAATCCACTGCAGGATGAAGGTCTCTCCAAGTTTAATCCATCTTCTCCGATCTTTAGCTTCTCTTCTCCACATCACCCCTGCACACTTTCTTATTTCATCCATCCATCTCACATGTGGTCTCTTTCTGGGTCTTTTACAATCTCTTGGAATCCAGTTTAAAATTTCAATTGTCCATCTATTATCATCTCTTCTAACAATATGACCAGTCCAACTCCACTTTAATCTTTTAATTTTTTCAGTGAGGTCAGTAACACCTGTTTGTTCTCTTACCCATACATTGCGTTTACGATCTCTTCTTGTTACTCCCAACATGCATCTCTCCATACTTCTTTGAGTGGTCTGAAGTCTCTGAATTGCTCTTCTATTAAGTGTCCAAGTCTCAGATCCATAAGTAAGAACTGGTAAAACATTTGTTAAAAACCTTCCTTTTCAAACATATAGGCATATTTTCTTTTAGTATCAAGTTTTTTCTACCAAAAGCACTCCAACCAAGTTTAATTCTATGATTAATTTCCTCCATTATGTTTCCATCTGTATTAATAATCTGACCAAGGTATTTGTAACTGTTAACTTCTTCTAATTCATCATAATCAATCTTTATTTCCATATTTTGAGCAAATCGATTAAACATTACTTTAGTCTTTTTAACATTTATCTTTAGTCCTACTTTCACCTGATAATTCCTGCAACATTTCCTGCAGATCTGAAGCATTATTTGCAAAAACAACTACATCATCTGCGAAATCTAAATGACTTAAATAATCACCATTTACTTTCACTCCTTTAGTTTCCCATTTTAATCCACAAAATACTTCATGCAGCACTGCTATAAAAAGTTTTGGAGATATGGAGTCACCTTGTCTTACACCTTTCTCAATGCTGACTTTCCCAGTGTCATTATGTAATCTAATTGTTGCTGTTGCATTTTTATAAATATTCTTTAAAATATGACAATATCCTGGATCTATACCTTGATGATCTAATGCTTTAATCACTGAAGAAATGTTTATAGAATCAAATGCCTTTTCATAATCTACAAATCCTAAGCATAATGGCAACTCATATTCATTTGTCCTTTCTATAACTTCTCTCAATACCTGGATATGATCTACTGTACTAAAACCACTTTTAAATCCAGCTTGTTCTCTTGGTTGGTGGAAATCTAATGTTCTCTGTAGACGAGTAGTAATTATCTTGGTAAAAATTTTATATAAAACTGATAAAAGGCTGATAGATCTGTAATTTCTAATATCTTCTTTATCACCTTTTTTAAATATTAATATTATTACTGCATTCTTCCAATCATGCGGTACATCTTTATCATTTAGACATTTGGTATATAACTTTGCTAAAAAAAATTTTATTTCTTCACCTGCTTCTTTTAATATATCAATTATAATTCCATCATTACCTGGAGTCTTTCCTTTCTTCATACATTTAATTGCATGTCTCACTTCTTCATTTAAAATTCTGGGCAATTTGGAAGATGTAATAGATATAGGAGGTACTTGTTCTTTATTACTATATAATTCTTGATAAAAATCTTCTACCAATTTCATGATGTCATCTTTCCTTTTAGTAATAATTCCATCTTTTTTTCTTATTGCAGATATAAATTTCCTACCAGTACCAAAATGTTGTTTTACATTCTTAAGACTTTTATTTTCTTCTACAGCTTTCCTTGCTAGTTCACAGTTATACTTTCTTATATCATTTTCAACTCTTTTCCGCACCATTTTACAAAATTCGAGATATTCAATTCTTTTTAATGCATCATTTTTGTATATCTTCATATTCCTTCTTTTCTTCATAAATTCTCTAGTCTCAGTAGAAATTTTATTGGTCAATTGCTGTTTCTTTCTACTAGCTATCTTTGTTGCAGTTTTCAAAAGTGTATTAGTTATTTTCATATTAATTTCATTCAAATCTGAATCATGTTCAAAATCTACTAAAACTTGAAACCGATTTGTAAGTTCTAATTTAAATTCATTAGAATGTTTCTGAAGATTAGGAATATCAACTGTAAATATTGTTTTTCTTAATAATTTTTGTCTCTCTAGTTTTACATTAACACGTATCTTACACCTTACTAATCGATGATCACTTCCTGTGTTAAATTTATTAAGAACATTACAATCTTGAAATATGTATTTTCTGTTAGTCAAAATATAATCCAATTCTGCTGTACCTTCATTTGGATGCTTCCATGTTCATTTCCTTTTAACATTTTTCTCAAAAAAAGAATTCATAATATAAAATTTTTCTTTTTCTGCAAACTCCACAAGTCTATGTCCTCTCTCATTTCTATTACCATAACCAAAATTACCCACAGCACTTTCATCTTTCATTTTTTTACTAATTCTAGCATTAAAGTCTCCCATAACAATTTTAAAATAGTGTTTATTCTGATCAAAAGCCTTTTGTATATCCATATAAAAATCTTCTACTACTTCATCACTATGAGAACTTGTTGGGGCATAAACCTGAATTATCTGCATTTGGTATCTGCTATTAAGTTGTATAACTAATCTTGCCACTCTGTCCGATACACCATCAATCTCCACAATATTGTTCTTCCACTTTTTATTTATAATGAATCCTACTCCACTTGTATTTCCAGAATTTGTGCCTTTATAATAGAGTATATGTCCACTTTTTAAATCAATTGTCTCTTCACCTTTTCTTCTAACTTCACAAAGTCCAATAATGTCCCATTTAATATAAGAGAGTTCTTCTTCTAATTCTTACAATCTTCCTTCACTTGAAAGTGATCTGCAGTTGTAAGTACCTAAATAAAAAGTCGTCATCAAATGGCAGCCTGGGTCCGCAATCAGGGGATTCTTAGCACCCTCTGCCTTCGGCCACCAACCGCTGCCTTGGTTGGTGACTTTACAGCCTCCTGGGAATAAGGGCCATGCTTTATTTTTGTCTGTCATAATTGTATATATGTATTGGGAAAATATTTATCATTTACACAAACATTCATTCTGCCTTATCAGGCACTGAGAAGAAAGACCATGGTGTTTCTTGATCTTAAACGCAGAGGTAAAAAGCCAATAAACTCACCACACTGGCTAATGCGTGTTGGTGAGCAGCCCATCCATGTTCGTATACTATATGAATAATCACATAGTAATAACAGCTGCAATGACAAGAACGTATGGAGTGGACATTAGGAATTTGCCCTGCTCGGTTCCTTTAAGGCCTCCAAGAGGAATCAAAGGGTCTCCTTTCAGTTAATAGCAAAACTCCTTTCTGCAGCCACTAGACTTAATGATGATGGAAATAGACTATATATTACAGTAAATTCAAAATTTTTAATATTCATTTCTAATCACAGGTGGTTTAAAATGAGATTCTATCTCTCTTGCTAGAATGAATAAGTTTGTACAATTCATTTGTCAAATTATATATCAGACACACAATAGATTAAAGGCCTGATTTCTGTATGATGGACAACGGTCGACTTATGGAATGATAAGCTTTAAGCATAAATGTTCCATTATGCTTTTTAACTGATGTTTATGGGTATGTGTAAATTTATGAAAAGCACCCTTCTCTGTATTACTTACATAATCAAGCACTCTATAAATAGACTATTTAGTACAATAAATCTGACATTTGCTTCGACATATTTTACACGTCATTTAAATGCACCTTGAAGTTAATTGTTTTTGAAAATATTTTAGTTTTCATTAAACCAGCTTGTCTGATAACCATGCATTTCAAATAGTTAAAGTTTCTTACTTTTAGTTGAAATAGATGAGGAAATGGTGAAGTCTATGTGTGTGCTTAATATAATATTGCAGGAGTTACTCTCCAACCCCAACATAAAGGAACGTCTATATCAAAATTCCTCATAACAATTATCTGAATCAATCGCCTAATCCCTATAATACGTATATACGAGAGTAATAACTAAAAAAGAAGGCAGCTCTATATTTGCTGACCATCAGCAGGAGCTCAACCACAGATTTGAGCCCACCAAGGCTGATATTTTATGTACGGAAAGAAACGATATCAAGAGGAAGGTTAAGGAAGCTTGTTTCATCACCAGCGATGCCAAATCAATAAACAGAAGAGACACTTGTTTCGCCATTTCTAAAAAATGGATGATATAGGAGGCAATTTGTATATAACTAATAATCTGAAAAGACTTTGAATATGGAGCAACAAGGGCTCTGAAAGCGCTAAGTCTGTAAATTAGAATATATAAAAATAAAAGCCTACAAATTATTATGTAGAAAGTTTCACCGCAACGTAGTGTATTATTAATAAATCTTTAAAAAAAATTTTGACATTTTTTTCAAAAAGTGGCTCGTTTTGTATCTTCATAAAATAAAATGACAAGATTCCCTCCAAGAAAAAAAAAAAAGGAAATTGTACAAGATTTATTCATTCTGCAATTAAAAACAAACATAGATGAGATACAATATAAAATGCAATTATAATAATTAAATAAATCTAAGGCTTGTATGTAATTTGCATATACTGAATGTTTTTTATATATAGGTAAATAGAGGGATTTGAACTCAGGATTTTTTAGTCTATTTATCCTTTACTCTATCTCAAGCAAGTGATATACATGATTACACACATGCAAAAGGATACATGATCCCCATAATACATATTTCACGCAGAACCAGCACTCATCAGTTGGGTCAGATCATAATCTCCCACATATATATACAATCAGTGCTTGGTTTCAGTGAAATGGATGGTTGTGAATAGTTGGAAGGTTAAGAAGATTGAAGCCTGCGCATTAAAGTTTGATGAATGGCTATCTTAATATAAACCGAACACTGTAATCTGGCCTAATCGATGAGTGCTGGTTCTGCACGAAATACATATATTGGGGATCATGTATTTTTTTCACACGTGTGAAGGTCATGTGTATCGGTTGCTTGAGATAGAGTGGAGGATGAATAGCCCGAAAAATCCTGAGTTCAAGGCCCTTCCTATTCTTACTATGCAATCTAATTGTCATTGCATTTTGATAAATGTACTTCAGGGTATGACAGTATTCTGGGTCTATATTATGACGATTCAATCAATGCTGTACTCATTAAAGAAATCGTTATAGAATCAAAAGCTTTTCATAATCTACAAATCTAAAATGTAAGTGCCATTACTCATATTCTTTGCTTTTTTCTATAATTTCTCTTAATACTTGATATGGTTCTCCATACTAAAAACAAATCCAGCTTGTTCTTTTGATAGGTTAAAATTCATGATTAGCTGAACTGAGTTGTAATCATCTTGGTAAAAATTTTGTATAGAATTGATATCTTTTTTAAATTTACCGCATTCTTCCAATCATCTAGTACATCTTTATTATGTAGTATTTAGTAGACAACTTTGCCAACAATTTTTCTATTTCTGGATTTGCATCGTACTAATCTTATACTCTGCCTGATATAACATCAAGTGTTCTGCCACTTTTTATTTGTAATGATTGCTTTTAATATCCATGCCTTAGTAGTATAAATACATGTCAACTTTTAAATGAGTTGTCTCTTCACCCCCTTTTTTTTTTTTTTTAACTAAACTCCAACAATATTCCATTCTAATATTAAACAGTGGTCGGCTTCCAGCTTTTGCAATCTTCCTTCATTTGAAGTGATCTGCCGTTGTAAGTACCTAAATGAAAGATCAATGAAATGGCAGCTTGGGTTCACAATCAGATGATTCTTAGCATCTGCTGCTTTCACCACCAATTGCTGCCTTAGTTGGTGACTTTACAGACCCCTGGGAATAAGAGCCCTAATTTAAAGAGTAAATATATTTAAAAAAAAAAAAAAAAGTTTATTCACACGCACATTTATTCTGTCTTCATGAAAACTCAACAGATATTTTAGTTTAGAGCTATCTGGCAACTGAGAACATAGACTTCAGAGGTAAAAACCCAATAAACTCACTGATGCATGTTGGCGAGCATCCCATCCATGTTGTGATACTATTCGAATAATCATATAATAATAATAGCTGCAACAAGGACATATAGAGTGGACATTAAGAAATTTGCCCTGCTCAGTTTCTTTATGGTCTCAAAGTGACTCTTTTCAGTTAACAGCAAACTCCTTTCTACTACCAAATATATATGTATTAAAAAGTAAAAAGTTTAACTTATAAAATATTTATTTTTAAATTGGGTTTAAATTTTTAAAAAAAACCCTCACCTAAAAGCACTAATAAAGATTTCATCAGCATGTCTAGTACTACTATCATGGTTCCGAAAGGAATATTAAATCTAAAAGTATTATTTTTTCCATTTTTTTTTATTTTCAAGAAGGAAAATTCTGTGATGTCATTCTCAAGCAAAAACCAAAGACAGCAACTTGATATGACTTATAAGTGTAAAAAGCCCCCCTCATCCCCAATAAAGGAGAGGTGGGGACGTGCAAATATTTTTGTTTGTTAAAATTTCTATCATAATTTACTAATTAATAATTTGTAAAGTGCATACTCATTACATAAGTATTTAAGGCTATAACCTTAAGACTATGCGCCTAAATTGCGACAGTAGGGACTTCTACAAATCTAAATACAAGATTAACGACCATAAAAGACAAGGGCGATCTTGTCTTTTAAAGTCATTAATCTTGTGTTTAGATTTGTCGAGGTCCCTACTGTCGCATTTTAGGCGCATAGTCTTAAGGTTATAGCCTTAATATATATTACTTACGTAATGAGTATGTGCTTTACAAATTATTAATTACAACTTTAAATTGTTTTAAAAGATTTCTGAATTATAAGAACTTCATACAGACTTATTGTAAATCAAAAGATTTCTTACATGTTAGTTTGTATAGAAATTGGGGACTTAATCAGTGAAGTAGTTAATGCTTCACGCTCTCAAATCAAAATGCTTTAGATTCACCTATATATTTAGAAATTAGGTCGAAGATAACAGTGGCCGCTTTTGTCTTTTAAAGTTGTTAATCTTGTGTTTAGATTTGTAGAGGTCCCTACTGTCGCATTTTAGGCACATAATATTAAGGTTATAGCCTTAATATATATTACATAATTTACTAAGCGGAGATATTTCCACTGCCTTTTTATTTTTTTATTGCTTTCAATAAAGGAGGGGACTATTAGGTTATTTTAAAAAAAGCAAATGATAGCAAAATTTTTGATTTTACTTAAGATTTCTGAGTAATTTTTTTTCCATTAAATTACTTAGTTTAGTGGTAAATGAGTATTGTTAAAATAGAAATGATTTTTTTTTTGTTTAAAGTTTTATATATAAAGTAGTATTTCATATGATGGAATTAAAATCCATTATGTTGCCTTCATAAAATACTTTAATATAAAAATATAAACAAATATATTAAAGTATTTTATGAAGGCAACATAATGGATTTTAATTCCATCATATGAAATATTATTGAAGAAAATTAGAAATGATTTTAAATTAGAACATCATTGAAATATTTATATTTTAAAGAACGAAATGACTTTAGAATTTTGATCTACTAAGGAAAAATGCAAGTTTTTATATAATTTAGTGGATATAATACCTTTTAATTTATTTAAAGATTTTTATAAACAAAATTAAGAAAACTGCTATATTGAAGATATACCATCTGATGTCTTTCAACACTACAGACATTTAGTGTGATTAGTGTCTTCTGATTGTTGATAGTAAATTTTATAAACTATGTTCCTTGAATTGTCATAATTTTATGAAAGCTTTATTATTAAAGTTAAAGGATACTAAGTTTCTGAATTTTGCTTCAAGAATCTGTGAAGTTGAGTTGTGGGTCGTCAATTGAACATTGAAAATTTTAATAATTTTAAAATTTAATTTGAACAATAAGTGTATACTAAGTTAATATAAATCGCATGTCTTTTTGATTTATTCTAGCATCTTGAGAAAGTTCATTTTGAACGAAAATCGATTTGATGTAAATAAATTTATTATTTATTAATTCAAATATAGTTGTCTATAATATTTGTTTATATTTTTATATAAAGTAGTACGTATTAATCTCTTATTAATTATTTGATACCATTGACACTAAAATTAATCTAAATGTTTTCTAACTCCCTTTTATCTCTGTCATATTGATAGAAATGGCTACCATATTTGAAAATGATTTTATACATTTTTGTGCATGTTTATGCCCTTTTTCATTGTGAAGTGATTATAATTTTTGAAAATTTATGAAACTGCGTCAATTTTTTTTTTTTTTTTTGCATACTTCACAATTAATTGCTCATGATACTAAAAATTTAGAAATGTCATGATTAAAGGTACCTCCTCTCTATATATGCAATTAATAAATTTTTAATTTTAATTTAGTAGTCCTTTATATATGACTAATATCACTTGTTGTGTAAGCAATATATATTTATATGCATGTTATTGGTGTAATGGGCTCATTAAAATTCATGTTTTATCTTTGAATTGAAAAGCTACAATAAATTATGTTAATAAATAATGTTGCAAGATATAAAATGGAATGAACCTTTGCAATTATTATAAATAATATAAAAACGTTATAACAAAGAATAAAGTATAAAATTAAATTTGAAAACCAAATATATTTTCAACAAGGTAGTGACATAATTATGATATTAATATATTGAAAGTATGCTCGATTTTTTAAACTAATTTTATATTTTATTTTCAGTTGTAGTGTTTTTATATTATTTACATATATTGTAATCATCTCTACATGAACAATAAGAATATATGCATAAAAGAAATGTTAAAATAAAGATATTATTTTCTTAAAACAAACTAGGCTAGCATGAAACAATAAATCTAAGGAAGGTCACAAAGTGTCCATGAAGATAAAATAACTTTTAGTATTGAAATCTGTTAAACTAGCTTTAAAATCCATAGCAAAATACTATTAAATAAATTTAATATTTGTAAACCAATAACTAATTAATAATCAGGTCTATGAGACGAATTATGAATTAAGTGATAAATAGAAGATGGAAATAAATAATAATTAAATAATGAAAATGAACGAGCTTAAGAGAAAGAAAATGTGTTAGGATAATGAATGATTGAGATGATGATAGAATAGGAGCCAATGAAGGATGATTCAATTATGATGATGAATTAAGATGAAGAAGTAAAAGAAAGAAAAATCAAGATGAAATATGAGAACAATGTTGATGATGGAGAATGAGATCATGAATTATAAACTAATATTGTATTAAATAATATTAAGGCAAAATGAAACAAAGTATGGATTCTAAGCTTGACAAAAACCATGCAGTTAAAATAAACTATAAGTTTTAAAACTAAACATCTTAAAGTTATACTGTGAAGATAAACATAACTCCAATCAAAGCACAGCAAATAACGTAAAACATAAGAATTACCATAAATTCAAAATTACAACTAAAAATTAATAATTTACTTTTCTCAGGGTTCCAGTAACTTAAATAGTATTGTCTTACAAGATATACTTGGGTCAGTGAGAGGGATTTTGCCACTACCCAAATATAACAAACAAAACAGCTCATAAAACAAAATAGAATTAACAAACAATATTTGGCAATCCCAATACCAACAGTAATATGAACTTTAAGCTTTATGAAGTACAAATAAGTTCTTAATAAAGTAAGCACAATAACTTACAAACTCTCTTTTATTAAATAATTGTGGGAAATATGATCAAGATCAGTGAATGATATATCTAATGACTCAAATAAATAGGTTATTCCAAAACCAATAGATCATTAAAATATTATTTAAAATAAGACATGGACTTAAGATCTACAGTATTCTAATTAATAAGCCATAAATTCTAAACATACTTTAAAATGTAAAAGTTTACCAAAATTATTATGATATTTTAATGCATAATAAAATATGCTGTATTAATTGATGATGACTTTTAGACAATAAAATAATGTGTTAATAGCAATAACAATATGGATGATGATTAGCAATAAGACTACAGACAACTAAATATATTTTCAAAACAACAAGATTTATTTACACTATTTACAACTTTTTTTAAAAAAATAAACAATTGAAAAACATATATATATTTTAGAAACAATATAAAGCAAGGTATATTCATTTGGTTACAAGTACATTCCCTTTAAATTTACTAATAGTTTTGATGCACTGATATGTTTAGTAACATAACATCCATTTATAGTAGGCTATTGAAAGCATTAAAATATAACTAAACTTTATTTATCAGTAATTTGATAAAGGCAATTATCGTATTAAGCACAAATGACAATTACTATTGTTTAACATGAAGAAAATTTATTATATAAATACGGAAACAGACACCAGACATCAAATGTATGCAGGATACTAAACTTTGCCTATGTCCATAAAATAATCATTCTAACTATTAAATCCTCTCCAGGGATTAAACTATGCTAGTTAAGCATTAATTAATTATCATCCTTGACAATATAATCCTCTCATGGAATAAGCAATGGGAGAGTATACTCCATTTACCCATGCTCAATATCAATGATATAATATTTGTTGAAATTATGTTTCTCACACGTATAAAATGGAAACTAGCACAAATCCTCATCAAAACAATGGCAAGATAAAATAATTCTTACAGTAAAAGTTAAAAGATAAATATCCTACTTCACAATATATATATACTAAATAGTGTATGGAACCAACAAAGGTATTCAAACGACTATAAAACATGTTTAAAAGCATAATAAAATTTGCATTAATACCCATAATTTTAAATATTTCAGTTCTTATTATGGGTTCATTTCAGTTTTCTGTTTTCCTGAGGTTATATTTGGTCTAGCCATTATAATGCTACTCTTATTTTAAAAAGAGACCAAGTGGCAGCAAAAATGTCCGGTGGTGCAATAAGATTGTCCCTTTCCTTAAGTTTTTCTAGTTTGTTGTGATATATGTTAGGGTATCTTCTTGGATTGTTTCCTAAAGTGAAAGCACATTTGGTACACCATAAGACATATATACTGAAAGTTGCTGCACGTATTATTGGTATTTTGTTTTCGTTGAATGCTTTTAGCATTTTTTCTATTATGGTTTCACTTTTCCTATAATTATTCAACATCAGTTGTCTGACTTTCTCTACGCTTACTACAGTGATGTATTAACTGTTATTGTGTTCCACATCTAAAAGTGTGGGAATTACAAAAGACTAATGATTAAAGAAAAGATAAGTATTTTTTCTGTGTTTCAAGATGTATCCTAGTATATTATGTTTGAGACAATGTATTACCTGATATAATGTAACCATTTTTTGACTAATAAAGTTTGCTTTGAAACATAAAATTTGCATTAATAAGAAACACAGTCACTGAAAAATACCATAAATTTTATAAACTAAAGTGGACATATTAAATTATAGGCAAAATATAATAAGATATAATACAAATGTATACCTGTCTGTATGGAAAACTCCATATAATAAAATAATTGTGTTATTAAGTAAATACTATTATGTCTGTTTGCCCATAAATAGAATGTCAATTAACTATTTTCATAAATGTAAGAGATTAATATCTCTTTATCTACAAACTGAATTTAATATTATATTTTAAACCGACCAGTAAAAATAAATGTATATAATTTTGCCGTAATCTGTTTTCAAAGTAATTGCATATTCATACCACCAATAAAATAAAAATATACCTTAATAACATATTCAAAACTAACATGTTTCTATATCAATAACTACGAGGATTTTCAAAAGATTAGTCTTGCATTTTATAAAATCATTAAACTTTATTATTATTATCCAAATTTTTTTTTTTTTTGCCATTTTAAACAACTGACATGTGATTTTTAAATGTCCATAATGATTATAATTATAATAATGTATAAAATAAAATCTCATGCTTACAATTTCTTGTCCAGTTTTAGATGTGAAATCCTGGCGATTGTTGATCGATGATAAGTAGGTCATAAAGCACACAAGGAATTAAGAGTTACAATATATCTTGATTCAGCTCCTTCTTTAATTTTGTTCTTTTTATTAAGTCCCCCTTCTACTACTAAATTCAATACACAATGTTAATAATTGTACAGTATTTTATATTTTTAGTTTAATGATAACATTAAGATTGATTAACTTTATCCAGTGCCTTATTATAGATAATTTTCTTTGGTATCTAATTTTGACGATAAAATCATGGCTATTTAACTTTATTTGAGTTACTTCAAATGAATTATATTTTATTGAGCATTATGTATTTTATTTCAATATTGCATTTTGTTTTCAGAAAAAAAGATTTGTTTTATTCTGTGAACCATCTTTGTTTTATTTTTTTTTAATATTGAAAAGAGTGAAGCAGACTAAAGAATTTAATTTAGCAATGAATAATATTGTTTAAAACTACTGTATTAGTTTCGATTAATCTTTATAGACCTTAATTTGGTAGAAATTTTTATATTTATATGTATAATTGTTTTCATCCATGATCTATCCGCTCTAGGCTAAAAGTCTATCAACTTTCTCTGATTCATAGTTTCTCTCATATCAGCTCAGCAAACTTCTTTATCTCGTACATTGATCTTAAACATCATCGTCTTCTAGATTTTTTTATAATCTTTTGGAGTTCCAGTTTAAATATTTTTATTAGTTTAAGTATAAAGAAATTTAGACTTATATAATAACATATATACAAATCAGATAATTTATTGATCACATAAATAAGATAAATAAAAAAAATGTTTACAATAAAATCAAATAGGCTACTCTGACATTTTTGAGTCCTGGCTTTTCCCTGATTAACGATTTTTCTAATTTAAATGAATATAAAGTAATTATCTAATAATATATTTTTATACACCCTTCTTTATAAACTTATTGTGTTTTTAAATCACTTGTACACTTTAGAAAATATAAATATTAATTTTTAATATCTAGAGTTTTGAATTTATATTTAAAAATACTTTTTTAAGACTAAATTTATTTTTAGATATAAAATAAAACTAAATACAATTTATCCAAACCGCTTCAAACACTTTTTAGCAAAACTCTTTATTTGTACATATATATACACCGATGTTTCAACTGACCTGCAGTCTTCTTCAGAGCAAGTTTATTTTAATCTTGCTCTGAAGAAGACTGCAGGTCAGTCGAAACATCGGTGTATATATATGTACAAATAAAGAGTTTTGCTAAAAAGTGTTTGAAGCGGTTTGGATAAATTGTATTTATAGAAAATTATGGCAAAAATAAAGAAAAGTGTGATTTTGATAATATTTAAAATAAAACTATTAAAAATAAATTTATACTGTATTATAAAGTGCTGAAAATTTGAAATTACTAAAGAGGAAGTCAATCTCTGATAATGCACTATTTCTTGAATATTATAAATCTCCGTGCACTTGCTTATCAGTAAGACTTTTTAAAACTTAAGTGAATCACTTAAGTTTAGAGCGTATTTGTATATACACAAACTCTTACTGATCATGCTTATATCAAGGTTTGAGTCTATTGTGAAATAATACTCAAGGAATAGTACATTATCAGAGGTTGACTTCCTCTTTAATAATTTCAAATTTTCAGTGCTTTATAATAAGATTTACATTTATAAGTCGTCTTATCGTCGGTGGTTAAAAATGAGACTGTCTTTCTTCTGCAATAGGTTAAATAAATTTATACAATTCAATAGTTGATTATAACATCATGCACCCAATAGACTCCAGCCCTAATATAAACATGGTCAGTAGAAGTTGGTGTATATACAAATATGCTCTAAACTTAAGTGAATCACTAGAGTTTTTAAAGTCTTACTGATGGGCAAGTGCGCAGCGGAGATTTATAATATTCGAGAAATAGCGCATTATCAGAGGTTGACTTCCTCTTTAATAATTTATATATAATCATTATATTAAAAAAAAATAATAATTTACTATTTAGTTTTTTCTCCTCTTGTATTAAATTTATGGTACTATAACTATTAACTTTATTATCTTTTTAAATATTTTTATATCCTTGCAATAAAAAATAAAAACAAACTGTTGGTTTTTTAAAAACCTTTTATTTCTATGTTTAAGTTATAGATCAATTTATTTTGTTTTGATCTTTTTTTTTTCCTCCACTTCATTCTGCAAAATTTTCTAAGAGATAGCACTTAGCTTTAACCTTTTTTAAAATTTAATTTAATCCTTTTTTAAAGATCAACCGCAGTGCCATTTTTTTAAAAAAAGTTAATATTAATCAAGTTATTTGATATTTCTAGAGGAAAAATCAAAATACAATTTAAGTAAAACAAAAAATATTACAATGGTTTATTTTTTACATTAGATTTGTGCTTTTAGGGTAGCTTTTTTTTCATCGCACACCAGTGCCATCTATTAAAAGCTTGAGTAATCATAGGATACCAAATATGGCTTATATCCACATTCCCACTCATTTCTGGCTTGTCAACTTTGTCAATAATATTTTGGACTTCATACATCTCACAACAATCAATCGTCTTTCATTTTTAAAGCTAACCTGAAATTCAAATTCACTAAGCTTTTGAACCTAAGCCAATATACTTTTATACTTAAATAGATCTGACACTAGACCAGTAAATATATGTTTAATGACCTCAGTTTAATATTGATAGCAAGTTTTTTTCAGTCTTTGGATAGGATAGTTGAATTTCTATATTGGAGTATTTCCATCATCTAATAATATATGTATTGAATGTCTTTAGAAAAATTTAACTTCATTTAAATATTCCAAATACATTCAACTGTTAGTAATAGCACATCAAACAGTTTAGTATATGCATAACATTTCGAGAGGTATTAGTCACCCTCTTCTTTAGGTGTTGCTGACCTGACCAGTGACAGTACTAGCATTCGAATCTGGGTTCTTAGATTCTTGATTTTTGAATTTTAAGGTAATGCTCTAACCAATTGAGCCACCCTGCCAAAAGCAATAGTCTGTAGTAATTTCGTATACTTATCTATGAGGTTTCTCCTGATTTCTCCACTTTTTCCTAAGAGCAAAATTGATTAGTAGTTTCCACTCATTATGCCTAGTCACACTGGGTTGGCTTATGGGATTTTTTGCCATTGTCATGTGAGCAGCTTCTTTAAATTTTCTTCTTTGTACCTTTTCTCTCTCCAATATTTATGTATTTTTCCAATTGAACATATGTTCATTGGCACATGCATGTTCTGATACCTTAGATAAGTTTTCTCTCTTCTAGTCATCAATTTGTGTTCTTGCAAGTGCTTTTCAATGGGGCAATTGGTCTCACCAATATTTGTTCTTCCACATTTACATGGTATTTCATATATGCAGTTTTTTCTTTTCATCATTTTAAGTTTAGGTTTTGTAGATGTTAGAATTCCTCATAGGGTGGTATAGCTCTGGAAAGCTGTTCTGATGTTATACTGATTGCAGATTTTCCTTAATATGTCTGCTATTTTGGAATGTATGGATACACTACAGTACCAATAATTGTCTTTTCTCTTGGTGGTTCTTTTTGACTATTTAAAGTTTTCTTAATAACAGCTGATGGATAACCATTTTTTCATAAGAGTTTGTTCTATATAGATCTTTTCTTTTTCCAAATTGCTGGTTTCTGAACAAACTTCTTTTGCTCTGTTCCATAATGATAGTATAACTCCATGTTTTGTGTTTTTGGTGTGATTGGATATATAGGCTAGGTATTTTCCTGTATGTCTAGGTTTTTGGTAAACTGTACTTTTGATTTTATCATGAGAGTCTTGTCGCAAGAACAAAGTAAAACAACATCATATTTCAGCAAAATTCCTCATCTTTATGGTCTACCTAAAATCCATAAGGATCATGTTCCATTAAGATTTATTGTTAGTTCTAGAAATTTGCTTTGCCAAAATTTGGCAAGATTTCTTCTCAAAGTTCTAAGTCCTTTGACATACAAAACCCAGTCCTTTGTCAGGGATTCTAGACACTTTGTAGAATTAATCAAGAACATGAAAATTGAAAGAACTGACTTACTGGTAAGCTTTGATGTGGAAAGTTTATTTACGAATGTACCATGTGAAGAAGCATTGTCTATTTTAAGGAAAAGATTAAATGGTGATAATAGTTTACAAACCAGAACAGCTCTTCTTGTTGATAGTATAATGGAACTATTAACATTCTGCATAAAAACAACCTACTTTCAAAATATAACACAGAATTCTTCTAACAAAATCAAAGAATGGCCATATGCTCACCATTGTCTCCCTTGATTAGCAATATTTACATGGAAGAACTTGAAACCTGAAACCGTAGCCATAAAAACTACTCCATATCCACCTAAAGTTTGGCTTCGCTATATGGATGATAACATTTGTTGTATGGCCACATGGTGAAGCACTGCTACAAACTTTCTGGCAACACATCAACAACATATCCCCTTCAATTAAATTCATAATAGAATCAGAATAAGAACAAAAATTGGCATTGTTAGATGTTCTTGTGACAAGACTCCCTCATGGCAAAATCACAACTACAGTTTACTGAAAAGCTACACATACACGAAAATACCTAGCCTATACATCCAATCATACCAGAAACACAAAACATGAAGTTATACTATCATTATAGAACAGAGCAAAAGAAGTTTATTCAGAAACCAGTGAATTGGAAAAAGAAAAGATCTATATAGAACAAACTCTTATGAAAAACAGCTGTTATTAAGAAAACTTTAAATAGACAAATAAGAACCACATTTCAAAAATTGCAGACACATTAAAGAAAATCTGCAATCATTATAACATCAGAACAGCTTTTCAGAGCCATACCACCGAAAAGAAAAAACTGCATCTATGAAATCCCATGTGAATGTGGGAGAACAAATATTGGTGAGACCAATGGTCCCATTGAAAAGTGCTTGCAAGAACACAAACTGATGATTAGAAGAGAGAAAACAGATGTGTCTAAAGTAGTAGAACGTATGTGCCAATCATTCAATTGGGAAAATACAAAAATATTGGAAAGAAGAAAAAGTACAAAGAAGAAAATTTAAAGAAGCTGCTCACTTGACAGTGGCAAAAAATTCCATAAGCCAACTCAGTATGACTATACATAATGTATGAAAACCACTAATCAACTTTGCTCTTAGGAAAAAATGGAGAGATCAGGAGAAACCTCATAGATAAGTATATGAAATTACTACAGACTGTTGCCTTTGGCAGGATGACTCAATTGGTTAGAGCGTTACCTTAAAATTCAAAAATCAAGAATCTAAGGACCCAGGTTCAAATCCCATGCTAGTGCTGTCGCTGGTCAGACCAACAATACCTGAACACCTGAAGAAGAGGGGTGACTAATACCTCTTGAAATGCTGTGCATATACTAACCTGTTTGATGTGCTATTACTAACAGTTAAATGTATTTGGAATATTTAAATAAAGTTAAATTTTTCTAAAGACATTCAATACACATATATTATTAGATGATGGAAATAATCCAATATAAAAATGCAACTACAACACCATCATCACAAACCTTCAGGAAAACACATAAGTAGAAAGTATTTATAAAATAAATGATATATTTATAGAATGTATATATAACACTATCATATGGTATTTTTTAATTACATTTACAATAGATGTACTGGAATAAAATGAAGAAAGCTTTTAGAAGGTTAAATAAAACCATAAAAAATAAAACGTTTTACTCATGTTAATTAGATTTGTTAATTTATTGAACTATATATATATATATATATAAATATTTTCAATTATGTGCATATAGAGGTGAATTTACAGTATTTGGATTATTTTTTTTAATGACTGTGCATTCGAGTAAATGAAAAAGGGTACTTAAGTAAATTGGAATCATGCTAAAATAATATTCTAGCGGTCATAAAAATTCAAAGCATTCCTTTCCTAATTGTATTCATTTGATAGAAATTTTCAAACCAGAGGACTTTAGATTAATATTATTCTATCAGTATTTAATAACTCCCTAACAGTATAATAAAATTATGTGTATTGTGTAATCTATAAGAATTTATTGTGTCTAGAGATCAAAATGTGAAGCCAGTTAAAATTTTAGTCTCAATTTTTTTGGTTTTAAACAATATATGTTATAATAACAAATCACTTATTATAATTTAAAGAACTATCAATAAATTATATTAATCCACTAAACATCACCTGATCACCATCTCATGCTAGCACATAACTGTTAGTAAATAGGCAAAAACTCTCCATATAGTAGTGCCACCTTGTGCTAACCAGAGTAATCAATGGAAGCCAGAAGGCTTGTGCATAAAATCCCTATCTAGTGCCTACTCGTCTAATATCCCCAGACTAGTTTCTGGTTTGTGGCCAAAGTGCCACTGATGATGGCCACAAGCCAGAAACTAGTCTGGGGATATTGGATGAGTAGGCACTAGATATGGATTTTATGCACAAGCCTTCTGGCATCCATTGATTACTGGCCACAAGCCAGAAACTAGTCTGGGGATATTGGATGAGTAGGCACTAGATAGGGATTTTATGCACAAGCCTTCTGGAATCCATTGATTACTCTGGTTAGCACAAGGTGGCACTACTATCTGGAGAGTTTCTGCCTGTTTACTAACAGTTATGTGCTAACATGAGATGATGATCATGTGATGCTTAGTGGTTTAACACCAATCCTGCCTAATAGTATAATGGTGGCTATGGTTGTTAAAGAGCCAAAGTCACCAAAATGTATGGGTGCTGAATTGAGTTCAGGCCCATATGACTATATAAGCTATTGAGCTTAGATTGAAAATATTGTGTTTTCAATTTCATTCTCATAGTTTTGTAATGAAGTAGAGGTAAAAGGTGGCTGCTGGAGGGTTGCATTAGATCCTAAGATCTAGGTGCAGTGCTCTCAGATCCAAGGCTCCTCACTGATGATGGCCACAAGCCAGAAACTAGTCTGGGGATATTGGATGAGTAGGCACTAGATAGGGATTTTATGTACAAGCCTTCTGGCATCCATTGATTACTCTGGTTAGCACAAAGTGGCACTACTATATGGAGAGTTTTGCCTGTTTAATAAATTATATTGTTTGATATGTGTATTTCTTTTATTTTTATACTCTTATATTCATCATATCCAAAATCATTTTCACTGTACTCACTCTCATTCCAAAATAAATATGCATCTGTTTAAGCTAGGTCATCTCTAATATTTGTATGAATATCAATTATTTCTCTTTTGTTATATGCTATGACAATCATCAAACTTCTCAACATCATTTGCGAAAGAAATTTCTATGTACTTGATCTTGCCCTCTCACAAATTATCAAATTCAAATGGTTTAGTCATTATTTTACCAACTTATAAAACTATCCTCTACAATGATTCCTGTGGTGATAGATGGTGATTAAAGTGTAGGGTATGGAATAATGATGACTGACTCAAATGAGTAAGATATCATCATGGATACAGTGCAAAATCATAATAATAGGTCCGTATTTATCGGGCAGCTAAGATTCAAGTCGTGGCTCTATTATAGCACTTGTTGATAATAAGGAAATGCAACTGTCCATGGAAAATAATATACAGCCCTATGATATCTGTATATTTTAGTTACTTTAAAGTATGAAAATGTAGTTCACATATAAAAGATTTCAACATATCTCTAACACCTAGGATTTTATATGAATATTGCTCTCCACCACCCTATATTTTCCACACTGAATAACTCACTTAACATCGTAAAATATACAAACTGCATTGTAAAATAATTTCCAAAACAATATTAAAGAAACAACAAAGATCTAAATTCATGTCAAAATGGTTTTTTTAAAGTTTTCATGCATAAATGATCTTGATAAACACATCAGTATTATGCATTGTGATGGTGGTGTTCTAGTTGTATTTTTATATTAGACTATTTCCATCATCTAATATGTGTTTTGAATGTCTTTAGAACAATTTTATTTTATTTGAATATTCCAAATACATTCAACTATTGTTAATATTCAGAAAACAGTTTAGTATATGCACCAACTGTTAGTAATATCACATTAAACAGATTAATATATGCACTAACTGTTAGTAATATCACCTGTCTGCTGTGATATTACTAACAATTAGTGCTTATATTAACCTGTTTGCTGTGATATTATTAACAGTTGGTGCAAATACTAACTTATTTGCTGCGATATTATTAACACTTGAATGTATTTGGAATATTTAAATAAAATTAAATTCTAAAGACATTCAACACACATATTAGATGATGGAAATAATCCAATATAAAAATACAAATATACATTTATTTATTTGTTATTGTATAATTTAGAGATCAGAATTTTGTCTTTTTCTGTATTTCAACAGATAACATTCATAAGAAATAACATTAATGATTCAAGGATGTTATATAATGTACACATATTCAAGCATTCACCTTAAATAAATATTTAAAATATCTTTGGATGTTTTCAAAACATTCAACTGCATTCATCAATTCTCTTATTAAAAATACATATGATGATAATTTTTATCAGTGGTTCATTTAATTGTTTTAATATTAAATTCAAGCAATATGAAATACTAATTTAAAATACTTTATCACTCAATCCCATATATCAATCATAATGCTTGGCAAAAGTAGATCTTTAAAATGGATAAGTGGACCACACGGGATAATGGATGTAATACTATGGCTGTCTAGTCGCCATAGCAGCTGTAGACAGTATTTGACCACTGTCTACCGAATTGAAATTCGAATACGAATCAATTATCTTTTGGAATTTTATAAACACAATGTCTAGATCTGGTGTAGATCTTATCTAAAAATATAAATTAGAAGTTTCTCTGGTGGCCATTATTTTTTAAGTAAGATCTATAAATAAACTTCTACGGAAAAAGTATGTTTATGAGCGTCAGATGGTAGCTGACCTCAAGCGCCAAACTCACTAGTACAGTGAGAATTATACTTTCCCTATAACTCTTAATGATCCTACTTCTACTATCTAATGAGGTGCCTGACCCAAACTAACTCGTTCTCAGGGTTGGGAGGAAAACCTATCGGATGAATGGAGGTATACGAAGAAATGTGCATATTTGAATGCTCTCTTTCCCTCTTTCTAAATCTCTTAAATCTGCTCGCTTATAACTTGGATTAGCTGTATTGAATTCCCTGTCTTTAAAGCTTTATTCCTTTAGTTAATTGCTCAAATTTATTTCTTAAACTTAAGGTTTGAGTTTAAAAATCTATTTAAACATACGTGCCTATTCATAGTGTATTTAATTAGTTTTGCGATGCATCTTGGCAGGGAAAGCAATAGACAAACATAAACGATAAATGAATCGATAATTCCAGATATAAGGTAAATATATATGTTATTTTATTATTAATTTATTAAATCATATTATTCTAAGACAAAAAAAAACATATAAATAATTCTCATATCAAAGTATATCACAAAGCAATAACAATAAGCAAAAATTTTTACTAAATAACACATAAATATAGATTGAAAAAAAAATATAGATACAGTTATATGCTACAACTCTAAATTACTAATTTAACCGTACATAATTACTCAGAGGGTAACGATCGGCAATTCTAAGTTTATATTAATATAAAGAGAATCATATTAACTTGTGGACCCCGGGGTTTTAATAATGACACATTCACTTACTTATGTTTAGGTAGTTCTAAGTTCACAATCCATAAGAAATCAAGGTTTTATTTTATTTGAGATATTTGCTATTGGCGAAGTCCGGCATTAGTGTCCATTTGTAGTATTAACGAGATGCGAAGCAAAATAATAATGACGTAATCTTTCAATGGAAACTTGTTTATCATATTAGATTCGATCCTTTTTCTTTAACTCATATTATTTAGTGTAGCATCTTGGTGACGTTCTTAGGTTTCTCGTGCTGGCAGGTGGTAGGTAGTATCAGCTCTGTACTCGTAACGGATGGTGACACCCTTCACATATCTACTGTTACCCCATTATTACGAACGTTGACATTTTATACATTGATTCAGAATACATTTTTTCTGCAAATCAGTTAATTCAAAAAACTTTGATGTCCTTTATAACCACGAAAGCATAGCCATCCGAATTAATATATCAAATATATATATATATAACTTAATATCACTTTTCCAAAATGTCCCCTGTTCTCTCCTGCTCAGCTGTTCCAATTCAATTAATTAATTTAATTTTCTTTTACCTTTTCCAAAAAAAAGAGTTTATCAGCATTTCGATCTCCTTTTCTAGAATGTTTTTAACATTTTTTTTTTCTTTTCTATCATTTTTGGTATTTTTGTCCACCGTATATTCATTACAGTTTTCTTGGAATTTAAAGTAAAGTATTGTATCAAATAACCAAGAATTGCCTAGAGGCATATACAGCAAATTCTTTTCGTTACCCTCATTAAAGTAAGATACGATCAAAAAAAAATGTATATTTGAAACAATCGATAATAGAAAAAGTAAATATTTGCATATAACTGTATTTCTCAAATTTGTAATAACACATTTTAAAAAAAATATTTTGAAATAAATAATTATACCTCTTTAATCCCTTTCTTTTTCCATTTTGTTTTCTTTTAAAAAAAACATTTCAACATTGATCTTCCTTACATATGTATATATCTCACTCCTTGTACATTATATTTAAACATATTGAAGACAATTTAAATAATTATGTGTATCAAGGATAATTTCCTTGTAACAGGGTTTGAACCCGGCTACTGTTACAATAGTAATTAAGATATATCATTTTTAAAAACAAAATTATCAAGAAAAATGTAATATAAATAATAAAAGAAATTACCAGTGATCTCAACCATTATTATGATCATTTATGGCGATCCGCTTCTTGGGCCATACATTCAGAAAAAAAAATTATGATTGTAATTTATCTTGTTCAGAAGATTACTCTCTGAATCCCCCCTTTTTTTTATTTAATATGATAATAAAGTTAATCTATTTTAAGATTAAATTTAAAATTTAATAAAAAGTTAGTTTTAAAATTTAAAAAAAAAAGTAATATTCTAAATATTAAAGATAGAGTTATTATTTAAAAAAATGATAAAGTTATGAAAAGATTTTTTTTTTCTTCTCCTGCTTGTAAGCCGAACGCTCGTCATGAATCTTTCTGTTGCTAGTTACGGGTGGAAAGCTTTGTGTACAATTATACTCCTGTCTCAGCATCATTTAAAGAAATGTACAAGTAATATAATAAAATCTGGTAAATTCTAAGAAAATCCATGGAAAATATTAACCATCCTGCAAGATAAAATGTTTATTTCAGTCCTTTCTGGAAAATTTATCCAGGCATGTAATATCCTCATGAAGTAATAATTCTAGGATCCATTTTATATGAAAATATTTCTTTCCCTAAGTACGTACTTTCCTTTAGTTTTGGCCACCATATATAGCAGATATATTACAACAATGGTCACACAATTAAGATTAGGGTTTCCATCAGTCAAAAACATTAGTAGCAAACATTATATAATATAAAATATTCATTTAATACATTTATAAGCAGATATGTAGTTTACGAGTTAAAATAAATATTTCTTTCTTTAAAAGATTTACGATTTTTTATCCTTTTAAACGTGTATCTTTTCACTAGATTTTTTTTTTCCAGGTAAGATGACAACTATATCATTCAAAGAATTTATTATCTGATATAATTTTAATCTTTTAAGAAGACATATCAGAGCTCATTTATTCCAAATAAAGTTATTTTTAAAGTATATAATTTATTTATTGATTTGATCAATAGCAAGTGCTTTTCAAAAGTCATCTTTAATCTGTCTTTAAATACATCATTCTTAAAATGTAAGTCCATTTAGATTATTTTAAAGACAAATTAGATGTAAATTGTTATTATCAATTATATAACAAACAGTCATTTAATTATACCGTAAAATAAAGATATTTTAAATTCAGTTTTTTAAAACTTAGGTGCAGAGTCTTAACTTTCTTTTCTATCTTTCAAATTTAATACTATGATAATGATTTTTAATAAATATCCGATTCCTCTTAATTGACTTTAATAAATTGGTTTTGTTATAATATGATAAAGTTATTGCAAAAAAATGTTCACTCACCCAGACATACTATTTATAAAAATTTCAAAGTTCTTACATAAATCTCCGGTCTTGTAGTATATTCCTTGACATTTGGTATTCATTGTCCCTATATTTAAATAGCTATTATCGTGTTCTATAGAATTATTGAGGTCCTTAGCTGAATTTCAAGAATAGACTGACAGGGAAATTTGGTGTTTTAGTTAACCATTATTTCAATAGTTATTCGAATTATATTTTTCAAAACACTTTATAAAAAAAAAAAACATTACACTATATAAAATAATTGACTTATTTAAAACACTTTTAAGTAAAATAATAATAATTTTAAAAAAAGTACTACTACCACAATATAAAAAAGATATAGTTATAAATTTCATACTAAATCTGTCTTAATCTGAATCTATAAATCACTAAGAATCTGTGAAAATCTTTCTAGACTGACCTCAACCTGTTTTTATACTGGTCTTAATCCAATGATTCCATTGGTCAATACTGTTTGTAAAAATCTGCTCATTTACATAACTATATCAATAAGTTTTGAAAGCTCACATATTCATACAACCATCTCCAATCGTGATACTTTCAATATCTTTTAAACTAATATTAAATTAACCATCATTTAAATAATATCTTAAACAAAAATAATTACTTTAAACCCATAATATAAAATATTTACTGTTTTAATTAAGGTATTCTACCATATAGTATCTTAAATATAATAAATAAAAATTAATACTATCTTTTAAACAATTTATTGTATCATTTTATTATTTAATTCCTCTCAAAATGAGTTCAAACTATCTAATATATCTTTATAGACTCCTATCTACTGAGTTTGAACCCTTACTATCTATAATATCAAAATTATATGTTAGAAAATGACCTAAATTTAATTTTTTTAATATAGCTACTTATCCAACCCCACCTAAACTATCTGTACCATTGTAAAGGGTGTATATATATATATATATTCCATTTAGCTTTAAGCATTTATTTCACTTATTATTTAAATAATGCATGAGCAATTTAAAAGTATTGCAGTTTGTAATGTTATAATTGACTATTTATTAGTCTGCATTACATGGACATGTTTATTTCATGTTTAAGGAGGTTTAGTTAAAGTTCATTCTATCAATATTTCATTGTCTGTGGTCAAGTTGCAATCTTTAAGTGTCCATATATATTCAATGGACCATTAGTAAGAGTGGATTTCCATTCTTGCTATTAAAAGATGAGAAGGTTGCCTTGACAACAATGAGAAATATTGATTACTATCTTTATTGTGAATGTTTAGGTGGTTATTGGTTGGTTTCTAATTATATAATTATCCCATTTAGCTTTAAGCATTTTTTCACTTATTTAAATAATACATGGGCAATTTAAAAGTATTGCAGTTTGTAATGTTATAATTGACAATTTATTAGTCTACATTACATGGATATGTTATTTCATGTTTAAAGAGGTTTATTTAAACTTCAGTATCAATATTTCATTCTCTGTGGTCAAGTTGCAATCTTTAAGTATCCATATATATTCAATGGAACATTAGTAAGAGTGGATTTCCATTCTTGTTATTAAAAGGTGAGAAGGTTGCCTTGACAGCAGTAAGAAATATTGATTACTATCTTTATTGTGAATGTTTAGGTGGTTTCTGTTTGGTTTCTAATGGTTATATATAATAACGGTCTGGGTGATCAAAAAGTCTTACCGTATCTGCACTACAGGGCACCACTAGGTTTTTCGAACCTAGAAAATTTATAGAATAGGCAGATATGTGCTGTTAAAGATCCAATTTTTACATAGATATTTTACCACGGCCATCAGCCCTTGCCACTATCTCATGGAGTAGCAGAGGTTTAAAACATAAAAATATATTTTTAATAAAGATTAAAAAGAATAAACTAGATCACTGCCAGTACTAATAACACAACAGATTTTATTAATGCACATTTAAAATTGAGGAATAAAATTTATATTTAGATTTTAACATTAATTTTAAAATTTAAATTACTATTTTAAATAGACCTCACAGATGGACATTTTAATATATTTTACTTTAGCATGTTGAGTATAGATATGCTACATAGATTTCTCACTTAAAAAAAAAACTTATCAAAACACTCATTCAATCTCAGACTAAACGTTCGTAGCCAAACCAATGCCTGCTTCCAGATATATAGTTGCAACCAATGCAATATGAAGATGCTAGCATAAAATCATGCTGACAGGAATGTGCATCTGACAGTGTGATATTATTTGAAGGACATGATCCTTGTCCAGTACAGGGATGTGCATCTGTCTGGCGAAGGAATCATGTATATAATAATTAAAGAAGAGTGCTATGTATGGGGGAGAGCGGTCTATCTGCCGACTTATAATCCGCCCATAAAGCTAGAAGCGGTCAATGGCACAGGAAATACGTCTGCGACCATTGCAACGATATGACTGACTCTTTGGGGTCATGCATTCAGTTGGGCACATTGCCCTGTATGCTCAACACGCTTCACATTACATTGATATAAACACTCATATATCCCTCCACAAGCATCGTCCTAACTACGAAACAAATAGCCTGAAATTAACCCCTTAAAATAAACAAACGAATTTAAACATAGTTATTAATTTTTAGCCATGCAGCTATCTATACCCAACTTTAATTCGATACATTTTAATTAACACATAACACACACAAAAAAAGAGAGAAATGGAAATGATTGCTTAAACAGATGCATAAAAAAAAATTACTAATAATTGATTCTGAATTCTTTAGGTCAGATAATAGTTCTTATTTTTAGCTGTTGATTGCAAATTCAGGAAAAGATCCTATTAGATAAACACAAGAGTTCATACTTTACGGATTGAGCAGATTGAGAAGTCCATCTTCGTGATCACTGTCGTAGATTGTTTGTCCTTCTTTGATGAAACCGCTACGTGACATGCATTTGGTCAAGAACTGTCATCCGGAGGACTCAGCTGGTTGTCCGGAAATTAAATTTATTGCAGACTTCTACATCGTGAAATCTGCAATATAGCTAGTTATAATGGTATATTAATAGTCAGCTCTAAAATAACAACAATTATAATCCTCCTCCTCAATTCAAAAATTTGGGGTTTTATACTTTTATTAGCCTCTTATCATCAAATCTTCAGATTCAACCAGCAAGATGTCACTAATCCTCTCGTGTTTCATTTACGGTCCGTGCTGTCATTTCATGCTTGCATTGGTCATTTAATTTCTTTTTATTCTCTTACCATTTAATTATTCGAGTGCCCCAAGGGCTAGTGTGCTTTAGAACAATCATTTAATTAATAAAACAATCATTTCCATTTTCTAAGATTAAACATGATAGAAATCATTTACTTCTATTTTAAAAAATATCAATCTTTACTCTTTTTTTTTTATTTATAAAAAAGTAAGTTCAAATACTTTTTATTTTTTTAAAAAAAAAATGCTTTTAAGTTTTCCATCGGTACGAGCTATATATACATTAAACAACTTTTAATTTTCAGTTTTTGAGTTAAGTTTTTTTTCTTTTTAATAAATCAATTTTTATTTACGATCTTTTTATTTTCATTTTAAAATAATGTAACGGCATATTATATACTGTTACAATATATATAGCCTTAGTTCATGTTATCGATCAATTTTGACATTACATACGCCTTTTATGATACTTGCATTCTAATCTAAAATAGTAGCATAGTATTTTGCCATACTTTCTGATCAAAACATAAATTTTATCAAGTTAGTCTATAATTTTGAGAAGCTGATGATTTTACTTGATAAAGTAGCTGATGGAGTTTCCATTGTTTTAAAGTGTTGCTGTTTTTTTATTCTAAAGCACTATAATTCAAACATCCATCAAATTTTCTATTCTAGAAACCCAACAACAATAACTCTGCTTAATGAATAATATTTCTGTGGTGTTATTCATTAAACGGATAATCTCTATTCTAATGAATGACTACTAAATAGTAACTCCGCTTTTTTCTATTTTAAAAGCATTTATAACTGAAAATTATTTGACAATGCAGCAAATAAATTTGAATATGTAGATAAAAAAGACAAGGGACATAGATTATGCAATGTGGAGGGAGGGGGCTACATTATTTTAAACGAACTCCGATAGCGAAAACAAGAAATATTAGAAATGACAGGTCTCTCGGTGCTGTAAAAGATATTAATATTATTATAAATCATTCGTAGAGAGATTTGGACTCAAGCAAACCAAAGGAACAATCTGCATTCAGTGCTATAGTATAGTAAATTCCTTTCAAATGTTATCAGAAATATACAAGGATGTAATGAGTATGATTTGTCATTTCTAAATTATAAAAAAGTGTTTTTTATTTTATGAGCCTAACAAAAACCCAGGGCATTGTCAGGTTTTAAACAATATTTTTCAGAAGGTAATTGCATAATGATTCTCCGCATCACCCCTGCACACTTTCTTATTCCATCCATCCATCTCACATGTAGTCTCTTTCTGGGCCTTTTACAAGCTCTTGGAATCCAGTTTAAGATTCTAATTGTCCATCTATTGTAATCTCTTCTAGCAATATGTCCAGCCCAATTCCACTTCAGTCTTTTAATTTTTTTATTGAGGTCAGTAACACCTGATTGTTCTCTTACCCATATATTGCATTTTGATCTCTTCTTATTAGTCCTAACATGCATCTCTCCATACTTCTTTGAGTGGTCTGAAGTCTCTGAATTGCTCTTCTATTAAGTGTCCAAGTCTCAGATCCATAAGTAAGAACTGGTAAAACACATTTATTAAAAAAAACAGCCTTTTCAAACACATAGGCATATTTCTTTTTAGTATCAAGTTATTTCTACCAAAAGCACTCCAACCAAGTTTAATTCTATGATTAATTTCATCTATTATGTTTCCATCTGTATTAATAATTTGACCAAAGTATTTGTAGCTGTTAACTTCTTCTAACTCATCATAATCAATCTTTATTTTCATATTTTGAGAAAAAAAAGTACGATATGTACATTGGTATTAATAAGAAACAACAAAGGTGAAAAACATGGATGAAAAAACTAACAGATATTACTAACATTGAAAGAATTAAGATGCTGAAATAAAATTAGGATGGCCACTTTAAATAAGATAGATTATATGTTTATATTTGAATAAATATAAAATGTATTATTTGAATTCTCTTTTTTTAAAAAAAGCATTCAGTTTTTAGATAAAGAAATACAATTCTAATAAATGAATATGCCGTTATTTATTTTTAAATAAATAAAAAATAATTGAATGATTAATTTTTCAGCAGATCATGTAATATTCAATCATCGGAAGCAACAGGTTGAAGGATATTTAGCTTTTGAGGTTTTTTTTTACTTTATTACCATGTTCACTTGCACTGGGTGGTCAAATAGTTTGTTGGTTGGGAGGTCATGTGGCATCCAAATATCAGGAATGCCATTTTAACTCTTTTTTTTTTCATATGTCATAGCATCGGCCGGGAGGCGAACCCACAACCGTCTGCAACTACCTACTTGCTTGCAAGGCGGCTGCGATGACCTCTCGGCTAACAACGCTTGGCTGCCATTTTAACTTTGATTAGCTTTTGGGGCCACTATCGGTTTTGCATTAAATCGTGCATAACAATAGATATATATTTGATAAATAATCTATCACAGAATTAGATACCAGTATCATTGAATATTATATAGTGTTATTGAGATAAGTAAAGTTGACTATTCAATCAAATATTTAATAATATTAATTACATATTTATTTATTTTTAACGTGTTCTGTTTTCTGCACAATCAAAACAAATTATCATATATTAGATCGGCGTAAATTTTAAACTACATAAGTTATTTTAGAACATAACTTATATGTGAAATAAGAACTCTCTTAACTGACAAAGGGATTTACATTTTTCAGTAATGCCCCTCCCCCCATGTTTTTATAATCTTAATTTTATATAGATACATTGATATTAATGGGGGGAAAAATCTTTTGATTGAATTTCCTTAAGCTATAATTAGAAGGCAAAAAATTTTAAGTAAAAAAAAAACTGAACTAAAGAACGTAAAACTTGAATTGACTGTAAGTAAAATATTTGCAACTCATCAAAGCTGAAAGGGTGAACAAACTATATAACACAAAAGATGAATATATTGTTACCAGGTCAAGTTTTGGAATTTTAGTCTTTAGCTTGTGTTCAAGGTTCAATATTTATCTAAGAAATTATACATTTAGTCATTATATATACATATATTTTTAGATCTCTTATTCTATATCAAATACAGTACAATATATCATTTGAGGATTTTCTTTTAAGTTCCCTTTGGTTATGGGTTTTTCTAAACTTCATTTTTTTAAAAAAGAAAAAAAAACTAATTATGATATCTTCATAAAATCCTCTTCCCTACCTTTTTTATTTTAGTAATTATATTTTATAAACAACTTATCTTAATGTTAATCTTAATTGTCATATAAGTGTGTGTGTGTGGGGGATCCAATAATTATATGTGGAGACAAAAATTTATATATATTATTTTATTTAAAAATATTCACTGATTCTATATATATACGTGTGTGTGTGTTTTTAAAGGCGATCAGATAAAAAATATTGCAGTAAGAATGATATTTAAACAATTAATGATGAATTATTTTTAGGATCCAGCTTGTTAGATATATTTTTTAAGAAGAAATGCCCTCTTATCTCCTTTGAATAAATCCTACCGCCTTTGATATTCTCAATGATATTTTTATAGATTTTAACGGAGCCGTTGATGATTTGCATAAGAAACATTTTCAAACAGTTCACTAGCTAATTATCAGCATCAAATAATTGATATCCTGAATTTACCTTATAGATTATAACTGGTCTCTGCTTAAATTCTTAAACGAAAAGTTATGTATGGCATCTTTCTTGTGCTTTTTTAAAATGTTTATGCACATGTAGATATAAAGCATTGTAGTTTGTTTTGCCTTTTTTTTTTTTTGTTCTAATGAACAACAAACTATATACTAACAATTACATTAATGTTGTCAAGCATTGGTGGTCAGAGGTCAGCGACATCTGCTTTATAAGTAGTTGTTCCGGGTTAGCGGATTCGCTACCCGGCTGATGCTATGACACATGTTAAAGGAATAAGAAAAATTTCCCAACAAAATTTGTTCTATTTTTCATCCGATTTAGATGCAGTTGTACGCATTTGCTTACTTGTTGGGTATATTTTTAGAAATACCGATTTTGTTTTGACGAATCCTGCTTTTGTTTTCTTTTTCCTTTTTTTTTTTAATGTTTATCACACATACAAATATAATACTATTATATTTTCCATTGTAGTTTGTTTTGCCTTTCTTTTTTTTTTTATCCTAATGAACAACAAACTATATACTGTTAAAGAAATAAGAAAAACTTCCCCAACAAAATTTGTTTCATTTAGATGCAGTTGGGGCATTTGCATACTTGCTGGCAATATTTTTAGGAATACCGATTTTATTTCGAAGAACCAAGATTTACAGTCTTTTAAATAATTTGGTATTTAAATTCACAACAAAATTATTAGACTTCACGACTTTTACTGAAAATTCAAATTATTAATATAATTGTGCAAGGAGAAAACTATGTGTCATTACGGAAAATATTCTTTATTACAATTGGTAGAATTAAAAACATTAATCAGGACTTGCAATGGTACTAAAGATATACTTTTTTAGCTGGATTAAATTTAGCTAATATAATATTCTGCAATAATTGTAGTAAAGTGAGATAGTAACATGATCAATATTAGATATCCAAATAAGAATAAAAGCTTGCTTAATAAGAGCAGACTGGAAATTTGGACATTTAATTTTCCAATATATAGACATTACGAAAATATATTTCATAGAAAAAGGCTGAAAAAGCACATAAATTTTTTTCCCCCAAATTTATACAGGCTATTCTAATAACAAAAATATTTTGTCACGACATGATTCCATTTTATATGCTTACACATTTCATACAGTAGCGCCACCAAGTGCAAGCCTTTGTAATTAATGGATGCAAGAAGATCTGGGGATTATTGGACAAATGGTCACTAGATAGGGATTTTATGTACAAACCTTCCTGTGTCCATTAATTACAAAGGCTTGCACTTGATGGCACTACTGTATGGAGAGTGATTATACAGAAAGTGGATTATTGGTTTTTATGCTGGGTTTGGGAAACATAAGGGGGATTTAGATATAAAGGTCATAGAGTTGACAACAATTATGTTGTGGAAATGGGGATGGAGCAAAATATGGGAAAACTTAGATTGAGGAATGTAAAATAAAGTAGCTAACAGGTTTCTCTGGGCATAATTGCTGAGAGATTCTTGGCTTCATTTAAGAAGAAGCTACAGTACATCACATCACATTACTATTAAAAATATTTCATATTGATAAATTTAATATTTTTACCATTTTATAATGCCAGAGATCTCAAGTCTAATAAATAAATCTATGATAGCAGTGTCATTTAAAATAATAAAATAAAGATAGCTCTTTTTTTAAAAAATTTATAGTGTGTATGCTTATATTTAGAAGGCACCATTAAGTAAATTTGACAAAAAGTACTTACAGTAATCGTTCTCTTTAGTCCTGGCACTAATCATCTAGCATTTATGGAATAAATGGTTCTGAACCAACAGTGAAGGAAACTATTTAAAAGTATATGTTAAGAGTAAACAAAGAAATTCATGTTTTGTTATAAATATCCGAAATATGGTAACAACAGATTTTTAGATTTCTAATTTGAGTTTGATCTGGTAGAATTTCTTTTATCTTTGTTTTCAGTGGATGTTTATGATTAACTGTTAAATTTATATTTATTAAAGTTGCTTTCAAAGATGAAATCAACTCTATCAGTTAAAAATGTAAAAATATAATATCTGTTCTTAAACTGAAGAATTAGGATATTTATTTAGCATATAGATTTATTTTTAGTTTAATTAACATGTATCATGAAGAAATGTATATCTAATCAGGAAAATGCATTAATGGTTTTATTAAATGCATCACTTCTGCTACTGCTCTAACAGTCATTAACTATGTAGCTTGTGGTTATATACATCTGCAAAGGTTAAGTGACTGCCAAATTCCATTTGAGAAGCAGGTGAGGCACTGTTCATGTGTTGAGACTAAGATCATATCCGGTTATAATTTGTTAGACTGTTTTCATTATCTAATATTAACTATTAAATGCTTTTGAAAAATTCAAATTTTATTTAAAATTTTTAAATCCATTCAACTATTAATAACAACACATAGATTAGTATATAATAAAATGTTTTGAATAGTATTTTTCTCTTCTCTTCTTCAAGGTATTGCTGACCTTACCAGTGATAGTACTAACAAGGGAATCTAATCTGCAACCTTTAGATTTGTAACGAAAGATCATATCATGACCACATGCGGATTTTTTGATGTTATTTATCGCTTGTATGTGTCAGCACTGTTTTTGATGGTCTTTAGATTTCAAAATGGCCATGAGCGCACTCTAAACAGTATCAAATTTCATGTACTTATCTATGAAGGTCCTCCTGATATTTCCACTTTTCCTTAAAGGCACAGTTAATAAGTGGTTTCCAGACATTATGAATTATAACACTCGTTTGACTTATGAGGTTATGTACGATTGTCATGTGAGCAGTTTCCTTAAATTTTCTTTTTGTGTAGAAAGAAAAAATCACAAAAAAGAACATTTAAAAAAGCTACTCACATGACAATGGCAAGCAACCTATAAGTCAACCAGTGTGATTATTTATGTTTAGAATGTATTCATTAAGCTTGCCTTCACAAAAAAAATGGAGAAGTTTGCCTTTGATAGAGTAATCTAGTTGGATAGAATGCTGCCTTAAATTCAATAATCTATGAATCTGTAGGTCCCAGGTTTGATTCCCTTGTTAGTGTTGTCACATGGTCACGCCAGCAATACTTGAGGAAAAAGAGAAAACCATTCAAAATGTATTATATACTAATCTTTAAATTAAATATAGCTCAATGTGTATGTAAATAGAGGTTTTAAATCACGCCCCCAGGCTATGAATTAAAAGCACTCTAAATGTTGAACAAGGAATCAAGAACAGAATAAGATCATTTTAGTCTTGATCCTTTGTAATTCATACCCTGGGGGTGTGGTGATTTACCTTCTTTATTTATATACACTAATATGTATACTATTACTAATCCAGTAGTTGAATGTATTTGAAAAGTTTAAAGCTTTGAGTTTTTTCAAAAATATTTAACAATTAATATTAAATGGTGGAAATGTATAATTTTTATTACAATACCATTATCATAAACTTCCAGATAAACATCATATCCGATTATCTTTATTGTTTGATCTAGTTTATTTGGAAATGTTATGAGAAGACCATGTTTTATACTAGGGTGGGAAATTGTTTTGGCTCAAGGAGGCCACTTTGTGGAAGTGGAGGTTAGCACCTTTTAAATGATTGCATTCATTAACTAACTGCATTTCAGAAAAGGTATAAACTGTACCATAAAAATCAACATAAATTAAATAAAATAGTGGCAGTTTTATTCGGTTTATTTATTGTGCTATTTTCTTATCATCTATAGCTGCAAGCACATTTAATTTTAGAATCAGTTTAATGAGACAAATGTACCCTACCACGCTTTTCTACAATTTTTTGAAATCGGGTGAGATTGCGTGTTGGGATTCTCATCACAGCCTGCAAGTTAATGTCTGTCAAAGAGCATCTATATTTATTTTTGTTGATCTTCAAGCAAGAAAAACTTTGCTCACAAATGTATGTAGACCCAAATATAGAGAATATTTTACCAGCAAATTTCTTCATACGTGAAAAATTTTCAGCAGACAAAGATTTGTAAAAGTCAACTAATGTCACACAGCATTAAACAGTTCTTTCAAGTGCGATCTGACTGCATGTCAATAAGTTCAAGCTGCAGCTATTCAGGTGCTGTATCAATATCAACAGTGATGGGGAAAATTGAATATAGGCTCAATGTTCTTAAAGTCCTGAAATCTTCTTGTGACCTCATCCTCCAAACTCTGCAGATGACCCCTAATTTTAGCAGAAACACTTTCAGGCACTTTCTGTTTCCCTAATAAAGGCTAGTGACAAAAATTGCCTTCACCTGTTTGCTTTGCAAATAGATCTAGTTTTACTTTGTATGCTTTTACATGCTTCCACATTTCATATGCAAACAACCTCTTTCCCTACAATTTCACATTCAGTTCATCAGCTGCAAACATCTCATATCTCCACTCTTCACATCCTATTTTTGTAACAAAATCATGAGATATCTCCTTCATGTCCGGAAATAAGATGATTTCATTCTGCAATGCCCAGACTTTATCACTTTGCCCAGGCTCAACCACCTCACACTGTTGTGGTAAATTGCGTCTTCATACTCCGCCTCGACATCCTCAAGAAAAGATTTGAACTATCGGTGGTAGAGTGCCCTTGCTCTCTGATTATGTTCACCACCCTAATAATAGGATCTTCCACATGCTTTAAGTCCAGTGCAGCTTTGCAAAGGCTTTCCTGGTGCAAAATGCCATGAATAGACAAGATATCACTGTCTGTGTATTGTGCTTATAAATTGTTTTTTAAAAGCTTGACCGTACTTACATTTTTCCCACTGAAAACTCTGACCCATCTATTGTAATGCTTGCCATTTTGTTCCAGGTCAAGCCACTTTTTCTCCACACAATTCACAGCACCCTTAAGCAAGTCCTGACCAATTATTCTATCTTTCATTGATTCTAGGACAAGTAATTCCTCTGTCATGATGAAATTTTCACTAATTCCATGGATAAAGATGAGTAATTGTCTTTGTTATCTGTGCTCTCATCCACTGCCAAAGAAAACTAAACAAAATCTTTGCACTCAGTCTTTAGCTGTTCTGTGAGTTCACTAATTGAGTCAATATGCTGCACTACAGTCCTCCTTCTTGACAATTTGCTTCTCACATCAGAACACAATCCGCTTGCAGACTCTACCGTACACTGCTTAATAAACTCTCCATCCGAAAAAGGCTTATTGCATTTAGCAAGGTTGTAGGATATCATGAAACTTGCTTCTGTAGCGCTATTTTGAAGTGTTGATTGCTTTATAAATAATGTTTGTTGCTTCTTCAGCCTTTTCACAACCTCTGTAGCTTTTATTTTGCGTTCTTCCTTGGTAAGCTTGCAGCCAAATTCGCTATGTTTTGTTTCATGGTATCGTTTCAGATTGTAGTCCTTAAATGCAGATATCGTTTCATGACAGAATAAACACACTGCTTTATTCCCTGTATTACTAAAGAAATATTTGTTTGTCCCATTAAATACATGACATCACCAATTTTACATTCGGAGGGTTCACTTTCACTAAAGTTGGAATTTTATATATGTACTATTGCAAAGACAAAATTGAAATTAACCAGATCAACTGGAAAAGCACTGTACATCATATTTACACTGCACATAGGTATTGACATGGCTGTCCTAGTGGAAAATATGAGACGAATCTTTGGCCACACCGGTATGGTAATCTCAGTTCAAGACGGATTTTTCTGTCTTGGTGGGCCACAAAAAACTCTTACCAGGCCGCATGTGGTCCGCAGGCTGCTATTTGCCCACCCCTGTTTTATACTATACTTATTCAGTTGTATATTATTGATTGAATATCTAGAAAAGGGGATCTTGATTTGAAATAAGTCTTAAGTGACAAAATATATCCTCTTCTACTTAACAGCTTTAAATTGATCTTATTGTCATGGGAATTTCAGATTTATTTTCTCTTGAGTAATATCTTATTCAGTGGTTTGTACAGAAAACACTTTCAATCGTTAACAAATATTGACATATATATATATATGCAATGATTGAATTACAGATATTGTTTGTGA
Source organism: Epiperipatus broadwayi (assembly GCA_028023455.1). Classification (NCBI taxonomy): domain Eukaryota; kingdom Metazoa; phylum Onychophora; class Udeonychophora; order Euonychophora; family Peripatidae; genus Epiperipatus; species Epiperipatus broadwayi. Next base: position 5,368,956 of record JAQFVV010006270.1, read on the forward strand.
TAGAATTTCATTTTATTGTAAAGATTTTAATTTATTGGATAATGATTGTCATGTGATCTTTAATAGCCTCTTGTAAGTGAAGCTTCAGTACACTAGTTTCAATCAATAAAATATTCTAAAAGTAAATGTTTAAAAAAATTTTTTGCCAAAAAGAAAAGAAAATGCAGTTAGTCAAGCGTTGGTGGCCGAGTGGTTAGCACAGCTGCCTTACAAGTAGTTGTCCCGGGATTCGCTTCCCAGCCGACACTTTGACATAAAAAAAAAAAAGGAAAGAAAATGCAGTTAATATAATTTATCTGATATATATATTTAAAGTTTAAAATGTGATTAATATTATAAATAAAATGAAATGGTAATTTGTGCAAAAAAGTACCCCGCCTCCTTTTTTTTTATAAAAAAAAAAAAACTACTAAACGATTTGATCACATTTTATTGATGTATAAAATAATGCAAATAATAATAAAAAAAATTGTAATACGATTGTTTATTTTTTTGTCTAAACAAATTTGTCAAAACTTATTGATTAAATCTGACTAATAGTATCTCTAATGACCACACCTGCTTGACAGAGTTTCAGGTCGGCATTGATTTTTTTTTGCTTATAGTCATGTTTCTTTGAAGATTAATCTTCATGATAAGAATATTAAGTTGGAATGTTTTTAAGGTCATATCAAAAATACCTTGCTTATCATTACTTTTCATAAATGAGTTATTAATACCATTTATTTATTTCTGAAAAGAGCTGTTGCAAGTTGAATAAAAAAAAACACCTATCAATCTTTTTTTTAAAGATCATTAACAAATATTAAATATTGTAAATTTAGTACTTTTATGCAATTATTCTTTTCATATCCTGATCTTACTTTTGATAATATACAGTACTGTAAAGTTAGTTTGTTACACATTAGTATGTACATATATTTTCTGTGGTGGAGTATGAAATCATTCCTGTGAAATTATGCTTATAATAAAATCTTGATTTTTAAAAAACAAATTCTGTTGTTTATAAATAATGTAATTAATTGTTCTTGCAATATCGTGCTTCCAATTCTGACTGGTTAAGTCAAGGGGAGGAAAAATCAAAACAGTTGCAACTACTAATAAATTAACAATAACAATAAATGTTTATTTACAGCAAGCTAACATTAATATATTTACACTTACACAAACATAATGGTTTACATATATATTATTAATAAACAAGCCTTATAATTACTAATAATTTAATACATGAATTACAGTACTGGTCTTATGATTACAAATTAGCTAATATAATAGTTAAGTTATGCTTTCATAAATCTGCCCTCGCAGCTTACGACAAATAATAAGCACGTCCCTAGGTCCACCTTGGAACCTTCAGGGGCGGAGTTCACTGGATCATGAGGTCTATCTTGCTGGCATGACGTCTTCTAGTTTTGCTACTACCTCATGATATTTTTCTTGTTCGAACTGGGCTTTTTATACTGCTTTTCTCTGCAGTGTACAGGAGTCTGGGATAGCATTGATTTTCCTTCCAGTCCGTGTTTAAGTGGAACCGCCATTCACTCCAAGGTCCGTGCACCAAACCGAAAACGTTATTCACTCTGGGATCCATGAGTTTACAATGTAGAGGGGGAAGAATGAAACTGGAACTGTTATCTCTTTTCTTATCTTTATTACTGCTAAGAGAGAATAGAGTGATAATTCATATCAGTTAAATATCCTGTAGTAAAATATTGTTAGATATTTTACCTCTAAAGTATTTTAAACTTTCTATAGTTTGCTGATATATATATACTATTAACATACTATAAATTCCTCATTTACAACACAATACGTATACATAACAGTTCCATTTTACTATTTATTGATTATATTTACTGCAAAAAGATAGGTTTAATCAGTGAACATTCAACTATCCATTGTGCCAATATATATATAATAGAAAATCGTATAACATTATAATACTAGCCAAAAAAAATTAAAATTCTCAATTAAGTTAATTTAACTTACAAAGATAAGTTGTTGAAGATTTCAAGTATTTTTATATCTATTATACATTCTTTAGTAACTCCTAATTATCACTGATTTACTTATGCTTTAAAGATGGCCGTCTTTTGCTCCATAAATTAATTGACATTAATACAGAAAGTTTTGTTATTTATAATTTTATTAAAAATGATTTTTTAAATCTGAAAGTTAAATTTTCTTAATTAATTAACGTTGTAATTATATATTATAGAGCGCACAGGAAGTATATGTAAACACTTAAACAGACTTTAACCTGTAACGAATGTACCTTAAATTTTCTAATAGTCAAGCAATATTATTTTGCCGATCCCTCTAACGGCAAATTAATATTGCTTGACTATTAATTAATTAAATAAAGTGTACTATCAAATATTTAGTAGTCATAATAATAAAGACTAAACATAAGCACCAAATTTTCTCTAACTTAAAAACACATTTTTTTATTCAAATTCTCTCATGACTATGGTTTTATCTGTTAACAAGTAGACTTTCTCAAGTGAAATTCAATTGGATAACAAAAAATTTGTTTGCAAACTAATATAGCCATCCCATAATTCACTTGTGTTTTTTAAAGTGATTTATGGGAAAACTTATTTTGTATGTATATATATTGTTTGTTATCTAGTTGAATTTCATTTGAGAAAGTCTATTTGTTAATGGATGAAACCTGGTCTTAAGAGAGAATTTTAGTAAAATTTTGTTTTTTGGCTAATATTGCAAAGATTTTTTATTTTATTTATCATTACTAATATAGTAATAGTCAATATTTGTTAAGTCTATTATATGTCTCATGACATACAATATCATAGTAGTGCATGTGCACATATATATAAAGTTGAAAGAAAAAGAAATAAACACAGACAAAAATGTTTGTAGATATTTTCTATAGCACATTGGAATAGCAATTAAGGATTAAATTATTTTGAATTTGAAAATTTTTTTTTCCTAAATTAAACATTTAAAAAGATCTAATTAATATTTTATTAATTCTGATTTTGAAATTAAAACAAGCATATTTTATCTAATTTTGAAATTAAAACAAGCATATTTTATCCTATAATAGATATACTGGTAATTATAAAATTCCACTATCTGTTTTGATAAATATCCTACAAACTTATTTTTCAAAGGATTAAGTAGAATTGAAAAAGAATCATTAACTTTTTCCAATCAGGATAGGGAAAACTTAATTTACCTATTTTAAGGTCCTTGGCATGACATTAAATTTTTAAAAAACTGATTTGAGACACAATTTTTGCAATAACTTAAGTTGTAATAATGTTAGAGCAAAAAGCTTTACATTGATAGAAGCTAGAAAAACTAAGGAAAACAATAAGGCTAAGACAAACAGTGATTACCATTTGAAAAATATGGGGGGGGGAAGCAATTTCAATATCCAAAATAATTATTACTTTATTGTTTGTTCGTATTTTCTAATTTATCATTAATTAAGTTTAAATTACATCTTCATTGATAATTTCTTCCAAAATTCTAATTCAAAAAATATATAATATTTCTTACCTGAGATAATCCATAGCTTCAGAATCTACAAAAATAGTTGTATAAGAATTCTTCATTTTTATTTTGTACCTCAAAACTTAACAAATCTCAAGGCATCTATAAGAAAAAGATTCATTCTAAATTGGCTTCTTGTTTACCCAAAACTGGAAATTAATGATTACTGACTGTATCAATGATAAAATGTTTCATCTCTTCATTTTATATTTTTTATGTAAACCAGTGATGCCACCAGTAATGTTTATATTCTTTGTGCACTAGTGATGCTATCTTATTATATTTATTGTCCTACAGAAATATAATTTATTTGCATATAGCTGATTTTCTAGCTATAGACTTGAAAATAATGTGATGCAGAATGTGGCAAAACTATTGACTCCATTGCATGAATACCAAGGCATAGGCAAGAATCAGGATTTGATTCTTTGCCTGCATACAATTCCATATGATATACATAACCATTGTGGCTATCACTACACACATCACTTGAAACCTCTCTTTATTGGTTTTAAGAGTATATTTTCACATGGTTCTATGCCCAGTAAATTGTGTAATTGCTTTATCATCTGCAACCTTTCTGTACATCTGATAATCAGTCTTAAAATTTATATAGCACTGCTCTATAATATCTTAATTATATACATAAATTATTACTTGTTATACAAACACAGACATGCAAATACAAACCCACTAATACATATATGAACACTAATAAATTATTAAACCTTTTGAGAATCATTTTGTCTATAAAATAAAGACTCATACTTGGTAGATCAGAGCCCCAAAATTACATTGTATATAAACCATTATGCTACATTCCAATACAATTTATATATTACACACACTAATAAAAATTCAAACACATTAATAAATTATAATTTATAAGAATAATAAAACTGCAAATAATAAAAAAAAAATTGATTTCAATACTTATGAGCCCCAAAATTATATACTACACACACTAATACAAATGCAAACATGTTGATAAATTATAATTTATCAAATAATAAAAAAAAATTAAAATTTAAAATACCCAAAAAAAAATAAAATTGAATATTTATGATATTACGTTTTTATCGGGCTGAAGGCCTTGTATCATCGGAACATTATTAATCCATTTTTCTTCAGAATCTTGCTGAAATGAAAATTGTGTTTTTATCTTCTTCGTGCAATCTAGTAAACTGAGCAGAAAATAAAAAAAAATTAAATGAACCTACTAAGAAAAATATTAATAAAAAATCTAAATTTTGTCCAGTTTTAACATATGATGTGCCATTTTAAAAAGAAATTCAAACAACAAGTTCCAGGATTTTTGTTGAAGTCATGCTTATAATTTTTATGCAATTTTAAAAAGAAAACCAAATTTCTATGAATCAGCTGCCGCTAGCAGCTATCACACTGTACCCACTCAAGCCATTAATTACTGTATTTTTAAATTCCGTCCTGACTATAAAAGGATTGGAAAAAAGATTAGAAGAATTCTTAAATTTACAGATTAGGACAGAACTACCAAAAAGTTATAACTGAAGACAGAGTGGATCCCGCTGCTGCTACTAGTTCATTATGGTAGGATTTCAATTCACATGGAAGCAAGACCCAGCTTTTCTCTGTTCCCCATATTCCATATTGTGCTAAACTATGCATGAAATCCATCAAATAATAGAGACTGAAGCGAGATCACTGTAGGGAAACAGTTATCTGTTTTATACCTTTCCTGATAAGACAAGAAGCTTTTCTACTGTTTAGAAAGGACCAGTTTACTCAGAGAGGCCATCAACTTGCTGAAGACTTAATTATACATATGCTGTTTTATCTATATGCAGTGAACCACAGATAAATATACTGCATCATATATATATATATAGTACAACTAACGAGTAGTGTTATATATATTGAGAATGATATTTTAAGTAATTTCTTTAGTGAAAATGACATTTAAAATATTTATTTTTGCTTGAATTAAAGATCTAAAAAGAAAGAATTAATTCGCAAACAATTTTATATTTTATTATAGAAAAAGTGGATTCCAAAAGGATTTCTAGACTGAAAATATATTTTTAATATTAAACCATAACATTTAAACTGTCAACTTGTTATAGTATACATTTCATAAGGCCAGTTGATATTATATAGTAAATTGAACATGGAGACACTGTAATCTCTGAATTCAGTGTTGTTGTAGTCATGGAAATAATTTCTAGATTGTAAATGAAAAATCATGTATTCTGATTTATAAATATAGTATAGGCAAATTTGCCGGGTTTTTATTTATTTTTTTCACATTGCAACACACACAATAAATATTTCCCTTGCTTATACGTTGCCGCCATAATTTTTGATCATGACTTCTATATATTTATATTTCTTTATTTAATAATTTATATAATATTACTGAAAATAAATAAATAAAAATCATGTATTTTATTATATAAATATTATTTATCTTTTTGACGTATGTGTTCAGGTGTATCAGTGATGTAAGATAGTGTGCTGAGCTGTGGGTCATGTGAAAGTCTGTGCTCATATACCCTATATATTAAATATAATAATAGTACCAATTTGCAATGTTTTTATTTTTTTCACATTTTACACACATTTTTAATGATGTATTTTTCAGGCTAAAATTTGACTGCTTGCACCTGCTTTGATTGATATTAACTTTCTATAGTGATAAAATTAATAGTAATATTAATAACTCTAAACAATAGACAACATGCCAAAGAGGAAGTGTACATACAACAATGAATACACAGAGAAACGGAGTTTTATAAAAAAAGGGACGCAATGCCATAAAAATGATTGGTCGTTATGTCCTGATTTTTAATCAAACTAGTCTGGTCACCCTAATCTTGACCGAAAATGATTGTCATATTTTAAATTACATTCTTTCATTTGTGAACTTGGCCTTAGTGGAGTGAGGATTGGAGGATGAACTTCTGCAATTATTAGATTGTTATTCTGCAAAATCTTGAATAAAATGTGATCAATAAGAATTCCATGTGTGGAATTAGATAATGAAGCAATATTTCATATTAGAGAAATTCCATAGGCTTAGTAGGCAGTTATTACTTAGATACAGAGATCATTGTTTTTTTAGATATCTCACTAGGGATCATGCATTTTTGAAATGGAATAAAATTTAAGCAGCCATTTGTAATAAGCATATCCATTCCAAATTCAAATTTGAGAAAAAGGACAAAAAAAAAATATTCTAGAAATGATTTTTGCAATGAATTTACAGTCTATGAAATACACACATCGAACATGATGGCCCACTTTTCTATTTATTTGATATTTTGCAATGCTGTCTTAATTTCTTCAACAGAAAACTTTCTGAAATATTTAACACCCTGACTAATTTCTTCGGTAGAAAACTTTTCATTCTGAAGTACTTGACACCATGTATAATTGTAATTCTTTGACATCCCAATGGCTTTAAAATAATTTTTTTAATATAAATGGAATCTACCTTTTCCATAGAAACCACATTCAAGTTAACATAAAGCATCCTTTTAGAAAGTTTTATATTGTTCATTTGTTTAAAATGTCCAACCCAATAAAGGGTGTGATTTTATAATATTGAACTCTGTAGTACGATTTTACAATATTGGATTCCGTAGTTTCACATCCAGCAAGTGCAAGAACGTATTGATTGGTTTTACGATCTTGCCATTATACTTTTTAAAATTCTGCAGAGCAAATACATATTAATAATTCATGTTCTTCTGTTCAGTGTTATTTTGCAACACCCATGAAAAAGACTTCCATTTATGAAATATATATATATATATTATATGGCTGCAGAAAGGAGTTTGCTATTAACTGAAAGGAGACCCTTTGATTCCTCTTGGAGGTCTTAAAGGAACCGAGCAGGGCAAATTCCTAATGTCCACTGCATACAGTCTTGTCATTGCAGCAGGTATTACTATGTGATTATTCATATAGGATACGAACATGGATGGGCTGCTCACCAACATGCATTGACCAGCGTGGAGAGTTTATTGGCTTTTTACCTCTGAGTTTAAGATCAAGAAACCATGATCTTTCTTCTCAGTTGCCTGATAAGGCAGAATGAATGGATGTGTAAGTGATAAATATTTTCTAATAATTACACAATTATGACAGACAAAAATAAATCATGGCTCTTATTCCCAGGAGACTGTAAAGTCACCAACCAAGGCAGCAGTTGGAGACCGAAGGCAGAGGGTGCTAAGAATCCCCTGATTGTGGACCCAGGCTGCAATTTGTTGACAACTTTTTATTTAGGTATTTACAACTGCAGATCACTTTCAAGTGAAGAAAGATTGCAAGAATTAGAAGAACTGTCTTATATTAAATGGGACATTATTGGACTTTGTGAAGTTAGAAGAAAAGGTGAAGAGACAATTGATTTAAAAAGTGGACATGTACTCTATTATAAAGGCACAAATATTGGAAATACAAGTGGAGTAGGATTCATTATAAATAAAAAGTGGAAGAACAACATTGTTGAGATTGATGGTGTATCGGACAGAGTGGCAAGATTAGTTATACAACTTAATAGCAGATACCAAATGCAGATAATTCAGGTTTATGCTCCAACAAGTTCTCATAGTGATGAAGTAGTAGAAGATTTTTATATGGATGTACAAAAGGCTTTTGATCAGAGTAAACAACATTTTAAAATAGTTATGGGAGACTTTAATGCTAGAATTGGTAAACAAATGAAGATGAAAGTGCTGTAGATAATTTTGGTTATGGTTATAGAAATGAGAGAGGACATAGACTTGTGGAGTTTATAGAAAAAGAAAAAACTTTATATTATGAATTCTTTTTTTGAGAAAAATGTTAAAAGGAAATGGACATGGAAGCATCCAAATGAAGGTACAGCAGAATTGGATTATATTTTGACTAACAGAAAGTACATATTTCAAGATTGTAATGTTCTTAATAAATTTAACACAGGAAGTGATCATCGATTAGTAAGATGTAAGATACGTGTTAATGCAAAACTAGAGAGACAAAAATTATTACGAAAAACAATATTTACAGTTGATATTCCTAATCTTCAGAAACATTCTAATGAATTTAAATTAGAACTTACAAATCGGTTTCAAGCATTAGTAGATTTTGAACATGATTCAGATTTAAATGAAATTAATATGAAAATAACTGATACACTTTTGAAAACTGCAACAAAGATAGCTGGTAGAAAAAAGCAGCAATTGACCAATAAAATTTCTACTGAGACTAGAGAATTTATGAAGAAAAGAAGGAATATGAAGATATATAAAAATGATGCATTAAAAAGGATTGAATATCTCGAATTTTGTAAAATGGTGCAGAAAAGAGTTGAAAATGATATAAGAAAGTATAACGGTGAAATAGCAAGGAAAGCTGTAGAAGAGAATAAAAGTCTCAAGAGTGTAAAACAACATTTTGGTATTGGTAGGAAATTTATATCTGCAATAAGAAAAAAAAATGGAATTATTACTAAAAAGAGAGGTGACATCATGAAATGGGTAGAAGACTTTTATCAAGAATTATATAGTAATAAAGAACAAGTACCTCCTATATCTATTACATCTTCTGAATTGCCCAGAATTTTAAATGAAGAAGTGAGACATGCAATTAAATGTATGAAGAAAGGAAAGGCTCCAGGTAATGATGGAATTATAATTGATATATTAAAAGAAGCAGGTGACGAAATAGAAAAAATTTTAGCAAAGTTATATACCAAATGTCTAAATGATAAAGATGTACCAGATGATTGGAAGAATGCAGTATTATTAATATTTAAAAAAGGTGATAAAGAAGATATTAGAAATTACAGACCCATCAGCCTTTTATCAGTTTTATACAAAATTTTTACCCAAGATAATTACAACTCGTCTACAGAGAACATTGGATTTCCACCAACCAAGAGAACAAGCTGGATTTAAAAGTGGTTTTAGTACAGTAGATCATATCCAGGTATTGAGAGAAGTTATAGAAAGGACAAATGAATATGAGTTGCCATTATGCTTTGGATTTGTAGATTATGAAAAGGCATTTGATTCTATAAACATTTCTTCAGTGATTAAAGCATTGGATCATCAAGGTATAGATCCAGGATATTGTCATATTTTAAAGAATATTTATAAAAATGCAACAGCAACAATTAGATTACATAATGCTACTGGGAAAGTCAACATTGAGAAGGGTGTAAGACAGGGTGACTCTATATCTCCAAAACTTTTTACAGCAGTGCTGCAAGAAGTATTTTGTGGATTAAAATGGGAAGCTAAAGGAGTGAAAGTAAATGGAGATTATTTAAGTCATTTAGATTTTGCAGATGATGTAGTTGTTTTTGCAAATAATGCTTTAGAGCTACAGGAAAGGTTGCAGGAGTTATCAGATGAAAGTAGGACTAAAGATAAATGTTAAAAAGACTAAAGTAATGTTTAATAGATTTTCTCAAAGTATGAAAATAAAAATTGATTATGATGAGTTAGAAGAAGTTAACAGTTACAAATACCTTGGTCAGATTATTAATACAGATGGAAGCATAATCGGTGAAATAAATCAGAATTAAACTTAGTTGGAGTGCTTTTAATAGAAATAACCTGATACTAAAAGAAAATATATGCCTATGTGTTTGAAAAGGAAAGTTTTTAATAAATGTGTTTCACCAGTTCTTACTTATGGATCTGAGACTTGGACACTTAATAGAAAAGCAATACAGAAACTTCAGACCACTCAAAGAAGTATGGAGAGATGCATGTTGGGAGTAACAAGAAGAGATTGAAAAATGCAATATATGGGTAAGAGAGCAAACAAGTGTTACTGATCTCATTGAAAAAATTTAAAGACTGAAGTGGAATTGGGCTGGGAATATTGCTAAAAGAGATGATAATAGATGGACATCTGAAACTGGATTCCAAGAGATTGTAAAAGACCCAGAAAGAGACCACATGTGAGGTGGATGGATGAAATAAGAAAGTGTGCTGGGGTGATGTGGAGAAGAGAAGCTAAAGATTGGAGGAGATTGATTGAACTTGGAGAGACCTTCATCCTGCAGTGGATTGATAATGGTTGATGATGAGAATGATATTTTATATAGATTGAAATTGGCTTATTTGAAGGATGTAGTTTCTTCAAAAAATAGTTGATTGTTACAGATATATTTAACTATAATCAAGTAAATAGATGGATTTGAACTCAGGATTTTTCACTTTTTATTCATCACTCCATCTCACGCGACTTATACAACATGACCACGCACATGCAAAAAAGGTATATGGGCCGGATCATAATCCACCACGCATATATGCAATCAGTGCTCGGTTGTTTGAGTATGGGAGTGGAGGATGAATAGACAGAAGTTCAAATCCTTCTACTTACATATTTAAGACTTAACTTTCAGTATAAGCAAGTTACATATTTCTTGGGAAATAGATTACAGCTTAGTATATCTTTAGCCCATCCCTCTCCTATTAATATATATGGATATTTAATGGTCTGATAATATGAGGGATTAGATTGACATAATGTCTACATTGCATGGGTATGACTACAATATCAAATCAATAAGGGCTTTGACCATTACATCATTTTTTCAATAGTTGGAAGGGTGAGAAGATTGAAGCTTGCCCGTTAAAGTTCGAGGAATTGCTATTTTAATATAAACCAAGCGCTGATTGTATATATCAGGGGTGGCCAACTTTTGTGTTCATAAGATCTACTTTTTATTTTAAAAATGCGTTGCGATCGACTTGTTGTCACAGGCGTAGTCTAAGTGGAGGGAGGTGTGAAATACATACTATTTTTATATATCTACCTAGTAAAAAATAACAATTATTTAACGGGCCAAAAAACTCATGTCCAAGGGAATTAAAGCAACAATATTTATTAATTCAAATTAGCTACATTAAATCAAGATTAAAAATATTATTTTCAATAATGATACGGTTTAGGGGACTTCACCTATCTAGAATTGAAAAAAAAAATTAGAACAAAAACAAAAATAACAAAAAAAACTTAATTTGTTTCACTTGTTACCCGACAGCTCTTGCCAGATTGGCCTCGCGATCGACCAAAAATGGCTTTGTGATTGACGATGGATCACGATCAACTTGTTGGATACCCCTGATCTAGCTCAACCAATGAGTGCTGGTTCACACAAAATACATATATTGGGGATCATGTATCTTTTTCGCGTGTGTAGCCATGAGTATCGGTTCCTTGAGGTGGAGTGGAGGACTAATAGACTGAAAAATCCTTGAGTTCAAATCTCTCTATTTACATATACAAGATACATTCAGTGTAAGCAAGTTATATACTGCCTTAGAATTAACTATAATTAATATTAAAAAAAAAAAAAACAATAAAACTCGTTTTTGTTTGTTTGTTTTCGTTCCCGTTTTTTTTTTCTATTTATTTGTTGAGTCGTTTCAATAAAAAACCAAAAAATTTAAAACGCTAATGACAAAGACACTCAAGTACTTAATTCTAAAAACAAAACAGGATCTAAAATAGAAAAATCCAACACTGAAGCTTGTGTAAACTTAACAGAATTAGAATCTAGTAAATCTAAAGAAAATGAGCAGAATAATTTGGCTTATAAAAGAACCCATCCAAATGTTACAAATATACAAACCAATATTAATACATTGTACAGGCTTAAACCTGCATTTATATATGTAATAAATGCGGGGTTTGAACTCAGACTTTCACACGACCCACCACTCTCAGTGCCATCTCATATTGCTGACCCACCTGATCACACACATGTTGAAAAGATAAATAATCACCAATATACGTATTTCATGCTAAACCAGCAATCATCAGTTGGTCCAGATTACTATCCTCACACATATATATGATCAGTACTCAGCTTTATATTAAGATAGCCAATCTTTATACTTTAATGGACAGGCTTCAAACTATTCCAACTCACAACTCTTTAGCCTTCCATTTCATTGAAAATCTGATGATGGAACGTTCAAAGCCCTTGTTAGTGCCAAGGTTGTCATCCTACCCATGTTGACATATTAGTCATTCTGACCCCTCATGTACAGGAGAATAATCCATTTATACATACATATGCGAGGGATGGGCAGACCTTTTACACACTATTTATATAAATTAATACATTGTACAGGCTTAAACCTGCATTTATATATATAATATATGCGGGGTTTGAACTCAGACTTTCACACGACCCACCGCTCTCAGTATAAATGGATTATTCTCCTGTACATGAGGGGTCAGAAGGACTAATATGTCAACATGGGTAGGATGACAACCTTGGCACTAACAAGGGCTTTGAACGTTCCATCATCAGATTTTCAATGGAATGGAAGGCTGAAGAGTTGTGAGTTGGAATAGTTTGAAGCCTGTCCATTAAAGTATGAAGATTGGCTATCTTAATATAAAGCTGAGTACTGATTATATATATATATGTGAGGATAGTAATCTAGACCAACTGATGATTGCTGGTTTAGCATGAAATACGCATATTGGTGATTATTTATCTTTTCAACATGTGTGTGATCAGGTGGATCAGCAATATGAGATGGCACTGAGAGTGGTGGGTCATGTGAAAGTCTGAGTTCAAACCCGGATATATTACATATATAAATGCAGGTTTAAGCCTGTACAATGTATTAATTTATATAAATAGTGTGTAAAAGGTCTGCCCATCCCTCACATATGTATGTATAAATGGATTATTCTCCTGTACATGAGGGATCAGAATGGGTAGGATGACAACCTTGGCACTAACAAGGGCTTTGAACGTTCCATCATCAGATTTTCAATGAAATGGAAGGCTAAAGAGTTGTGAGTTGGAATAGTTTGAAGCCTGTCCATTAAAGTATAAAGATTGGCTATCTTAATATAAAGCTGAGTACTGATCATATATATGTGTGCGGATAGTAATCTGGACCAACTGATGATTGCTGGTTTAGCATGAAATACGAATATTGGTGATTATTTATCTTTTCAGCATGTGTGTGATCAGGTGGATCAGCAATATGAGATGGCACTGAGAGTGGTGGGTCATATGAAAGTCTGAGTTCAAACCCATATTATAACCTATGGAAAATAATTGTGCCGTATTTCCTCTCTAGCAAATCCGATAATTAAGGATAAAACATTTACAATTGATCATCACCATGAATATGTGTTAAATGATAACATGCAAAAATTTCTCACAAGAGGCACTAGAACAAATATCCCTTAGAATGCGAATAATCAATAAAAAAAAATAATGATATTGCTAACGCAACCAATTCTAAAAATTACCCTACATATAAACCACTCGAAACCAACATAGATCAAACAGGTAAAGTCGGTATAACACATAATAAAACCTTATTCCACAACAATTAAATGCGTCACAAAATCATAATAATTTTTCATATAATGTAAATAATAAAATACACGATTTCAATAACACACATCTAAAACCTCACGACCTAACAATTTAGATGTGTTGGAACAAGAATCAGCACAGCTAAATAACAACAAACAACGTGGAAACAGCATAGTTAATTTTACCATAACGGAACATACAGAAGAACAATTTCAAATAATAAATTCTAAATTTAATCGATCCCATTGATTCTACTAAAGTCGCTAGCGAATTACAACAGTGACAGGAGTCTGATTCTAACTGTGACAGACACCAACTGCGACTTACTCAAGTTCCCAGTCAATGCTCTTTATGACCTAATTAGGAAAAATGATATCACCGAAAACATCTATCGTATCTCAACTCATCCAAACGACAGATACATAGCTGTTGAGTTCACATTATGGGCGAACAGAAATGCATTCAAGAAAAGGTTTAGAGTGTTGGACAATAAATTTATAATTCATGTAGACTTAAACCGAACGTCAACACTTTCAGGCACGTTAAAAAATTGCATCACTTGCTTGGATGATATCCAAATGCAAGTTAGTTAATGGAACCATTTGGCAAAATATATAAATTCTCTTACCTACCAGTAGGCAAATCAGTTAGTTCAATCCTATCAAACACAGCAGTTTTCAAATTAAATCTTAAGAAGGTCATAACTCCCACCAACATTCCAACCATTATTAAACTGAGGGGTGCTCCCATAATTCTTTCCATTATGGGAGTCAAGCCTCAGTGCTTTTATTGTGGGCAAAAAACCCACCTTATAAAGGATTGCCTGACTCGGATCTGCACCCTCTGTGGCGTGAAGAAAAACAGGTTTCACGAGTGCATTCCACCACTAAAATCAACTTATAAAGACGCAATCTCTTCAAATAATAACCCAAAAATGATTTTCAATGACGAATCAGAAGAATTAAATATTGTAACAAGCAATGCAAAAATTATTAAAAGCCAACTGCTAAACAGAAGTAACATTGCAGCAAATAGTAATATGATGAGCCAATCACCAAAAGATGTGTCAAACATAAAGCTATAACCCAAATGAGCTCGACTAAAAGTCAACAGACTCAAATTGCAAAAGGAAAATCCCAGCTCTCAAAAAATAAAGAAATACTTAATCTTGCAGGCTTATATCCTTTCGAGCAAGAAAATCATATTGAACATGATTGCCAAAGATCACAAACAGCAAGAACATCTCCTTATTCAAACTCTGAGAATATAGGCAGTCTACAGCAAGATGTCACCCATAACAGCTGCAGCCTCAACTGGTAAACCAAAGAAACTGAGTACCCAATCCAAAGCTGACAAGCCACAGCAACAATGGCACTGATGTGGAGTCAGATATGGAGCTAAGCATTACTAACATAGCAAACCACAAAAGGAAATCTAATAGAATTTTTAGGAATAGCTCAGAAGAACTAACATCATACTCAAAAGAAAAACCGAATTATTCTAAAAGTATAAACCCCCCCCCCTTCATACAAAAACAAATCAACTACGGAATATTGCTATTAGATCCCAATTGATCATATCTACAAATGAACTAGAAAATCAACCATATAACAACCCTGATAGGCCAAACCTAAGCGATGATAAAGAAGCTGATAATAGAGAATGAAACTTCAATCCCCCCTATCCAAAATACCGCTAGCGGTCCAGTCAAGCGGCTCTAATGTTAATGGATAGTTATTCTTATAAAATAATAGGCCTGAACGTGAGAGGTCTTAACTCACGTGAACGTATTTATGCAATTAGGCAGTTTTTCTCCTCGGTCTCACTAAATATTCTGTTTATGGCGGAAACCAAGTACCATTATAATTTTAATGTCTTTATCTCATGGGAATTACATAAACTTGGATACACGCTGCTTTCAACAAACCTTTCAGCAGCTGATGGTGTGGGCGTAATCATCAACAACAAGATGGCCCATGATAGTTTTTAAAATTCTTTACCATGACTCCAACCTGCTGGCAATCAATCTGACATATAAATCAAACTACCTCAATGCAATATATTGTTCTAACAGTTCAACAATGCTGAGCAGGATTGTACATACAATTAACAGCTAACAATGGTGCACCTATCATACTAATAGTTGATTTCAACGTATCCTGTGAACGTATCTTTAAAAACAGCAGACATTTTCATAGAGACTATGAAGAAAATCCAAAATAAGGATAAAGTCCTTGCCTCAAAATTTCTTATAGAAAACACCTGGAATCTCTTCAACTTCCCAAACATACATATCCAAGTGTGAATAACTAATTGTCCCAGCAGGTTTACAGTAACTTCCATAACAGACCAATTTTGATAAGGTTTCCTGGCTTTCTCATTGTGTAACAAAATGTAATAAATTTAACAAATAATTTATATATATATATAAATTAACTGTTGCTAAAGTGAGCATTGATTTATAAATTCTAATAGTAAAAACATAGCGTTATTTAGAGAACTTATGGCAGTAAAAATAATATATATTTATAGTTCATAAAGTCATTTTTGTAAATACTCATGTGTTTATTATACTAATTATTTATTAAAGCGATTCAAATTTGTTAAAATATTGGTGACATGTCAGTAAAACTTCTTTAACACCTGCAGGCGTGTTTTCACATCCTGGATTTTTTTTTTTTTAAAGATGATGAGAATCATAATGTAAAAAAATGTGTCATTTGATATGAAATACTGTTGAATTCATTAATAAAAATTGAATGAATTTTCTGGTGGAGGAGGGGGAGGGACTTTTTTATTCATAAAAATTCAAAATTATCAATAAACACTTGAATTTTTTTTTTTTTTCGGAATTAAAATATACCCCACTTTTCCATTTATATAAGTCCCCACCCCCCAAAAATAGCTTCAATTCATTTTGAATGGAAATGTTTACTTTCTAATGCGCAGAATATTCTCCCACATGTCCTCTCATTATCAAAGCAATAAAATCATGTAATTGTAATTAGTAAAATTGAACTAAAATAGTTATAGGTCTATCTACATCTAGATATGGACACAGCATTTATTAAAAGTGGGCAGATTCTAAAACTATTATCTATTCCTGCTCAACTTTTTTTTAAATATAACTATTAATGCAAATGTGATTTTATACGAAAGAAAAAATAAATGTTATTAGACAACTAAATGAAAAAAAAAAAAAAAGTTTCCCATACAAATTATCATTAATAAATTATTTTTCTATAAAATTTATTCTCGAGATTTAGAAAATTTTCTTTCTTTGTTATATAAGTTGACAATGATATAAACTTATATCGCTTTTTATTTTTTGAATTTCTACGATCAACGAACAAAAGATTGATTGAGGAAATTTGAAAGAGAAACTGGTTTGGGTATATATTAAAAAGACAGTATAGTTTAATGAAAGATGTTTTGGAGGGGAATGGTAAGTGGAAGCAAGAAGAAAGGATGAAAAAGATTGACCTTATTGAATGATATAAGAGATGGGAAGAGTTAAGTGGAATTGAAGAGATGGAATGGTAAAATGGATAAATTATATGATTACCCCGGACTTGCCCATGGGACAGAATACTATTGATGATGAGAATCAAATTTAGTTAATGCAAAGTGTTATCAAATTCTATGATCTGAAATTTTTTTATAATTACCATATCTATGGATGTGATAACTATACAGAGTATATATGATCACTCCTTCTCTAGGAATCTGCTGTACATAGATTTTTTTTTTCACAGTGAAATGTATATATGTGTATTTTTTGAATGAAAAGAAGGGTTGTTTTTTTTCTAAGATATTTTTTAACCATATGGTCAATGAAAAATCAGGTGACTTTTTTTTTTTCTTATATCATAGCATCAACCGGCATGCAAATCGCTAACCCGGGACAACTGCTTATAAAGCAGCTGTCGCTGACCTCTCGACCACCAATGCTTGACATAAATCAGGTGACACAATTTGCTATGGAAAAAAGCATTATGACCCTGTAGTAAAATGAACTCATTAATAGAAAGAAATATATATGATTGTGTGTATATATTGTAACAGTAACCATGGAAGGGATGGGAGTGGATTGTAAATATAACTATTTTAATCTTCATAACAATTGTAAAGAAAATATATAACGTGTTGATTGAATTCAAATGGGTTAATTTTCCAATAACCTCCTCAAAATCAACTTTAGAGATTCTAAATAAGCTTGACTATCAAAGAAGTAATTTATTTTTAATTCACTAATGATAAAGACGTGTTCGTAGTCTTTTATAAGGCATCATCTTTCCATATGAAAATAAATCTTCCGAATGGAATAACCTTTTCCCTATTCTCTTCAATCTTCATATTTTCTCAATGGAAGAGCAATTTTATATCAACACTGAAATTAAAAACTATTACTGTTAAGATGTGTACTCACATTCTGTGATAAAAGTTGGACACCTGATCAATTGTTACCCAGATAATATACAAATTATTTGCTGATGCAAGCAGACAATGGATATACCATTTTATGCTCTGTTTTTAAAGTTTGAATGAAAAAGTAGAAACAGTTATAAACAAAGTTGATGGCTTGCAAAAAACATCCATCTTCCATCATGTCTTGATTTATAAACACGATTTAAAACATTTCTAAATCTCAATAGATCCTCATTGCAACTGAAATATCGTACATATCAATCTCTTAAAGAAATATTCTTTATTGTACAATTATTTCCTACTGCTGTTTTCAAAGCACTTTAAACTACAGTTACCAATTTTTGTGTATTTTGCGCTCACGGCCATTTTGAAATCTTAAAAACCACCGCTGACATATCCAACTGATAAATGACATAAATATTGAATAAAAGTACTTTAAATTTATATTTTAGAAATTATAAGCTAGTAAAAATAATATGCTTTATTTTATTAGGGATTTGTTTTTTTAATTTACCATCATAAAATATTTGAAATATGATGGCGCTTTGCAGGGAGGGGGAAGGATGGTTTGGCCAATATTTGTATAGGTCAAAAGTTGCATAAATCTGATCAAACCTTGCTTATAATTTCCAAATACTAAAATATTATACTATATACCCATATGATATAAAACATGTTATTTTTACTAGCTTATAATTTCTAAAATATGAATTTTATTCAATATTTATATCATTTATCGGTTAGATGTGTCAGCGGTATTTTTGGCTGGTCTTTAGATTTCAAAATGGCTGTGAACGCAAACTAAATCGGCATCTTATTCTATAAGTTATTTTATTCCAGAAATTATAATACTAATAAAAATAAGAGAATAATCTAATTTATAGTTATTAGTAATTAAATAGCACTATTCTTAAGGCAAAATCTTGCTTAAGATTACACTTGGCATATGATACATTTATATAAAAGCAGCAGTGTGTTATTTAAGCAATTGAGGGGGCAAGTGAACTTAAATATGAAATGTTAGCCGAGAGGTCAGCGCAGCGGCCTTGCAAGCAAGCAGTTGTTTGCAGATGGTTGTTGCGGGTTTGCTTCCCGACCGATGCTATGACATGTAGGGGAAAAAAATATGAAATGTAATTTTTAAAATACTAATGGAAAATTTCCATGCAGAGATTGGAACTAGTCACGCTAATTGTGGATATGGAGGGGCGAGTATTATATAAAAAGGAGTTGTGCAAAACAGATTTGCTCCAGCTTACGATGATGGTTCTATGTTTGTATATTTTTTTCAAACAATTCTATTTCTTACTTGAAAGATTCATTCTGTAATACGTATCACAATAAATCTTACTGACTTTTTTTTGTTTTGTTTGAAAGTTATTGTTAATTTATTTTCTTTTAGAAATTTAAAGGAAATTTTAAATATATAGCTACTAAGGAAGCTTTAAAGAAACAGGAAAAGATTCTGCAAATTCATCTTATGAATTATAATTAATAAGCGTTAAACTAGTTGGAAAAAAAGAATTTGATATCATGTGATTAATCAAATACTTCAACAAATAATTTATAATTTTCTTAGAAATTTGTGGAAAAAAAAATAGTGCCTTTCTCTTTATTGTACAACAAATGAATATACCGTATTTTCATATATATAATAGTATTATTTAAACATAGATACATTAATAATTATATTATTTTTAGAATTATTTCTATAATGTTTGGGCTTATATTGTAAAAGACTTCATTAATTTTTCATATGAATTATATCGTAAGAACTGGCCATTAATGTTTAATGGAATTTTAAATATGGAAAGCTAAAGTAAATTTCTAAAGATGGCAATGTCATACTATTATCAATAGATAACCTATGCAATCGCTATCATTATCATCTTTCAATAGCTCAACGGCGATTCCAAACCATCTTTGTTTATTGTCAAAGTTTCAGAATTCTCTTTTTAAAATCATTTATCTTTGTCATGCATTGGTGGTCGAGAGGTCAGCAATAGCTGCTTTACAAGCAGTTGTTCCGTGTTAGTAGGTTCGCTTCCCGGCCGATGCTATGACACATGAAAAAAAAATCATTTATCTTTTGTTTTTTTTTTTGTTTTTTTCATATGTCAACCGGGAAGCTTGGAAGGTAGCTATGCTAACCACTAGACTATCAAAGCTTGACTTATCTTTTGTTCTTATTCTTTTTATTTTATATTTTACAATTCTGCCTAACAATCCCCTTATTAATCCTTTATCTCTAAGAACATGTTCAATCCCATTACTTTTTTTAATTTCTTCAGTAAAAGATTTTTTTTTTTACTAGCTCATATTTCAATTATTTCTGATAATATGAAACTAAATTATCTTTTCCAGTTTTCTGCAAACTCTCATTTCAAAAGTCTACAATTGTATTTTCATATGAATATACAGCTGCTCATTCCAACTCCAAAACAACTTTAGAGATGAGTTTTGTGGTGATTGTACAACCAATCTGTAAACTCCAAATATGTTCACATATGTGACATGCTGGTCCATTTTCCTGTTTATTTGATAGTTTGCCATGCTGCCTTTTAATTTCTTCAACAGAAAATCTTTCTGAAATATTTCAACACCATGTCCAATTGTAGTTCTCCAATGTATTCAATTCTTTGCCATATTTTCCCAATGGAAACAATCAACATTGAATTTCTTTAAAATGTCAGTGAGATAATGTTTATAACATAAATAGGGTTTGCCTCTTCCACAAAAGCAATACTCAAGTTAATTGTAAAATGTCTAATCCAACAAAGGAATGATTTTACAATATTACATCCAGAAAGTTAAAGAATATCATCCTCATTTTCAAACATTATCGATTGTGCAGGCGAAAAGTCTCTCCATCTTCTTTGAACTCTAGCTTCTCCACATCTCTCTAGCACACTTTCTTTATTTCATTCATTCATCTCACATGTGGTCTCTGTCTAGGTCTTTTATAGTCTCTTGGAATCTGGTTTAAAATTTCAATTGTCTATCCACTATCATCTCTTTTAGCAGTATATCCAACCGAGCTCCACTTCAGTCTTAATTCTTTTATTAAAGTCAGTAACCCCTATTTGTTCTCTCACCCATATTTTCGATTATTTCTTCTTAATCCTAACATGCATTTCTCCTTATTTCGTTGAGGTCTGAAGTCTCTGTATTGCTATTCTATTAAGTGTTCAAGTCTCAGATTCATAAGTAAGAACAGGTAAAACACATTTATTAAAAATCTTCCTTTTCAAACACATAAATATATATTTTTTTAATATTAAATTATTTTGCTAAAAGCATGCCAACCAAGTTTAATTCTATGATTAATTTCATCCAGTATTTTCCCATCTGTAATAATAATCTGACCAAAGTATTCATAGTTTTTAACTTTTATTTTATCATTATCAATCTTTATTTGCTTCTTTGAGAAAGTCCATTGAACATTACTTAGTTTTTTTTTAATAGTTACATTTAGTCCTATTTTCTTACTTTCTTTTGATAACTCTTGCAATATTTTCTGAAGCTCCAAAGCATTATTTGCAAATACAATGACTTAAATAATCTCCATTTACTTTTACTCCCTTTCCTTCCTATTTTAACCCACAAAATACTTCTTGCAAAACTTCTGTAAAAAGTTTTGGAGATATGGAATCACTCTGTTGTACACTCTTCTCAATGTTAATTTTTTTTAGTATCTTTATGTAGTTTAATTGTTGCTGTTGCGTTTTTATAAATATCCTTCAGAATATGACAATATCCTGGGTCTATACTGTAACGATCCGGAGAATAGGGAGTTTAACATAATCTACACTACAGGGCGCCACTAGGCATTTGAACCTAGAAATTTTATAAAGTAGGCAGCTATGTAAGTAAAAAAAAAAATTTTTTTTATTTTATATATTTTGATTCCGGTCGTTAGTCCATTGTCACTAGCTCAGTGGAATAGCAGAGATTTATATTTTATAAATTTTTATCTAAGAATATTTTTTTTTAAAGAATAAAATAAGCCACTGCCAGTAATTATACACACAAACATTTATTAACGCACATATAAATTTTGAATCATTTTAACATTACTTTTACTTTATAATTTTAACTTGATTTTAAAATTTGATTTTACATTTAATTTTTATAAGTTTACATTTTAAATTTTATAAGTTCGCACAGATGGATTTATAAAATGTGTTTTTAATGTTGAGTATAGATCGGTTACATAGATTACACGGTCAAAAACATTTCAAACTAAACATAAACGATCAAAATATAAAATCATTGGTGGAATTGCAGAGGGAAATTTATAAGAAACCCAATAGCATTCATCATAAGATGCCACAGAGACACCAATGACCCAATATTCTAATCGAATATGGAAACCAACAAAAATAAGTAACCGTTAACGAATCCATGTAAGCGTCTATACCCAACTTAATTTTAATACATTTTTATTTAGAGGGTCGAGTATGAATAGACTACACAGATTTGCATTTGAAAAAGAAAATATTCTATCCTTGTTTAACCTTAGGCCAAAAGTTCGCAGTCAAACCGGCGTCAATCCATCTGATACATTGATGTATTCAATGTAACATGAAAATACAACAGCACAATATACTATACTGTCAGGAATCATCTGAACAGTATTGTTAGAGAAGACATTGATTCTTGTCCAATACAGGAATATTACATCTGTATGGCAAAAAGAACAATAAAATAAAAACTCCATAGGAAGGGACCGTGGTCCTTTTTGCCGACTTACAATCCCATCCATAGGCAAAAAGGTTTTGTGCGGCATATACAGCGATTCTGCCTGTAGCGAACCTCATACTACATCTACTAATTACACCAATATATCCAATCCATTGACCTAATTCAACTATGAAACAAATAACCTAAGATTACCCTCCCCTAATATAACTTTACAAATCTATATAGCCTTTCACGCCCTAATTTAGTCTAATGAAAAACAAAAATCATAATCAAAACTTAAAAGAACAACAAAAATAAATGGAAATGATTTTAAATAAAAAAAAAATTACATCAAATAACATTATTAATATTAATTTACGTTGGTCTGATAGGATTCTATTTGTATTATTTACTAATAGGTTTAGAATTTAGAGTTCTTATTGTTTTTAAAACATCCAGCTTTATCCGTTGCATGCCATTTGAACGTGAATTCCCATGCCGTCCTAAAAAAATTGGTATTCTGTTGGCCATTTCATTTATTCATCCGGAGGTTTTTTACTTTAGTTGGTCCTCAATGTAGAAAACGATGTTTCATTTTTTTTTTTTTAACAACTGAAGGAATTGAAAGAGCGTCTTTCAATCCCTTCACCTCCAACTCCACAATAACACATATCTGTCCTCTTGTAGTAACTAACTAATAATTTCCAAACTTTTCCTTTTATATTAATTTTAAGGATTCAATTGACATTACGTCATTGATGATGATGATCCTTCCGTTGAGGTCCGATTTCCCCGATGGATTTCTTTCATTGGCCATTCTGTTCCTGTTGTTTTTCCTCTCCTATCTGACTGTTGCTTTTACATTTTAAATGCCCGAGGGCTAGTTTACATTTAACTAATTAAAACAATCATTTCCATTTTCTGATTAATTAATGTGTTTTCCAAACTTAAAGATATATTTTTATCTCTAAATCTTTTTGAGTTTTTGTTTTTAAAATACCTTTTCTATTTTTAATAAAGTTTTATTTTAATAATGTTTTTTCATCTGTGCGATTTTATATATATGAGTTTAGTATAAAATTTTAATTTTCAATTTTTAATCGTTAAAAAAAAATTTTTATTTGCGAACTTTTATTTTTTTTATGTTTAATAATAAAAAACAATGTAACATATGTATGTGCCCGTTACAATACCTTGATGATCCAATCGTTTAATCACCGAAGACATGCTTATAGAATCAAATGCCTTTTCATAATCTACAAATCCAAAGTATAATGGTAATTCATACTCATCAATTTTTTTTATAATTTTTCTTAATATTTGGATATAATCCACTGTATTAAAACCACTTATAAATCCATCTTGTTCTTTTGATTGGTTAAAATCCAAAGTTCACTGTAGACAAGTTGTAATTATCTTGGTAAAAATTTTGAATAGAGTTGATAATAGACTGATAAGCCTGTAGTTTCTAATATCTTTTTATCACCTTTTTTAAATATTAATGTTTGCACTGCATTCTTTCAATCATCTTAAGAATATATTGATTGGTTCTATGATCTTACCATTGTATTTTTAAAATTTTGCACAGTATCCTTAAATGAAACTTTTCTAATGTCTTTATATTGCATCAGTAGGTTAACCATTTTTTGACTTCCAAACAGTAAAGTAAAATAAAGATTTATATACATCTAATTTAGTTGCGGTAATTATTTCTCTACGATGAAATACACAAGCTTGTAATTTGTTAACAGCAATGGCAGCCTGTGCATCTAGGCATCTAAATTCATCTTTGTAGTTATTAAACTATCAAGGTGTTTAAAATGATTCAAATTCTCAGTTAATACTTTTGCTATATCCAGGGCTGATCCTCTTCCACCAGCTGAATATACATCTATATTGTATTTAAATAAACACTCAACTCCGAGAATAAACTTAATATCTAGAATTTATTGACTCTAAACTTTAATAATAGTAATAAGTGTACAACTTAAACATTACAACTGTCACATGATCACCATCTCTATACTAGCGCATAATTGTTGTAAACAAAGGCAAAACTCTCCATACAGTAGTAGTGCTATTGATTACTCTGTTTGGCACAGGGTGGCACTACTGTATGGAGAGTTTTGCCTTTGTTTACAACTAACTGCTAGCTAGTTGTTCTGATATTAAAATCTTTTTTGCATAGAAAGTTTGCAAATTCTGTACAATCTCATTGTTCCTACCGCATTCGATGATGACTGTCTCTTAAGATTTTTTTCTGTTTGATAAGTTCAGTTTTTATTTGCAGTTCATATGATCAGCATAATTAGTGTAGATTTGCATAATTTGCAAATTAGAATTTCTTTGTATATTTGGCATAACTGCATATGTTAATTTTCTAAGAGTGTCACTTTATTGTTTTTATTAACTTCCTCTCTGACTAATATTTATATATCATTAAAAAACAGTCAACGCTTAGACAATTCAATATCAATAACAACCAATAATTTTAAGCTGTTGTCAAGGCAACCTCTTTTTAACAATAAAGGTGAAAATCCCATCTTTCTTTATTAGTGGTTAATAAAGATTGTAACTTGACCACAGAAATTATCGATACAAAGAAGTATAAATAAACCTCTTCAAATAGGTAAATATAACCTATTCTGAATGCAGCTAATAAATAGGCAATTATAACATTACAAATTGCAATTGTAAATTTCAAATTATACCCAAAGTATTACTTAAACAATAAGTGTAATACATATTTATATAAACAATTTTTTTTTACAATAATTTACAAATATATACATCAATTATTTGGTCAGATATTGCACACCTCTCCTCACCCTAGGAAACGATTCTAAATCTAATTGTGTACATAGTCTCTAAATCTTTCCGGCCTTCTGCACTACCTAATTTATCTAGGAGGTGGTACCGCCTATTCTTACTTGATCTGTTCCACACTGTATAATTTCATAGATACTTCAGACATGTGATTGGAACTAGGGTTCATTCTCAAAGAATATCCTTCTTTTTAACCATTTCTGGGCATCTCTTCTATTTAAACTTCTGAAAATGCTTCATGATAATCGTTGTCTTTTATGGTATCAGTAACATAAACTGTAGGAGAACTCACTCTTTCATTTACTTGATTGAGTGAATCACTTAAAAGATTTCTAAGATGGTTGGTGTGTCTTCTGATTTGCCTACTATCAGTGTTTGCCCAGCAGTTGTTTTGACAATTTTGATACGATTCCTGTTTGCCACTTTTTTCTTAATACATCATGTATCTAAATGCTTACTCCCACAGTAAATTTTGGAATAGTTTTTCTGGTATCTTTATTCAGTATCAGCTTCAATTATTGCACTGCCTTTTCAGTCAATCCATTGAACTCAGGGTGATATGAAGGTATTAAAATATGTCATATCCCCTTCCTAGATAAAAGATTTTTAAATTACTTTGATACAAATCCAGCTTCATTGTTGGATACAATTAATTCTGGATATCTATGACATGCAAACAGTTCATTTAGGATTTTTATTGTGTTTTGCACTCATTTTTCACCATTCTATATCCAATCCATCTTGAATAAGAGTCAGTGAGCTCCCACAAAGATATCCATTTAAAGATGCAGCATGATTCATGTTTATCCTCTGCCATGGTTCAAATGGCTTAAAGGATAACCTAGCTATCAATTGGCACAGCCTACATTTTTTACCTGTTAGTTTAATATCATATTTCATACCAGACCACCATATATTTGATCTAGCTAATTCCTTTGTTCTGATGATTACGGGATGTCCTTCATGTAATAAATCCAACACACTTCTTCCCTTCTTCAGAATCAACACCTGGTCATCATTAAAATGCATCCATTACACATGGATAGACTCGTGCATATATTTCATTTGACTCATCCACATTGTACGGTTGTCTTAGAGCATCCTTTTTTTAACCTTTCTTTTGACTAATTAGTATCCAGAATTTTTTGTCCATTTAGTTATGACTGCACTATTGATTTTGGAACAGCTGCATTGGTTAATAATTTTGATTTATATTGAAGCAATCTAGTTTATTTCAATGGTCCATAGCTCATATCTGATATTCTTGATAAAGCATCGGCATGACTAATTTGTTTCCCAGTCTTATACTCAAGTTCAAAGTCTTAGGGTGCTAGTATGTTTATCTAACTGATCATTCATTGACTAACGTGATCAGGAGTCCTTTTCAAATTTCTCGGTATTCCCAATAGACATCTATGGTTCATGTATATCTGGAAAGTAGCCCCATATCAAACTGGCTATAGTTTTTTTTTCAGCCCCTGTTAAAAAGTTCTAGAAACATATGCAGTAGGGCATTCACCTCCATAAATATACCAACATCAAGTCCATTCTTAGTCACAGACTTCTTATTGATTATTCGCAATCATTCTTTTCTGAAGATCATTTCACTATCTGCTAATTAACACTTATAATTACGAAATATAATTTACTGTTTTATTATCAGTAACTATAAATTGTTTTTCTTGATTTTTAAATTTTTTTTAACTATAAGGTAACTCTGTTTTGTAAAACAAATATCCTACTACCATTTTTTAAAATGTATATTTAAATACGTGTGT
Organism: Epiperipatus broadwayi; assembly: GCA_028023455.1. NCBI lineage: Eukaryota > Metazoa > Onychophora > Udeonychophora > Euonychophora > Peripatidae > Epiperipatus > Epiperipatus broadwayi. Next base: position 5,396,535 of record JAQFVV010006270.1, read on the forward strand.
GTGTGCGCCTTATGTTTGCACAGAAATTCTGAAAAAATATAGACATCAAAAAGGCAGTTCTCTCCAAAATAATTGTTTGTATTTGATTTGAATAACAGTGAAGATTTCAGTAGAATCTTTCAAGTAGCTTTAAAAATATAGCCTCCCTCAGTCCGATGCTCCTCAACATCACTAATTTTAGTTTAATTAAAAAATTCAAGCGCTGGAACCTGGGCCAAAGTTCTTCGACTTCCTGGTAAAACTTAACCTAGACGCCTTCCCCACATGCCATCTCCTTGTTGCCCACAGGGGATTCACTTATTTGGATCATCTGTCTGTTGTGCCACAGGAAGGATGACACTATTACCCCTATCTTCACCCAATGTCCAGTCCTTCATGGATATAGAACTATGATCCAATCAGTGTATACCGTAAAACAATCTTTAATCAACTCCCTCATGGCTGGTATTGCTGATGGGAATTTTTCGGTAGGGAGAACTTCAACTTTCTTAATTTATAATTACTGGGTTACCCATCGTGAAATGCTTTATAATCAACTTGACGCTGACCCCCCTGACAGATTTTTATGTATAAAACTCGGGATAATGAGGGACAGAGATGAGGGAATTGCGCCACAGCTTACTTTTAGGACAATATGGGGCCTGATAGACATTCGTTATAGAACTGAAGATGGTGACTCTAACAATCTTTCATCTGTTAGGACAATCACTCTTATGTGTGAATTAGAATCATGTTTCTCCTACGTAATCAAATCTTATTTATTGCTTGTACAACTAAATTGAATTAAAAATGTAATAAAGTTCTCAATTAAAAAAAAAATATAGAAATAGTTTTGAGAATTATTCTTAAAAACATAATCTAGTTAAAATAATTACATTATTAATAATTCAGATTTAGCTTTTTATAATAAAAAAAAAAAAAAAGCATAAACTTACTATGGATATACTCAGCAAATGATATGATTTTAAAAATAAATGTTGTATTTAATAATACCTAATCTAGAATGTTTCATTAAAAAAATAAATAAAATTTTTATCTATTTTTTGTAATAAAAATATTGTGTTTTTCCATATTACAAGGAACAAATTAATAAATCATAGTCAAGCGTTGGTGGCCGAGTGGTTAGCACAGCTGCCTTACAAGCAGTTGTCCTGGGTTCGCTTCCCTCCAATGCCTTGACACATGAAATTGATTAGTGATTAACTAATTGTTTAGGGATTGAGGATTATGTGACATAATGAATACTGGATTAGAAAAAAAGATATAAAAATAAAATGATTGTCAGTTTCTATCAGAAATGTATCTTATTAATTTTTATAAGTTCATCGCTAAATATTAACTTATAAATAATATATTAATTATAATGTTTATAGAGGAACAAAATTAAAACAATGAATTTATAATAATTAATTGTATAATTTGTTTAATCTATATAAGTCATGTGACATCTGACTTGTTATTATTACTATTAATCTTAATTAGCAAATATATGCTTCATCGAAAAAATATAATGGAAAAAATGTTATATTAAAGCATACAAACAGAATAGTCAATCAAGAATGAAAATATTCATTGTAATTTTTTTTTTTAATTAATCACCAATTAAAATTTCAATATCAATAAGTGCTTATAGATTTATTTATTTTTAAATACAAAAATAAATGTTTTTGATAACATATTGCAGTATCTTGATTGCTGAAAATTAAGTATAAAATCTATATATATAAACAAATAAATTTATAGTATTATTTCCAGGAGCTTCCATGTAATAAAAATATAATAGCTAAATAGCTGACGTTTCAGTATAATAGCAAGGACTTTTCTCGGAGCTTCTTTCTCAAATCATAAAAATGCTTGTGGTGAGATTTAAAATGTGAATTAAAGAAAATTAAAAAAGCTATTGGAGATTAAAATATTTTTTAGAACTTCTCAACCAATAAAATTTAAGAATGAGGAGAAAGTAATAAAAGAAAAAAAATAACGATTTTAAATCAGCACACATTCTTACGATTTGAGAAAGAAGAATCTCTGAGGAAAATACTTGTTATTATACTAAAATGTCAGCTGTTTAGCTATTATATTTTTATTACATGGAAGATCCTGGAAATACTATGAATTTATTTATCCTGAAAATTTATTTATCTGTGAGAATATTAGAATAACAAATTGTATATATAAAGTTCATTAAAACTTCATTCAGAAAAACTTTTTAAAGTGATTTATAACATATTACTTAAAAACCAATATGGCTTATTCATTTCGCCTACTATCAAAATCATCACAGTAAATCTGATATGTTTCCTTGGAAATTTAATTCATTAGCAGGCTCATTCAAGCTTGTATCAGATGGTTAGTTTACAAATTCAGTTTCTTTTTTATCAGGAATATTTATTTACTTTATTCAACATCTCTATTTTTTCACCCCCTAATTATACCAATAGTAAGGTTTTAAAGCAAAACAGTCAGCGAATGATCTTATATATAAACATATGTTACAAAAAAATCCAAGTCAGGTATCACATGACCTAATTGAATAAGCTTGTATTTACAAATGTTATATATGAAATGGGAATTCTATTTGTGTATTTTAACCAGTCTCATAAATCTTATCAATAGATACCTGACTGAAATTACTTATATTTGCCCCAATAGAGACAGTAATAAAAATATTGTTAAAATACTTTTAATTATAATTTTAAAAAAATCCATTTAATATTGCCAATTAATGTGTGATCATCTACACAATATGATAAAAATGTTCCTACAATGTAACTATTACTCGTTTAAATTCATCAAATAATTTCACATTTCATTTGATAACTAATGCACACACAAGTTCCATTCAAAAATATATTAGAAACAGGTCCAAAAGATTATCTGCCATATAAAAAAACTTTCTTTATCTCATAAATTCCATGTCATTCATGCCACTTTTTTTTTTTTTTGCTTTTTATTCTAAAGTAAAAATGGAAACAAAGAGACTTAAGATTATTTTTCATATCCGATTAGTTTTGAGATAACACTTTATGATATGACTACCCTCGGACTATACCTTGGATGATCCAATGCTTTAATATTGAAGAAATACTTATAGAATCAAATGCCATTTCATAATCTACAAATCCAAAAATGATGATGATGATTTTTTTGATGTTTTACTAAAAAGAATAATTGGGACAAAAATTTAAACATTTCAGATTCATTGATATTAAAATTCGGTACAATTTACATATGCTGTATATATTAATATATTTTTTTATAGCAGAGATTTTTAGGGATAAACATTTATATGGACAAATCTGAAATACATATGTTTATATTGTAACCTTTTGATTGGTTATCCAGTAAGAATAGGGTAGAAAATGTATATTATATAGCTCCAAAATTTTAAATAATAGTAATGCTATAAATTTTGGTATAACATGAATAAATGACTTAGTGCATTAAGAGTAAAGATAGAATTCTGTAAAGATTTAATAACCATCTTTATTTATAATCATTTATATTATAATCCAATATATAATTTTGATACAATAGTTGTCAATCCAGATAAACATCATTAATTATAAATTTGGCTTTAATTTATTTTTATTACAATGTTTCGGTAAAAGCTAAATATATAGAATGGTAATAAATAAAAGAAGGAACAATTAGAAATTATTAGATAATAATTTATTTTAAAATTATCATAATAATAATATATTTTAAGTATAAATATTTATTATTAAACTTTATAATTGTAAGTTAGCGATCAGGCGAATATACATGCGCTTTACGGATTTTAAACTATAAGTAAATGAATACTCTCCTTCTCAAACACAACATAAAGTATGAAAAGATAGAATGAATCCATCTATCCTTTCAACTCAAACGTTTAAGTATTGGCCAATCTTAAGTGTTTGGAGGTGAGAGCATGAAGATATTAAGCAGTCACTTTAAATTACTTTATTATGCTTGAATGAATGACGCTTGCAAAATTATTTAAAATTTACTATACGTCATTCTTAGTTGAAGTTAAACATATATATAATAAGGTATTTATTTATATAGCACTATGTAATAAATTGTAATTGTAAATTAATGATCATACTAATGCATATGTGCTTTACAGATTTTAAACTGTAAATAAATGAATAAATTCAATTAATAATATATATTAAAAATATAATTATAATTAATACTTTAGTTTTAAAGAAATAATTTAAATTGTTTTGTTTGTAAAATATTTACTGGTTTTAATTATTTTAAATAATTACAGGAAAATATTTATTTAAAAGTTGTAATAGTTGATTTGGGATATTGACCAATGAGATTTAAGTAAGTAGTTTTGTGATGTCACTTTATCCCAGGGTTTTTTTTTAGAAAAAGAGAGGAGGAGACAATCAAGGTACAGATTCATGAAAAAAATAAAGCAGGTAGCTGTTTCAATTTCATTTCTCGGTAAAAAACTTATAAAAGTTTTTAAAATATTTAAAGTTTTAAACAGTAAAATAATATTTAAAAAGCTGTCTAAGGATATAAAATATATTAATCGTTAATGTCATAGAGTGAGTCTAAACCAGTTTCTTTATTGTGACCTAATTGCAGTCCTGATTATTATAACTAAAATGATATTTAAAAGAAGTCTAAAAGAAAAGTTAGTTATTCTTATTTGGGATAATCATGAGAAAGAAAAGACAACTACATTTCCTTAAAGAAAGATATATCTACGTTCACATAAAAAAACATTCGTTGTTGCGGGTTCGCCTCCCGGCCAATGCTATGACATATGGGGAAAAAATAATAATAATAAAAATTCTCTCTTTAAAAAATATAGTTCCAAGTGATCCGTCGTATATAAAGAATCCAATAGAATTGCTTTCTTTTTCTTTTTAAAATCTTTATTTATTTACATGAACCCATATACATTCCAATAAATTTTGCACCTGTTTCCAATGTTTCAACTACTTCCTTGAAGCTATTATCGAAGATCTCTCCTATTCTTTATTTTTTAAACCAATTTTTTATTACATTTTACACCAATGTACAAAACATTTACATTGGTATAAGTTGTAATAAAAAATTGGTTTAAAAAATAAAGAAATGGGAGATCCTCGATAATGACTATAAGGAGGTAGTCAAAACGTTGGAAACAGGTGCATAATGTATTGGCGTATATATGGGTTCGAGCAAATAAATAAAGGTTTTAAAAAGAAAAAGGAATTAAGTGATCTATTGGATTTTTTATATATGAAAGTTTATATTCTATGTATTTTATGCCAGAAAAAAAAATATGAATTTTCTTTACTCTATAAATTGTCGTTTTATACAAATGTGTTTGCTATTATAAAAGGACTTATTTGAAAGGGGAAACATTACAGTAGAACATACTAAGACAGCAATCTAACATAAGTATTATGATTCAATATTTTAAATTCCTCAAAATTTCTGTCTAAATCTTGGTATTGGAGAAACTTAAGTACTGGGAATTTTGAAATTGCACTATGAATCAAAATGAATTGAATAAATTATACTTTTATTATTATTATTATTATTATTAGCATAGTTACTATTTTATTTAAAGAAAACAATATAAATAGTTAAGTTTGTATAAAATAAATAAATGTATTAGTAATTACAAAGTAGATTAAACGTATATTTTCATTTATTACTTAAGTATTAATAATGTTATTTCACTATTGACATTTGATTCCAAACTGATTTAGAAATTACTTTTTACTGAATATATATTGTACAAATATATAATCACTCCCAGACCGTAGATATTGGGTTATATAACTGTCATATCTGACCCTGCCTTCAGAAGTGGACTATTCCAGATTCCTTACCTGATTGGCTAGCACCCAATTGCTACCCAACGAGATTTAAACCTTCACTGGGGTTCGCACATCGAATCCACATGTTTTCAGTAAGGTAGGAGATCTGCCTTTAAATAGTCAGCCTTTTGGAGGCATGGCAGAGAGCAATTACTTCTGTTAACCTGAAATGACAGAACGTGCTCTCCATTAAACCTTCTGCCATCAGCAAAGGTATTTATCTAGTCATTATTGAGACGTCCACGCAGTGAGGCAAGTCCCCCTATGGACTGGAAACTGCTATGCCTGAACTTGAGCCGATTTGAGGCAAGCTAACTACATAGCTGGAAGAGTCTTACCAGAACTCACGAAGCAGGCTAATCATTAGCTGGAAGCGAGTTCCTTACTCCGCACGACTCTCTCAGCATTGAAGCATATCAACTGTATTTGTACATTTGTTTAACTAACGTGTGTATATATTTTATACTAATAAATTGTACATATTAATTGCTGAATAGTTGTTCTTTTTGTATCAGTTGATTTGGAAACGAACCTGCAAGCCTAACCAAACCCAACAATAACCTTTTTTTTTTTTTTTTAGTTTCTGTTAACAATATAACTCTGTTACTACTATAATGTAATTCGTTGAGCTCACAATAAAATTTCTTGATATATATATAATTACAAAATATATAAATAATTTTACAGTTTAGTTCAGAAATCAAATAGCTTTGAATATTTTTTTCTCAAGTGAAATATTATAAATGTGTTAATCATAAATTTATTTGAAATAATTGTTATAATTTTCCGATGATAAAAGTTAACTTTAAATGATGTTTTTGTTTTTTTTTATCTTTGCTTAGTGGATAAAAAATAAATAATTAGTAGTATTTATACATATATTTGTAACAATATCAGTCCACTTCTGGACATCATTTATTTTTAAAATTCAGACAGGATACAAGAGAGGCCATTAAGTTTTTTATAATTGCCAGTCTTTATTTCTTTAACAGCAGGTGTGCATTTAAAAACAAAAAAAATAATTATAGTATAAATTAATTAATTAATATTCATATATTTTAGAATAAGGAAAAAAATCATTCCATTAAATATCTGCAACTGGCATGAACAAAGAGTTGTATTTTTAACAAATAAATTGAAAACTTTTTTCAAATAGGCTTTGGAAAGAAAGCGATGAATCGACTTGTAATACTTATTTGTGTTCTTGGTTATGCAATATTAATTACTTGCTTTTATTAAATAATGAAATTCTTCCCTGAGTCTGCTTTGACTATTTAATTTTCCTTGTTATCAAAATGTATTGTCTTATAATATCTGTTTAGGGTTGTTGTTATCGTCGTTGCATAGTATTTTTTTTTTCATATGACCGGGAAGCGAACCCGGGCCAGCTGCTTGGAAGGCAACTATGCTAACCGTTAGGCCACCAACGCTTGACATTGCAAAGTATAGAGCGATTATTGATATATAATGTCATAATGTTCCTTTTTATATTGTAAAATTGTTGTTTTTTTATGTGTCAAAGCGTCGGCCGGGAAACGAACTTCGGTACAACTGCTTGTAAGGCGGCTGTGCTAGCCACTCGGCTACCAACGCTTGATTATTGTAAAGTCTTATTGTAAATAGTTACGCATTTAACTAAAAACTTTCTTTGGATATTCCCAAATTTTAATTTGGTAAATAGTGTAGGCAGAGCGGTTGCATTGGTGTCCGAGTGTTTAATTCTCTCGTTGTTTATTCACTAGATATTACCCAAACATTATCTTGTATATTTAAAAAATGTTTGTAATTTTGGTTATTGTATTACTTGCAAATATGTTTTATTTATTATTGTATTAACATTAATATGAATTATACATGGTTGATATATATATTCTTTGCTTTTGTTTTTTAAATTAATCTTTGTAAATTTATACACTATATGTTTCTCACGTGAATAATGTATAAATATTTGACGGATGGGGGTGGGGGGTGAATAACTTCTCATACAAGTCTCATCGTGTTTGGAGTTATTTTGGCTTATATACATTGTTTATCAAAGAAACAAAATAATAAATTATAATTGTATAATAATACCAACAACTGTATAAAAATAAAACCAGAATTTGTTGTAAATGTATATCCAATATATATTAAAATTATTAGTTGTTATTACTTGTAATATTTGTTTTAATTTTCAGCAACATGTGACTGTTTTTAAAGTCGTGGGAGGCTTTTAATGAGGAGGAGGGGATATAAGAAATATTGTTGAATTATTATTACAATTTTTTAATCTGGAAAAATCATTAAACTGGGAAATCTAGGGAACTAAAAGTTCTAGATTAGCAGTACTGCACGTGAACATTATTTCTATTTGTTTGACTTAATCCTTGTAAATCATCTGAAAATACATATTATATGAATACTTTTTACATATAAAACATTTTTTTAAAAATATACCGGGGAGAGCTAATATTTAATAAACATTGTTATAATTTAAACCTAAATCGAAAACTTTGCGTGCGAAAATAGATTGCTTAACAACTCGAAAGATAAACTAACACTGGCTCAAACACCTCAAGCCGTTTATAATAATGCATGTACTCATGCAAATTGTAGAGCCTCATATTATGGGGAAACCAAGGCAGCAATAGAAACCAGATTACTACAACACAAACATGCATACATCAAAGCTCAGTCAGATCCATCACGTTATTCCATTTTTGCACTTCATCCGAAGATAACAGGACACCAGTGTGAACCACAAGGGGTCAACCTGGTCTGCAAAGAAAGGCATGACATAAAAAGAAAAGTTTGCCACGCCATCAACCGCAAGGACACATGCTTTGCAATCTTAAAGAAATGGAGTAATTAACCTTTGAACTTTGCATAATTTGCATATAATTACTTCACTCGGAGCTATGAAGATGAGAGCACGTCTCTTGAAAGCCCTTGCAGAGTAATATAATTTTATTTTGTTTTTAAGTAAAAAGTAGCTTTGCGGTCAGGTGCACTAGCGCTCATATTATTTTACAAATATAAACATTGTTATTTATACTTCAGTAAATATTCATAAGAAAAGATCAACAGAATTAAGTATTTTTATTATTGCAAATAAGGAGAAATTAAAACCACATTTATCACTAAGAAAAGATAATTCTAGGTTAATCTTTAAAGTAAGATAATTATTTTAATAAATGTCAGCAATGATTAAATCATAGCCCCTAATTGAGAATTAAAATTTTTATTCTAGTGAAAGTAGGAAACTGAATTTTATATATATGTATAAATATTAATTTTCATTATTCATCTTTTGAATTATTGTTATCTGAACTCTAGCAATATAAATTTTTAAATATTATTTTTTAAAAAAAATACCTTCGAAGAAAGAAAATATGTATTTATTGTAGATTGTAGTAATTTATAGCAATACCAAAAATCTGACATATAAAATTACTGTAACTTTAAAGAGGAAGAGAGATTTATAATCATATTTAATCGAATTAATAATGACATTTATGTAGAAGATAAATAGATAAATATATGTTTATAGAAACTGAAATGTTATAGAGAGAATTATTATTAGTTGTTTTTTTTAGTCTTTGATGTTTTGAATTAATAAACGTTAATTTTGTTCAGTTTCTGTTAAATACTTGAGATTCAAAAAAAAAAAAAAAAGACTGTTACCTATTTAAATAAAAATGAGAAAAGTATTTTGAAATAAATGACATATGTATATTTATTTGCATCACTTTAATGAGAAATTCGATAAAACTATATATATGATTTGAAATACAGGCATTCCTCCTGTATCTGGAGCTTGATTGTAAATATAGTGGATTTGAACACAGACTTTCAAGCACCCTTCAACTATCCATGCTATCTCATACCACTGATACACATGACCACACACATGTAGAAAAGATAAATAATAACCAATATACGTATTTCGTGCTGAACCAGCACTCATCAATTGGTCCAGATTATTATCCCCCACACGTATATAATCAGTACTCGGTTATATATATATGGGGGGGGGGGATGATAATCTGGACCAGCTGATGAGTGCTGGTTCAGCACGAAATACATGTATTGGTGATTATCTTTTCTACATGTGTGTGGGCATGTGTATCAGTGATATGACGTAGTATGAATAGTTGGAGGGTGCTTGAAAGTCTGTGTTCAAATCCCCTATATTTACAAAACTATATATATATAAAAGCATAGAATTTTACTGGAAGATTTATATATTCACTTATTATTAGGCAAAATAATTTTTATAACTGAATTATAGACTCAAGCTCAAGTATATAGATTAGATGTACTAAGTACTTGAACTCCTCATATTATTTGTTCTTTTCATATTCCTTTAAACCTATGCTGCTGTCACTCAGTTCACAAATTTGCTGAGATTATCTTTGTTTGAATTTGCTGAGTTTTTGTGTAACAGCTTTACAGTATCCAAGTCTTTTTTAATAAACTAATTCATATTTGGACTACAATTAAAATTCACTCCATCTCTATCTCGAGGCAAATTACAGAAATTTTATACAACTGATTTTTGCATAGATTTAATAGTTTAGAGCCAACTATCTAAACATTTCATTTGTCAAGAGAAAATCATTTAATTAATCTTAAAATTCATATGCTTTTGCTTATAACTGTGAAACCAATATACAGTTGACACTTGATATATATATATGTAATTATATAACTGAATATTTGTAAATACAGTAACTTAATAATTAAAAAATATTTTATCCACTTAGGAGTGCTTTCGATTATCCCAGTAATCTGTTTCAACTAAAGCTTTGAAATGCTAACTTTCCCACAATTCCGTGATCTTAACGTTTGCTGCTTGCCTGTTAATCAATTCATATTTATATTTGTTTATTAGCATAGCTTCCTTAATTTTTCTTTTGTTGTTATTTTTTTCAATTTGCAATATTTTTGCACTGTTAAAATTGAAGTCAAAACCATAAATACATGATTTATTATGGTCGTAAAAAACAGATGCTGAAATATTATTATCTACTATGCAATTTTCTTTTAATTTCTGAACACGTTTTAATAATAGCAAGTGTTCTTTAGTTCTTTTTTCCAACGTACATCTAGATTCACCTATATATCCATCACCACACCTACATATCCATTTATATATGACACAATTTTTATTTATAAACGAGGTTTTATCTTTGGAGTTATTTATTAATTTGTTTAATGTAGGAGGTGTGTAAAATGCAACGTCACATATATCTTTATAAATTTTCCTTATAAACTTTACTTGATAATTTGAAATATATGGGATTGATATCCATATTTTTTTATTAGCAGGAGAATCAATATTATTATTAAGATTTTTATTTTTATATTTTATATTAAAATCTCTAATAACATTATATATGTGATTATAACTGTAGCCAACATTTAACAATTCATTTGAATATATTTCAATATTTTTGCCTTTATCTGATGAATATTTGCAAAGACTATTATTTCTAAATAAAAAGGACTTCAAACCTGCCATTTTGTGTGACATTGGCACTTTTGATTTATATGGAATATAACCTCTTTTTACTATAGGTTTAATGGTCATACAGTAATCCAGCATGCATTGATTTCTAGTTATTTTAAGATCAAGAAACTGAACGCACATTAAATCTTCATCTGTTTTTATCCATCTTAGGCCTTTCAAACAATTTAATTCCTTAAATAACTCATTAATTGTATTTGGTTTACCACATACAAAAACATCATCAACATATCGATAATATGCAGTAATATTTTTTTGATAATATTCATTTTTCAAAATATTTTCTTCATATGTAGAAATTATAAAATTACATATTTGAGCAACAGTAGGTAATCCCATCGGCCATCCGTTACACATTTTATAAAAATCCTTATTAAAAACTGCATAAATATTTTTATCAATAAAATTTAATGTTTCAATTATAAACTTTATTATTTTCACTTTAACATTTTTTAAACTTAATGCATTGGAAATAATTTCGATAGATGCCAATCGATCAATTGATCCATACATTTCACTAACATCTAGAGTACATATAACGTCATTAACATCGATCTTAACGTTATGAATTTTATTAACAAAATCAAATGAAGAACTTATTGTATATTTACCAAAACCAAGAATTTCTTGTAGCATTTTCTCAATTAAACAACAAGTTTCATAATAAAACGCCCCTCCAAAATCAATCATTAAACGTAATGGTTCGTTTTCTTTATGCAGTTTTATATTTGAAAAAATCTTAGGACATATTGCAGCAGAAGGGTAAATTTTATAATAAGTACTGTTATCAATCGCTTTATTTTTGGCTTTTTTAAAAATGTTATTAATAAATTGAATACGTAAGTTTTCTATATTTACTTTATCAACTTTTATAAAGTTAAGATTTTTCATTTGAGTAATGACTTTGTCTTCATAATCACATTTTAATAACAAACACATCCTAAGGCCTTTGTCCTCTTTTATACAAATTAAATTATTCGCAGATGTAAATTTTTTAAATTTATATATTTGTACGTTCCAATCGTAATCCGTTTTAGAATTAAACTTTTTTTCTTTTACTTTTTTTACTAAATCATTACAAATTTTTAAATCAGATTTAATTCTGCTTAATGAATTTTCAACTGAAGATTTTAATTCTAGATCACTGTCTTCCCACTGACCGCCAACATATTTTGCACCAAGATTTAATATATGTTTTTGTTGAAAATCGAGATCCATATTCGACAAATTAACGTAATTATCTTGAGATTGACTTTTAAGGCTCTTATAATACAAAAAGTTAATTTTTTTATCAAATTTCATACACATTTTTTCATAATATCGATTAAATAGCATTTGACAGTTACTTTTAAAATTAAACCAATCATCTCGGTTATTCAAATCAATTAAACAATTTAAACTTTTTAAATATTGCCTTTTATCAAATATTAAACATTTATTTTCACATTTGCAGTTATAATCACATATATAATGTTATTAGAGATTTTAATATAAAATATAAAAATAAAAATCTTAATAATAATATTGATTCTTCTGCTAATAAAAAAATATGGATATCAATCCCATATATTTCAAATTATCAAGTAAAGTTTATAAGGAAAATTTATAAAGATATATGTGACGTTGCATTTTACACACCTCCTACATTAAACAAATTAATAAATAACTCCAAAGATAAAACCTCGTTTATAAATAAAAATTGTGTCATATATAAATGGATATGTAGGTGTGGTGATGGATATATAGGTGAATCTAGATGTACGTTGGAAAAAAGAACTAAAGAACACTTGCTATTATTAAAATGTGTTCAGAAATTAAAAGAAAATTGCATAGTAGATAATAATATTTCAGCATCTGTTTTTTATGACCATAATAAATCATGTATTTATGGTTTTGACTTCAATTTTAACAGTGCAAAAATATTGCAAATTGAAAAAAATAACAACAAAAGAAAAATTAAGGAAGCTATGCTAATAAACAAATATAAATATGAATTGATTAACAGGCAAGCAGCAAACGTTAAGATCACGGAATTGTGGGAAAGTTAGCATTTCAAAGTTTTAGTTGAAACAGATTACTGGGATAATCGAAAGCGCTCCTAAATGGATAAAATATTTTTTAATTTTTAAGTTACTGTATTTACAAATATTCACTTATATAATTACGTATATTGGTTTTAAAAATACAGACATCGAATCATAATATTATTACATATATATATAACCCATCGATTTTTAGCACTACAATTTTACAGATTTTGAGATGAGATCTTAAATATAAATATGAAAACAAAAATGAGCACGCACACATATATTCTATTCTCAGAAAATCCAATTGCTTCGGGCATGTAAAAATAGGTATAAACTGATACATATTAATAATCACATCAGCCATGTTCGTTTTCTATTTTAACAATCACACATTACTAAAAACATGTAGAGAAAATTTGCTTTGCTCACTTTCTTTAAACCAACAGAAGGGATATTGCAGTCTTCTTTCATTTGATAGGCTTTAATCTATATACAGTGGAGTCTGTTATAAGGATGTAAAAGATTCTAGAAGTTTATACATTGACATATATGTGTCTAGGATATTCCATTCCAGATCACAATCTAAAGCAAACATTTTAACAAGAAAAGTATAGCACAAACCTGTAAATGAAGTGTAAAAATAATATAAAATCAAATTATTTAACTTTAAAAGCATAATAATTTTTGCCTAATGAGAACTTATCATAATTTTCAAAATAAAAATGTAAAAAAAATCTTATCTGTATAAAAATATAAACAATTATTCTTAACCAAATTGAAATAATGTAATCTTCAATCACATTATTAAAATTGTTTTTTGTTTGATCTTTATTCTTTTTCTTTCTAACTTTTTTTTTTCATATGTCATAGCATCGGCCGGGACGCGAACCCACAACCGTCTGCAACCAACTACTTGCTTGCAAGGCAGCTGCGATGACCTCTCGGCTAACAACGCTTGACTTCTTTCTAACTTTATACATAAATTTGAAAAGCATAAACGATCTTTTCCTATTGAAAACTATAAATGAACTTTTAAAAGCGTAAAGAATATTAAGTACATAAAAAGCACATACAATATTCATTAATGTGAAAATGGTAGTGATATAATTCCCACACATTGCTGCAAAGAAAGAGTCTGAAACATCTTGCGCTTATATATGATACATCAGCTAGTGATTTTAAGTATAACATTTATGTTTGGTAATGTAGCATTCCGTATTTAGCACTTATATTTTGACAGTTTTACTAAAATTATTTCTCTTTTAAATGTCAGTGTTAATCAGCTTTTTAATGCTCTTTTTCAGGCCCATGGGTAAAATTATTATACTGAATTTTAAAAATAATTTTCAGTGTTAAAATAAACAGATAAGCAAACTAAATTGATAACTAAACCCTCCCAAAATATGGCAGAGAATCTGCTACTCTGATGTTCATTTGTATCCATGGTATATCTTGTAATTTTTTGGGGGGAGGGGGGGCACTTATGTAATTTGTTTGCAGTAACATGTTCGTTGTAGCAGATGATGCATATATAAACCACAATTTATTTAGTTAATTCTTTTCTCTCATTATTTAATAATCATAGAAAGTTAGATTTGAAAAGTTTTCATTAAATCACACTTAACATTAAAAATAAGCTTACTTATTAGGATTATTTATGATTTGAGTTGTTAAAAATTTATATTTTTATAAAAGTGGATTTAAAATTTTAAAGTTTGTTGCTGTATGTTTGTTTTGTATATCATATCAGGGTATCTGTGTTTTTGCTGAATTGATTTTTTTTTTCATCATTGTTATTTTTATTTATTTAATTAATATATATATATATATTATAAATAAAATATTTTATTGTTTGGTAGTTCATAAGAAGTTCACATTTTGGAAGTGTCAGAACTAGAATTGATTCGAGGATCTTACTCCAGAGTTGGATGTTTTACTATACTGCACTAAATCACCTAGGGCATAGAGTAGTCACTCATAAATGATGATGGTCATTCCAACTCCAAAGAAAGAAATGGAAAAAAAAAAAACTGCTCTAGAAATAAGTTTTGCAATGATTTTACAAACCAATCAGTGAATCACAAATATGTCCACATATACAACATATTGTTCATTTTCCTGTTTGCTTGAGATTTTGCAATGCTGTCATTTAATTTCTTCAGCTAAAAACTTTTTTTTTTCTGAAATACGTCAACACCAAATCTCTAACGGTAGCTGTCCAGTGTATTATATTCTCTGCAATACTTTCCCGATGGAAACAATTAACACTGTACTTCTTTGGAAGGTCTTTGAGATAACTTTTGTAACATAGAGATGTCTACCTCTCATGAAAACTATGCCCTTGTTCATCATAAAAAATCCTTTTAGAAAGTCTTGCATTTGTCATTTGTTTTACATATCGAATCCATTGGTGGTGCGATTTTACAATAGTGTTATTAGTATTACCTCCAAGTTGAAGAACACATTGATTTTTATGATTTTGCCATTGTTTTTAATTTTACAGAGCATCCTTAAATTAAACTTTTCTAAAGCTTCTATCTTGCACTGATAAGCAAAATAGCAGATCTCTATATAGCTAACTTACTCTTCTGGTAATTATTTCCCTGTAATGAAATACTTGTTAAAAGCAGCTGCATTATATTAGAGTCTATGCTATACTTCAATATCTAAGTCCACCTTTCTGCTTGCTTATAAAACTACCAAGGTATTGAAACTGCCAAACATCACATGATCGATCATAATTCTTTATGCTTACACTCCTCACTGATGAAAGCCACAAGCTGGAGACAAGTCTAGGGGTATTGGATGAATAAGCACTGAATAGGGATTTTATGCACAAACCTTCCTGCATCTGTTGATTACTTTGGCTTGCACTGAGTGTTGCTACTATATGGAGAGTATTTCCTCTCTGTATTTAAACTGGTTTACATTCTCAAGTTGGTAACCATCCAATCTAATACTTGCTGAAGATATTTCATCAATCACCAACTGATAAAGAATATGAAGTATTTTAAACATTTATTATTAAATCAAAGTCTTCAAATGTCATATGTAAAACATCGAACTGGTAAAAGTAGCAAAATCATCGGCATATTTTGGATTCCGAATCCAAATAGTGGAAGTTTTTGTTTTTGTTATTAATTGATTTAAAATTTCACTATCAAACTTGTATGGCAGTTTGATCTCTCTTTCATTAAGCCACCTTATCGGCAGTTCCAAAAATAAGTATTATGAAACTTGAAAACAATGTCGAAACAAGTACATGTCCTTGTTTAACACCAGTTTTCATTTCAAATACCCATATTTTTTACTTGTAGCAACAGACTATTTTATAATATAAATAAATTTTATTGGATGACCAATTAATTTCAAATAATATTATAAATCAGTTTATTTAATTGGATCAAATGCACTTCAATAAAAGCAACATATAAATCGTGTTTTGTTCCTGACATAATTCTTGCATTTGCCTGACAACAAAAGCCATACATTGAGTCTCTGGTAACCATTTATTTATGTTGTAGTGGATATTAATGACATCTTATGATAATTACTAAAATCTTATCTATTCCCTTCATTTTTAAAAATTGGAATAATAAAAGCACCTTTAGATCAAGTACATAACATCATGGGTCTATATATTTCTTTTTAAAAAAAAAAATTTTTGAAGTAAACACTGCCATTCCATTTTTTAACTTACATAGTCTTGTTTTGACTTTACTAAGCTGGATATCTTTGTTTAAATATAAATGAATAGATAAAATGGAAATATCATTAAAAATCATCTCAATTCTTGTATCATTATTTAAAAAATTAAAATACTCCTTCCATCTATTCAAAATGTAATTATCATTATATAAGGTAGTGCTGTTATTTAGTAAGACTGTTCATTGCATCAGAATGGCCATGATCTCTGAATGTCTGTATCTTCTTTGAAGTTTTAATCAATAATTCATTTTTAGACCTTCTTATCACTCATTGGACTTCTGTCTTCAGATCTCTATATTTATGAAGTTATATATTTAATTTATTACTGTTTCCCTTTATTCAAATTACTAATAATAAGTTCATTATCAGAAAACTAGTCATATTTTTTTTTTTTTTTTAGTGAACCCATGAATAGATCTGCTAGTATCCAAAACACATTCCATGCTTTAGTAATACAAGTCCTGATAATTGAAATTTAATAGATATAATGTATTCTTTTAAAGAATGAATGTCAATTTTTCTATAAATATGATTGGAATAATATCCCTGTTTTAATGCAATTATTTTAATCTTGAAACATACTAATCGTGATTTGCCCAACAATCTTTGCTTAAAAGTGATAATATAATGTGGATTTCTCTTGTATTCTCATTTCTAACCATAATATAATTATTTATTTTGAGTGTGAATGCGTCCATGTTCCTTTATAGCAGTTTTTCCGTCTAAACAGTGTTTGTGATAGTCGAGCCACTTGTAGCGCAAAAATTCAATAATAACAAACTGAATTTACAGCAGCAATATCATTATTTTTAAAAACTTAGCCCAAATCTACTATTTGTATCAACACTTGTATTAAAGTCTCCGAGAAGAAAAATGTGATCTTTTATTGGTGTTGCTATAATAATACTATCCAGCAAGGAATAAAAGTGTTCTTTTTCTAAAGCGCTAACAAAATGAGCGCTAATCTCATTGTGCAAGGCAAGTTTAAACACTATTAGCCTTTCACTGATGCAACAAAGAATTTCAAGAATAGAAAATACTAAATTAGATTTTACTTACAGCAAGTCTAATACCAAGCATTCTCCTTTCATTGACTGATCTTTTCTAAAAAAAAAAAATCCTTGTAGCCATCGACTTGTACTACTTAACTTCTTTAACTGGAAGAATTTCACAAGAGCAGATGTATCAGTCTTACATTTTGGCAGCTCCTTAGCATCCAATGCAATCTTCTACCACTATCACTGATGTTATTATTATTTCTACCACTGTAATAGGTAATCTACCAGACATGACAATCTAATACCAGACTGTGTGAGTCAGGCTATTTGGAAACCAAGTTTGCTAGACCTCATTTACTTTCATGGTAGGCAGGAGTATCCCTAAATAAAGCTGCCTAAACATATTATCTTTGCCAGCTGAAACTCAAATCATTACCTCAACATAGATCAGTTTACTAAGTCATTGCTTTCTTAATTCTCAAGGGGATCAGAAATATTGTGCATATACTTAAATTCTATTATCACAGTTATTATAGTGAGATGATCTATGGCATGAGAGGCTCATGGCAATTGGGTCCTGCACTAAAGTTTATGAAGAAGGCAAAAAAAGAGACAAAAAAGACTATTGGAAGCAGGTTGGAGAACCAACATCCTATGTTGCAAGGCAACAAGAGCCTTTGGTTGGACCTTGTTTATTTGGTGTTTTTAGTAGTCTTTTATATCAGATCATCGTTTCATAATGAACCATTTGTGGAGTCATCGGTAGTCTGAGCACAGCACCTGACATATATAACTAATAAATCATTGAAAAATTTTTTTGCATTTAAATAACTTAATTTTTCTATTAAATAAAAAAGTTTTTGTAGCATTATTTTTTTTATTTATTCATCTTTTTAATGAAATGTAAAATTGAGGATGTTTATTGTATTATAATAATAAAAAGGAGGTAAAAGATGGAATATTGTATACATGCTACTAAAGAAAGAATATAAATGTAGCTTCATGCTTTCTTAAATAAGTTATTGGTTTTATTTATAATTTTATACTAATTGTATCAACTATTGGTTTTCAAATTTAAACTGCTAAAATAACTAGATTAAGAGTCATCAAATTTATCCCAAGAAAATAAGAAAAAATATTTTCAAGAAAATTATTTGATCCAATCTAGAATATAAATAGAAATATATGTTTGTATGCAGAACTTAGTCTTCAAAATTATAACATTCATAATTATATTTCCAAATTTGTACTTTTCACCTTAGCTCAATCCTATTACAATTATCCATCAGAACAACCTCTCTCACTATGGATGCATTTTGTAACATCCCCTTCACTTTTTCAAATGAGCAAGACATACGTAGCACGTTATAATTTAAATTATATATAAATTTTTAGATATACTTCAAACTTCTATTCTATCACACCTGAAACATATGATCAACGCCATGTGAAAAAGATAAATAATCCCCAAAATGTGCATTTTTCGAACACATATCTTTATCATTTGTTTAATATTGTATAGATAAAGAATTACTATAGTACTCCCAACTTTGACATCAACAATCTTGAACAAAATTATGATATTCATAATTATATGTTTGTATTTTTTTTAATCTACCAGATAAAACGATAATAATACCATACTGCATAAAAAAATTAAAAATTCTTACTAGAAAATTCATCTCTCAAATGAAATAAAGCTGTGAGAAAAATTTAATCATTTGGTATGTGAACAGATTATATAATGTATTATAATGGTCAACGGAACCTCCCTAACCTAATCTGCCATACCAGGGTATTGGAACCTAGAAAATTTATATAATAGGCAGATACGCACGGGAGAGGTTACTCTTTTATCAAACCGCAAGTCCTAGTCACTAGCTCAGGAAGAAGCTGAGCTTAAAATATCACTCTGAATGCTAAAATTTCTAATTCTTAATTTTAAATATTAATAAAATATATAAAATGAGTTACTGCCAAAATTAATTCAACAAAACACATTAAAAAGGAAAAATTCTGAAAATTAAATTAATTAATGAATATGTTTGATTTGAATTATATGCACAGATGGGAGCATTTAATAGATTTTACAATTTCAATATTTTACTAAGCATGAACCAACCCAATTTTTTTTAACCTTAGGCTAAAATCTCGCATTTAAACCAATGCTAGCTTACTGATATACCAATGTGACTGATATAAAATGAGATTATTAGCATAACACTATCATACAGGCATGAATTTACATCTGTTGCAGCATATCATTAGAAAATAACGAATCATGGTGAGAAGGAATGAGTATCTTTTCCATGATCATTAATAAATTTCACCAATAGGCAATAACGATCCACTGCCCAATTGGTGATACAAAACAAAATTATTGAAATATATATATGCGATGCTCTGAAAAGGGGATAGCGATCTTTGCCGGCTTACTGTCCCAACCAGAGAATAAGAAAATTAGTGGCGTAGGAATTATGTCTACGACCATTGACAATGTGATGGCTACACTTTTTGGGGCATACATTCAGGTGGGTATTATGCCCTGTAAGATAATGCAGTACAAGGGAACGAGTATCCAATGCACCTGTTCAGATTACATTGACATAAAACATCCATACATCTATCCATCAGCACTGATTTAACTACAAAACAATTAGCCCAAATTTTACACACCTTAAACTAACATAATTTACAAATCTATGCAACCATTTATGCTTATTTTTAAATTATTAATTTAACAGAAATGTACGAGAATGGAAATGATATTAAACACATATATAAAAAAAAATATAAATAATTTAAAATTTTAGTCAGATAAGAGAGAGATTTTTTTTAAAAGTTAAGTGACACTTAAAATTCTTGAAAAGTTATATTATATAATTAATGTTTATATTTCATTTAAAACAAAAGTTTATACTTTCCAATGCTGTAGGTAAAGTCCCTCTTTGCAGTCCTTGATGCCTCACACAATTCAAAGTTATTTCCATTTCATATTGTTATGAGCTCATCACGTAACCATTTCATATCCTGCATGGTTTGAGTAGCGGTAGAAAAGCAGATTCCGAATCGTAAAGATCTTACCCAGATCTGTCACTTCTGGTATCCAAACTATTTAATTTATTTTTTAATCCATTCAATTATTTTTATTTTATTTTAATGAGTTATAATAAATTGATTTTAAATACAAATTAATCTAAATCCTATGAACACTTGTTACTAACTACTTTAATATATGAGATTGGAATAGTAATCTTAGTTGCCTATAACATCTATTATTGCATATAAAATTTTCCTTAATCTCGATTTCTTTCTTTTATAAATTATTCAACATTGGATTTTCTTTATAATTATTTTTCTATTAAAAAGAATTCATATTTCATTTAAAAAAAGCTTCTTTGAAAAATTTCTGGACTAAGAGGAAGGTCTGGAAATGTTTTCAAAGATAACTTGACCCACACATCTAATTCTTTTTGAAGAGTAGCAACCCCCATGTCTCAATTTAAAGAAATAGTATTAGCATCCTTTATTTTATAAAGGCTTATCAAAGTTTTGTGCAAATTCTTAGTGAATTATATTAAGGCAAGTCCATGATTAAATATTGTCACTTGAACATAGTAACCCATTTCTGAAGGTTTGTGATGATGGTGTTGTAATTGTATTTTTATATTGGACTATTTCCATCATCTAATATGTGTATTCAATGTCTTTAGAAAAATTTAATTTTATTTAAATATTCCAATTACATTCAATTGTTAATAATAGCACATCAAACAGGTTAGAATATGCATAACATTTTGAGGGGTGTTATTCTTCCCTTTTCTTCAGGTGTTGCTAGCCTGATCAGTGACAGTACTAGCAAGGGATTTGAACCTGGGTCCTTAGATTCTTGATTATTGAATTTTAAGGTAACTCTCTAACAAACTGACCATCCTGATTGTTGTTTTTGGCAGGATGGCTCAGTTGGTTAAAGTGTTACCTTAAAATTTAACTCAAGAATCTAAGGATCCAGGTTTGAATCCCATGCTAGTACTATCACTGGTCAGGCCAGAAACACCTGAAGAAGAAGGGAGGATAATACCTCTCGAAACGTTATGCATATACTAATCTGTTTGATGTGCTATTACTAACAGTTGAATGTATTTGGAACATTTAAATAAAGTTAAATTTTTTTAAAGACATTCACTATACATATTAGATGATGGAAATAGTCCAATATAAAAATACAAATAGTAAGCCATTGTCTAATTATCTCAATATGCTTTTGGTCAGAGAACTTAAAATACATACATACTTTTATTTAAAAATTTTCTCAAATTTTATTTAAGAATTTTCTCAGATATAACCATGCACATTGCCTCATATTATAAATACAATAACTGTTTTTATGTGTGAAAATTGTGGTTTTATTTCAAGAAAATAGTATTAAATAAACAATTTGATAACATTTTTTATTTATTTACATAGTTTACCATTTAACACTGCTTTAAATTTATGATTTTATCCATAGACAGCGTACAGTATATGAAAGATATTGAAAAGCACTCTTTCTAGAACAGTTTGAATTAAGATAAACGCAAATCTCTGAAATTGTTAATTGTGAAAACCTATAAGTTGGTGAACTCCTTCTACTATCATATCTTTTAGTTCGTATTAATCCAATTCAGAAGTTGCTCGACAATTTATGACTTAAACTTGCTTTATTTTCTGATGTGAATATTTAATTGTGCGTATCTAAATGCGTAGTTCTCTATAAGATAGATCTATTATAAGATCGTTTTAACTATCTATTATTTATCAAATTGTATTTAGTTTATCAAAACCCTAAACATTCGATAAATGTCTGCAATTATGATCTTTGCACTTGAAAATAAAGCAAGTTAAATCTGCTTTGTATATAATTATTTCTAGAAACTTATGGATTGTGTTCGTGTTCTCTTGAAAGATGTGGCACTATGAAGAATAAAACTTGAATGCTAGTTCAATAATTCTTGTATTTTCGTTATTTAAAATTTCAAAGATTTGTTAATGGAAGATTTAGATTTAATTCAAATTACTCTACAGAAGAGTTTTTTTATTATTTAAAATTCTATATTATAATACTTTTAAAATGCTTTGTCATTATGGTGTGGCTGTTTTACATTAAGAATTCTCTACCACCATTAAGATCATCTTACTGTATTGCTCACCAAGACATTACAATTTAACTTTTTTAAAATTTTAACATCTCTTAAAATTTTTAGAAGAGAAAATTAAGAGCCATAATTTATTCTTTGTGATCCAATATATTATAAATAATTTAGTAAATAAATGTCTGACAAAATATGTCATGTTCGTAAATAATTTTTATGTTGAAAAATTAGTCATTTATTCACCATTTTATTTTTCCCATTTTATACAGATATAAAACTAAAATACTCAACAGAAATATGTGCCCAAAACTTTTGTTTAACTAATAAATTAAAGTATTAAATTTTATACTAGTCAACTTCTAGCCATCTTACCTTCATTAATTTAAATTATTGCATTAAAAACCAAGTAGTGTGCCAATTATTAATGAATTATGTATTGAAATTTCTTAGAAAATTGAATTCAATATGATAGAAAGAAATATTAAGGAAAAATTATAGGTATATTAATTTGCACATAAAGGTTATTAGTCAAGTGTTGGTAGCCGGGAGGTCAGCGCAGCTGCCTTGCAAGCAGTTGCTTGCAGACAGTTGTTGCGGGTTCGCTTCCCGGCCGATGCTTTGACATATGGAAAAAAGGTTATTAATCAGGGGTTTAGCTACACGAAGTTTGATTGTTTAGGTTTTTTAAAATAAATAATTCTATTAGAATGAATGAAAGCTACCGGAAATTATTATATATAATAATTTGTTTATTATTTCAGCAAAAGCTTTTGTATATACATTTCTACTGAATAATTAGTTTTATTACCATATATAGTAATAATGATAAAATAATTATAAATACATATATATATATAATAGTTCTATATTTCTGTTAATTTATTAATATATACAATTTGTAAACTTAAGAGCATGCTATAACTCTAAACAAGCTTTTATTTTTTTATTATGATAAATGCTACTACAAGAGAAGGCATTCAAATCATCTTTATCTTAGATTGTCCCCATCCCCAGACCGGTTTTGACCTATGGGTCTCTTCAGTGAGGAGTTGGGACACTAGATCCAAAAAACCAACTCAAGCTAAGCATTTATCTAAAAGGTATTTCTCAAGAAGAAGATCTAAACCTTTAGACATCTGCATGTCTTTAAAGTCAGCTCTCCAATTGAAAAAATTATATGGGCCTGAACTTAATTCAGATACTCCATATATTAATAGGCTTAGCCATTTAATTTAGCCAAAGCCCCAACAGCAAAATAATAATAGTAATAATAAAAAGTCAGATGTCACATGACTTATATCTAGCTTGCATTTACCAATATGTAAACTTAAGAGCATGCTATAACTCTAAACAAGCTTTTATTTTTTTTATTTTTTTATTATGCTCTTAAGCTTACATATTGGTAAATGCAAGCTATATATAAGTCATGTGACATCTGACTTTTTATTATTACTATTATTATTTTACTGTTGGGGCTTTGGCTAAATTAAATGGCGAAGCCTATTAATATATGGAGTATCTGAATTAAGTTCAGGCCCATTTAATTTTTTCTGTTGGAGAGCTGACTTTAAAGACATGCAGATGTCTAAAGGTTTAGATCTTCTTCTTGAGAAATACCTTTTAGATAAATGCTTAGCTTGAGTTGGTTTTTTGAATCTAGTGTCCCAACTCCTCACTGAAGAGACCCATAGGTCGAAACCGGTCTGGGGATGGGGACAATCTAAGATAAAGATGATTTGAATGCCTTCTCTTGTAGTAGCATTTATCATAATAAAAAAATAAAAGCTTGTTTAGAGTTATAGCATACTCTTAAGTTTACATATTGGTAAATGCAAGCTATATATAAGTCATATGACATCTGACTTTTTACGATTAATATATACAATTGTAAATTGATAGATGCTAATCTCATAATTTGGTATCTTTTATGTAAGTTTTGTTTTACAAAAATATATGTGTCTGTGTGCTTTGCATTATGACTGGAATTCTCATTTCACCGGACAATTATAGATTTCATTATCTTGCATGTGAAATGCAGTTATATTATTTGTATCCTGATACTCCTTTGATGAATACAATTCAGAATTTTCCGATAATGTGGAAGTTTCTGTCATTTTGGAATCATCATTAGATTTAGATTGTCCCAAAGTACTATTTTGAACATATCCATTATCATCGATGGACGGCTCCTGATAATTATTTAATCTTTTCCTTCTCAAATCAGATTGCTCTAAATTAAAAATTAAATTTTTTTGATTTGGTTGATACTCTTCTATCGTGTTATTGCCGATTTCAACATGAGAATATCCTTCGGCATCAATATCTTCTCGATGGTATCCTATGTAAGTAATATCTGTATTTCCTGAGTGGGGCAATTCAAAATCAAAAGCAGCGTTATCATATGAAATTCGATGCTTTGTATCTGTTGTTTTAAAATCTGAAATTATTTGTTTTTCCAATTTTTTTTTCTTTTTTTTTTTACATTTTGGGATACAGCAGCATGTAACGACGACTACTATTATAGATGAAATAGAGGCACTGGTGACTGCACTAGTGATAACTGGTGTTACTATGGAATTGCTGTTTGTTTTTTTTTCTACACATTGATTTTTGGGGATTTCGTCATAATTACTGTCAGCAGAAATAACACAAATCCAATAACAGGTGTCTGGGATTAGATTTTTAATAGCATATTTATAAGTACTATTTGGTAATATTTTACTAACTGTAAAATTTTTACTTTCAAAAGACCGATGTATCACAAGAAATTCACAATTCCATATATTATCTGTTTCCCACTGAATATTCATTGAATTTTTAGTAACAGTAATTGTTTTAATATTGAGATACCCATATGTTTTTTTCAACGTTCTAATTTCACTGCAATGGTAATCGTAAAACTCCTGGTTGCCCGTTTCTACAGTGGTATTTAGGCACACCACATAAATAGTACCACTAGTTAAATTATTCAAAGGATGTTTACTTACTGAAATTAAAGGTTGACTTTTCAAGAACTCTGGAGAATTTTGAGGTCTGTATTGTAAAATAATTTCTTTGATACGGGCTGTAGTATACATTTTCCAATTGATTATTATGAAATTAGCATTGACTTGTGTAGCCCAAATATCTATTTCAAGAGAGTTTAAGCATTTCAGCTGCTCAGATTGCAATTCGAGTAACATTTTACCTGCAACACTTGCTGGTTCCGAACAAATAATATCTGTCTGGGATGTGTTTATCAAATCTAAACTAATTTGTTTTTGCAAAACATACAGACTGTCTTGACGCTTTTTCCTTTTTTTTAATATGTGTTGGATTTGTGAAGGTGATACTTTTAGAAATCGTTTCTGTATCCATTCAATGTGACAATCACAAACCAAAGGATTACCTACAAAAAATAATAATAATAATATTTAGTAAACAAATCTACTTAATAAGAGCATATTTTTTACCGAGCACATAAATAATTAGTAATCAATCTTTATTAGTTAGAAAATATAAAATTTAAAATTAATAAAGTTCAAACATGTCTACAATATTATTTTAATTTTCATATCTTTCTATTCATGATTTAATATTGAATGAGATAAAATATTAAAAGATGGATATTATCATGCACCTTTACAAAAATATTATAGATATATTTGAACTTTATTAAATTAATATTATGCTAGGTATAACTGAATAAATTTGGTTATTTTAGAAGCCTTTACCAATGGTCGCAGTCATATATTTGAAATATAATAATAATTATAAATAATATATGTTTATGCAACTCGTCTTATATATATATACTAATAAAAAGCAGGCAATTACTTCTCTATAAAACTGCTTTAATATTTCAACCAGCAGACTGGTTTTCATCAGAAAGCACAACAAAATGGCTATTTCCAGAATTTAAGCGCTAAAATATTACAAACATTTACATATCAGATAAGAAAATTAATTCCTATAGGCTAAAATTCTTTATACAACGATTCTTATCAATTAACCAACTGATAAATATATAAGGAATAAATGTATAAACAATTGTGTGTTTTTTATTAGTATTTTTATATTTTTCCTTGAATTAGTTAATATATTATCTAATGAGCTTGCCAATAGCTCTTAACAAGCTTTTCAGAATATCCCTAACCCCAGACCCGTTTCTAGCTTCTGGCTTTCCTTGGTGAATTAAAAACGGTTTGGGGTTAGGGATATTCTGAAAAGCATATTAAGAGCTATTGGCAAGCTCATTAGATAAAATTTATAATACAAGCTATATGACTTGATTTCTTTGCAATATATATATATATATTGTAAACCAAATCTCAAGTTGCAATCAGACAGAGGCAAAAGACACTGGGTTGAGATGAGTGTGTTTGAATGGAGTAAACTAAAATGAATGTATATTTGTTTTATCCTTCTAATAATAATTATTATTATTTGAAATAGTAATATATAAAATTACTACAAGGATTAAATATTTCAGGATAGCTTTATAGATTTAACAAAGTAATCTTAATGTATTCTTATGTGCACAAACTATACTGCGATGTGTAAAGACTTACTCATAAGATAAACGAATGTGTATATTCAGATATGGTTAGTAATTAACTCTCTCATTCCCAGATGAAGATAAGTTAAAATCAATTAATTCTCAGGGTTTTTAACTATACGTGATTAAATTATTTATTTAATGAAAGATAAAAGTGATAATTATAATTAACTTATCCCAGGTATGATCAAGATATCAAAAGGATTTGGTTATATCTTATCACACCGTATTGAATTTGATATTACAATTAAAGATGAAAATAAGAAGTGATGCAAACGGATTTAATACAGAAAATTAATTTATTAAGGTGGAAGTATGACCTTTTATTTCGATAATATGTAAAAGATGATGATTTCAGTAATGACAAACAACTTAACAGTTATATATAAAAATAAAGCAACAAAATATTAGCAAACAATAAACACACTTATATCAAAAATTCTCTGCAAATAATTACAAATATTATTTGTTATCTTTAAATAATCTAATTTTGGATTACAAGTATGTGTGTGGTCAATAAAGTGATATAGATACAAAACCCTATTGGAAAGGGTTGTACGCTCTTCAGTCAGTGCTTACCATTAATTATAGGTGGATAAGAATGTTTTAAAATGTTCTTAATTTTTTCTCACAATGACAAGAAATCCACTGAGCAACATTTTTACCAAAATCGGTCTAGTTTCTTAACCCTTTTTAGGAACAAGCAAATTGTTTACCTAGTAGTTATACAATACTATACAAGCATATAACTTCATAAAAATCTGACTGTTGCATCTCTTTGCTGGCTTGACTTGCTACTTTATCTAGCTTATACTATACATTAAAGCTTCAATATTTAGGAGCAAACCTCAAATAACAAATAAAGCTTAGAGTCATTAATACCACAAGAGTGGTATGCTGCAATGTATAACAACCATCAAATAAAGATAAGATCCCCTGGTGATTCAATTATTTGCTTATGACATTTTATGATTGAATAACTGAGGCTGAGAACATGGACAAATAAAACATAAAATACTTTAAATATAAGTTTGTGGGGTTTATAAATTATGACAGATATTACATTTATACTAACTAATAATATAGGGTAGTTACCTGTACCTTTTTATACACCAGCATTCTTTTGAGAACTTTATTATAATTACAACAATAATGAGATTGTAAAAGACCCAGAAAGAGACCACATGTGAGATGGATGGATGAAATAAGTGTGCAGGGATGATGTGGAGAAGAAAAGCTAAAGATCGGAGAAGATGGATTGGAGAGACCTTCATCCTGGAGTGGATTGATAATGGTTAATTGTGATGATGACAACAATAATGAACTATATTAAAAAATAATTCCATAATTTAAGAATAAATTTCAGCAAATAATCACTTTTAATAGATAATTTCCCAAATTCCATGCATAGTCAAAGTCATTTTATTTAGGCGTATCACACTTCTGATTGTAGCATCCAAAGTTTGTTGGAGTTTTTACTGGCAATAATTTTAATATTGTACATTTAACAATAAATCCTCATGATAGAATAATCCATTAGGAAGCACGTGTAAATGGAATGATTTTCCAAAGATTTGCATTAATTAAAATTACTGCTTATATTCCAGCTTGCATGGGTGTAACAATTAATCCTTTTTAG
This sequence comes from Epiperipatus broadwayi, assembly GCA_028023455.1. NCBI lineage: Eukaryota > Metazoa > Onychophora > Udeonychophora > Euonychophora > Peripatidae > Epiperipatus > Epiperipatus broadwayi. Next base: position 5,425,904 of record JAQFVV010006270.1, read on the forward strand.
AAAATGTTGTTTAACACATTATAACATCTCTGTTATATTTCTTGGTTGTAGCATCAATAATGATGAATCCATTATCCTTGTGCTGGTGTTAGAGCTATAGTTTTGCACAAAATAAGCAAGTTAATCCTTTGGAAGCAATAAGTGAATACTATCCTAATGGTAAGTGTTGATCATATACTCTGAATGCAATGGTATGATAATCCATTAATTGAAAAAATTGAATTCCCAGCTGGTTCTCTTATTAATTTACGAGACCTTGCTGAGAATAAATAATCCGTTGACTCATATTACTTTCGCTAATCTTCCTTAAAATTTTAGACAACTTTTATATATGAAACAATTATATATTGAATATTAATCGATGGTTTGTACAGTTTTAACATTCTCTAAATCCATAGGTAGAGGCAGTCAAGGTTATTCCAAATAAGTTATTCCAACTTCAAACAAAAGACGAATGATTTCTGAAAATATTTTAGATGCAGCAACATGCCATAAGCTATTTTTAAAATTCCAGTGGTGATTTCCATTTAAATAATATTCAATGATAATCTGTTGTAATTTATCCATTTAGCCTGATGAGAAGAAAACATTTTACCAGCTAGGCAAAATGCCCAGTAAGTTTCTCTACTTTCCCATTTTGAATATGAACAAGATGGCTATTTTTAATTTCTAATCGAATATAGTTTTTAACGCACTGGCAGGGGGGTGATACTTATAACTTTTTAGCATGTGATCTGTGATGTCATCCAATATGATCCAGAATTCTTTGCATTTCACGATTTTATGGGTAAAATTTGTCCCGTTGCTCTGGTAATAAGCTGAAACATCTGGGGATTTCCAAAAAGTGCTAATTTTTTAGACATCAATTTAAAATAAAATTTAAATATTAAAAATTTCAATATTATACCTTAATTTAGACTATTATTCTACTAAAAAAATATACAATTATTTATTTTACTTGTAAATAATTTAGCATCAAAATATTATATACTAATCATCTTTGACTAAAGTTCTCCAAATTTTATTAATAAATTGATCCAAGAAATAATTTATTACCTGAATTTTAATAATTAATAAAACAAATTTTGTTGGATCATTTTATGCTAGTAACTTTCTAAATTGACTAAGTTTTTAAATACAATACTTTCACACGCACACACATTTACATGTTTAAAAGCGGTGTTAAATTTTTCTATCCTAACTGAATTTAACATTGGTTCTATAATCATTAAATTACTGCTTTAAATATTGTTTTTAGGATCTCCTATTTTATATATTTTTCACAAATATTAAATTTATGTGTGTGTGATTTCTGTTGGCACATATATAAAAAAAATTAACTCCACTTTTTGAAAAGAAAAAAAATAAGTCGCACGTATTTTTGCTACAAATTGATTAATAAAATCTGTTCAGAAGACATTTTGGATAACGCTCTACCGTTCTATTCTGATAGGTAGAATTATAAGAAACTATAAATTCACTTTTAATCATATCACCTGTCATTTTACCATTTAGAGTGATTGATTTACTTAATTTAACAGTAAAAGAAAGCCAATATTTTTAATATTTTTTTTTTTACACATTATAGTATTTTTTTATTAATTCCCTTAGAAAAATATATGGTTACAATATATATATTCACACACGCACACACACAAATGCATAAAATGTTTTGTTATAATAAAATAAATGCATGTGCTGATCGGTGTGACAAGTTTAGAAAATCTCAGAATCTTTTTATGGACGAATAATTTTTTAATCAAAATCGATACTTAAAATAATTTCTATATCTAAATTATTTATAACTATACTTCAAAACATCAGGCACACAATAGACTCAAGCCCTGATTTAAACATGATCAGTGAGAGTTGACATATTTACAAATACGCTCTAAACTTCAGTGATTCACTTAAGTTTTTTAAACTCTTACTGGTGGGCGAATGCACTGAGATTTATAATATTTAAGAAATAGCGCATTATCAGAAGTTGACTTCCGCTTTAATAATTTCTATACTTCAGTAAAACAAAAAAGCATAAGTAAGTATAGCTTTTTATATAAATGCAAAAAAGCTAGTTATGATAGTCATTCTGGTAACTTTTTTAATTTTGTAAGTAAATTTATAAAAATTTTAGGTTTATGACTTGTCTCCATGGAAGTTTTTTTTTTTTTCATGAGAAGGATAATTGAATAGGGAAATAAAATGAATACAAAAAAAGGTATTGTTGTTTTTGAACTGGTAGGCTTTGTAAAAACATTTTAAGAATAATGAGATTCCCAGAAACTGGAATAATACATTTACATCATAGTCGTATTATTAATACAGATGGAAACATAATGGATGAAATTAATCATAGAATTAAACTTGGTTTTATACTAAAAGGAAATATGCCTATGGGTTTGAAAAGGAAGGTTTTTAATAAATGTGTTTTACCAGTTCTTATTATGGATCTGAGACTTGGACACTTAATAGAAGAGCAATACAGAGACTTCAGACCATTCAAAGAAGTATGGAGAGATGCATGTTGGGAGTAACAAGAAGTGATCGAAAATGCAATATATGGGTAAGAGAACAAACAAGTGTTACTGACCTCATTGAAAAAATTAAAAGACTGAAACGGAGTTGGGCTGGATATATTGCTACAACAGATGATAATAGATGGATAATTGAAATCTTAAACTGGATTTCAAGAGATTGTAAAAGACCCAGAAAGAGACCACATATGAGATGGATGGATGAAATAAGAAAGTGTGCAAGGGTGATGTGGAGAAGAGAAGCTAAAGATCGGAGAAGTTGGATTGAACTTGGAGAGACCTTCATCCTGCAGTGGATTGACAATGGTTGTTGATAATGATGATAATATAATACAAAGAAGTGGAGAAGATTTAGGAAATTGTTATCTGTTGCCTATAAATTTTTCATAACATTTTATGAAGAATATTAGAAACAAAGATTTTTATAGTAGATTTAATAAATATGAACTTCTATTATATTTAGATTTTCTTGATTACGAAATGGCTTTTTATTCCATGAGTATATAGGAATTAATTAAAGCTTTAAAAAAGAAAAACTCCAGGAAATTGAAAAAAATTGAATTAAAATTATAGAAAAATGTTAATTGATAAAGAAATTTTACATTTCTAAAAAATTGAATATTGAAAGATGTATACAACTAAATTAATTTATCTTTTCCAAAATTATTTTTGACATTTTTAGGAGTTTGAACAGCACTGTATTATTCGAGAATTTATGAATAAAAGTTTGTCAGCCGAAATATAGGCTTGAAAACAGAATTTACTAAAATTGGAATTTCCTAAGTTCATTGACAGTTAAAGGAAAAAAAAATTGAAGAAGTGAATAATTGTTTATTTAAGCTAATTAGTTTAGATTAGAGCAAATATACAGGAGTGAAATAAATTACTTTACGTGTAAAGAAACGATGTTTTTGTAACATGAAAAAAAAGCTTTTAATCGGTATACCTTTCTCAGTTTTGACTTATGGTTTTAAAACATAGGTTTTTTCCATATGTCATAGCATCGACCGGGAGGCGAACCCACAACCGTATGCAACTAACTACTTGCTTGCAATGCGGCTGCGATTACCTCTAGGCTAACAACGCTTGACGTTTTGATTTCTAAAATGAAACAAAGATATCACAAGTGACTCAAAAGATCATGTTAAGAAATACGTTGGGACAAAAAAGAAGGAAGGGAATGAGTCCAAAATCAAATTGGTATTCTTAATGTTGATGTAAAAGTGAAGACGGGCCTGGTCACTTAAAATAAATAAATTGTAAGAAAATAGTGAGATATTGGTCTATTTTTGGAATGTATATATATTAATAAATGAATGGTTTAATGGTATTTGATTTATTGTTTTTATAGTGTTATTCATCCCTGTATATTTTGTTTTTAGGAAAGTGACATATTTCATTATTAGCTCAGAATAGTTTTATTTCAATTTACTGGCCAGCACATTGAATGGTGGTTGACTAGGGGCCAGATATCCTAGAGAAAAATCCTAATTCGAAATTAACCCAGTTATAGGTATGGCAGGTATATCTTCTTTGCATCATGAGGCTCTTCTATGGGATTTATAAATTTAGACTTTATGAAAATTACAGTAGCATAAATTGTAAGAAAATAATGAGATATTGGTCTATTTTTGGAATGTATATATATTAATAAATGAGTGGTTTAATGGTATTTGATTTATTGTTTTTATAGTGTTATTCATCCCTGTATATTTTGTTTTTAGGAAAGTGACATATTTCATTATTAGCTTTTTTTCCCCACAATTACAATAATTGTTGTTTTATTTCCCTAGAGCTAATTAGATTTTTCAATAATTTAAGTTGATCAGAAGTAAGAAATTTTATTGAGGTTTGTTGTAACTGTTCTGAAGAATCTGGAATTTAAAAATATGATTTTTAAAAAATATATAAACTGCTCTTCTTATAGAAGTACAAAGGTTTTTTTTTTTTTTTTGCAAGTATACATAGTTTTATAATAATAATAAAACTGTTTTAAATGATTTGTCTAAGTCACCAATATGGAAATCACTATGGACCTGCTCCTATATGGAGGCAGTAAGGACCAATGAGCATTTCACTGAACAATCCTATGAGTAATTAACCCTATGGCCAATCCTATAAATAACCCAATGACAAAAGCAGCAGGAAAGTTAGCAATCTAGAAGATCCAAGTCCATATCCCAATCCTTACCAATATATGCAGCAAAAATGACAACAGCAGTATGGGTCCATACCACCTCCTCAACAAGGGCTTAGTCCATAACTATCCACCTTCATAAGTTCCCTACCCAAATAAAGTATGCTAAACAGCAATAGTACCCTCAAGCACAAGCTTACTCAACAACCTGCACTGCAACCTCAACAACCAGTCAGAGGTGTACAGCCATCTGGACATCCTTATGCTAATAATCAAATAGTAGTTTCTTCAAGGACAATTAAATAGTCAACAGCTACCTCAGTATGACCAGTTTGGCAATCAAAACTTTCAGCGGGAGCTTATGAATTTTTAACATTCGCTTATTCCAGGTGGCCTTACACCACCTTTAACTCCAGCTTCTATTCCTGCCTATTTATCACCCAATCAAATATCAAGTCAAACTTCCAGGACATAAAATCTCCAGTCCCACAATTAAGTGGAAATTATGTAATAGGACAGAATACAAAAACAATATATCCTTGGAGTTATTTATGTATATCTTTAGAAAAATTATCTGTACTTATAATATTGTAGAAATATTTTCTGGTATAATGATTAGGACAAAATGTAAAAATATTGGATCTTGGAATTATTTAGATATATCTTTAGGAAACCATCTGTATTTGTAATTTGTAGAAATATTTTCTAGCATAATGATTGTTAATAAATTGTAAATCAAAAATGTAGTGTTGACGTGTTTATGTGGAGGCAAAAAAAATTTAAACATGAAAATTCAACATTGGAAAAGATAATGTATGTATTCCGGTTTCGAAGAAATTTCACCTATTTGACTCACGCTTTCTCTGTCTCCAGATACTAGTACATCATTGTTATACACAACAGATACAATTCTGTCTTTGTAATAACTAGGACAGATTATTCGTAGAAAGAACTTTCTGTATTTAAAAAAGAAACTAAAAGGCATATAAGAAATGTACATCTGAAACAGAAGAAAAAGCAAAGAAATTTGTATAAAATAAAGAAAGTGGTGAATTTGGTTATACAATAGAATATTACAAGTGTTAACATTAAAGCTGTATAATTTTAACAAATAATTTTGTATTCTATTACTTACTGTATATAAATTTATAAGTTTATTAATAAACAAATCTTAATATAGACTTAATATTTTAACAAATTGACATTTTAGTGTTTATGATCTTTAAATGATATTTCACCATTTAATAAAATAGACCATATTTAGAAGTAGAATGTGCACTATTTTATTTTGAAAATTAAAACTAGAAATGATCAAATAAAAAAAAATTAAAAATTATTTAGCTTTGAAAATTTGAAAATATATATATATATAACATAAACAAAGAGCTTTGTGATAAATGCTTAGCAAGAGAAAGCACTTAAAATATCTCCATCAGAAACCACACCCAAATCCCAGACTAATGGTTTCATGCTTCGGCACTCCTCAGTGAAGAGCCAGGGTAGATCTAATGTCTGATAGAGATATTTTAAATGCTTTCCCTTGCTAAGCATTTATCACAAAGCCTGTTGAGCAATTAGAAAAGCTCTTAGTTTATATTTTACCAGCTTAAAAAAGAAATGGGGTCGACTCTATTTTTTATTGACAATATATTTATAATCTTTGCTTACAACAACATGATTTTTTAATTATAAATTTAAAAGAGAAATTAAATCAATTTTAAGTTTGCTCTTTATTATTTTCTATTCTTGAATTTTATTTTGAACCTATTATATTGTTAATCAAAACATTTTTTCGAAGATTAACATTGTTTAATACTAAAAGGCTTGGAAAATCAATAGCAGGTTGGTGTGGCATGGAGGAGGCGTGAGACTATCCACAATGTAATAATGTTTAATTTAAAATGTGTTTTGTGGAATGTCTTGAGAGATGGACTGCAATAGTCTTTAAACCCAAGTATTATCAAAAGCAAAATAATAGCATTTTGAAAATTATATTTTCATCCATATTGTTTGATGGAGTGGTTTGGGTTACTGCTTTAATTCTTCAGCTAATTAGAAAGGATTTTAATAAATAAGATAAATTAATGAGAAATTTTTTTCTCCATACAGATTTAAAAAATATCTCTAAGAAGGAGATGTATGAAGACAAAGTATATAAAATTTGAACTATATGTGAAAGAATGTGTTGTGAATATATAATTATCACATGCTGATAGAAATTCTAAGATTTAGATGAATAATTATATCAAAATATAGAAAACAAAGAATTATTATTCTTAGATCTGCATTACTCAAATTAATGGTTAATTTCTTTTTTCTGAAATATGAATGATCATAAGATACAGACTTAAATGATGTTCATTGGATTTTTCAAAAAAAAAAAAAAGATATATCATGAATTAGAAGAAATTAACAACTACAAATTCCTTGTTCAGATGATTACTTCAGATGGAAACATAATGAATGAAATTAATCCTAGAATTAAACTCGGATAGAATGCTTTTCATAAAAATAACTTAATATTAAAAAGAAATGCCTATGTATTTGAAAAGGAAGATTTTTAATAGTTACATTTTGTCAGTCTTATTTATGAATTGTAACATTTGGTCACTTAATATGAGAACAATACAGAATCTTTAAGCCATTTGATGAAGGATAGTGATGTATGTTGGAAATAACAAAAAGGGATTGAAAGTAAAATACTTTAGATGATAAAGATATTATTGATGTCCCATGGTCAAAGCCAGAGAGTAGTCCTATCACCAATTCATCCATTTTTACACTCGGTTCTCTTCATTGACCAGCCCTTTAACTCCATGTAACCTTCCCATTTCTTATGTCATCCAGCAATGTCACTCTTTTATGTCCTTTCTTATTACTTCCACTCACCCATTCCCTTTAAAACATTTTTCATCCAACTACTTTTGTCTTAATAATTCCAATGCATACCACTGTCTGAATTAAATATCATATATCCTCAAACATTAAGAAATGTTCAGCTATGTTCCCTGTGAATATGTATTAGAGTATGCATCTCAAAACAGTTATTTCAAAAAGGTACTTTTGAAAGTTTGAGGTGATTTGATATTTTCTTCTTAATGTATGTCCAATTCGGTTTTGCTGATTGAGAAAATTAGAAATAGAAAGTTTTATTTTTAATTTCCTCAATCAATCTTCATTTTTCATTTACTCTTTTCAAAATTTCATTTGTTATTTTGTTCATTCAATTGATTTTTTCCATTCTTCTCCATGACCACATCTCAAAGGCTTCTAATCTCTTCCAATTTTATTTTTAAATTATAATATAAACATAAAATTGCATACTAGTTCATTGCAATATATATATATATCATATTTATCTTAAAAACCATTTCCTCTTACAACTCACATTTTCTTAATATAAAATCATGTTTTAAAAAGAATTCTGTAATCTAATTTTCTATGTATTATTTAAGTATCAAGTTCCACCATATTTATATCCATTTTATTTTTTACATATCAAATAATATTTGTAAAAATCAGTCACATGTCACATGACCTATATAGCTTGTATTACCAATATGTAATATATAAAGAGCCTGCTAATAGCTTTAAACAAGCTTATTTATTTTATTTTTTATGATAAATGCTACAAGAAAAAATACCTGAAGCATTTATCTATGATGGTCCCCATCACCAGACCGTTTTCGAGGTATGGCTCTTGTCAGTGAGGAGCTAGGACATTAGATTCAAAATACTAACTCAAACCAAGCATTTATCTAATTCTTAAATATTAAAAAATAAGATCCAAATCTTCAGATACCTACATGTCTTCAAATTCAGCTCTTTAACTAAAGAAACTATATGGGCCTGAACTAAATTCAGTAATAATCAAAAACATTTTTTCCCATTTATTACTAGTTGTATATCTTATCATTAAACTTTATCTTATTTTTTTTTTTACTTAATATTGTAATGTTTTCCATCTGACTAGGCCTCTATATGCAATAAACTGCATGAGTTGATCAAGTTATGCAAAAAGAAGAAAGTTTCATTCCTATTTCTAAAAACATAACTAAATTTCTTGATCAACTCTACCTAGTAATTGTTACGATTTACACTATCGACGAAGTCAACTTTTATTTCTTTTATAAGGGTGCCAGGATTCATGTAGGAATCCACTGAAATATGTCTCATCATGTATCGCAAATAAAAAAGAAAAGTGTTTTTAAAATAATCGGTATTATATTTTACCATAACTAGAATTATTTTTTTGATATTATTATTCCTGGAGTTTATTCAAAACATATTGGGAAAGGTAAATTATATTTTCAAATCTTACTAAACTAATATTAATAAATTCAATAATAATCATTAATCACTATTATTAATAACATACAATGAAAAAAGTTGATAAAAGTAAAATCTCTTTTATTCTAACAAACTAAAAATATTTTTAAGTTAAATAATTAAATAACATTGGAAAGTACACTCGCTAATCCAGATAATGAATCGATTAATAAAAACAGATAAAGTAATTGAAGCAATTTAATAATGTTCACTTCTTATGATTCATTTCCAAGATCTTGTATAAAATTCTTTAAAAGAAAGTCCTTGAGTACGAAAATTAAAGTCTATATCAGGATTGTATTATAAGCTTATGTAAATAATTGTTTGCAAACTTTTAAGTCACAATCAGGAAAAATTACTCTTAACTTACCGGTAAGTTTAGTGAGTTCACGAAGCTTTTAGATTACTATGCATAGTTTTTTTTTTTTTTTTTTGTGGGAGGATGAGCTCGGCTGTCGGTTATAAGTTGATCTTGTGGTCTATTCTACTGGTCAGTCACGAAAGCTTTTCTGGTGTCAATCTTCAGGAACGATGTCTGCAGAAGCTCCAGTTTACTCCAATATGCAGAATTATTTCAGTGTAGGCTGATCCTGGATATATTCTGTTGTTATCCAGGACCGACCATAAGAAAAACAGACAAAACAAGACTTTGATCAAACTGGCCTCTTCCTTTTTATACTCTAGGTCCAGTTTTCAGACTTCTGTGCTTACCTTTTGTTTGTCAAAAATATACGTTGATAATCTTGTACATTCTTTATAAAATTTACGTTATAAAGTCTTTATTTTTATCAAGTCTTTCGGTCATCTTTAATTAGCTAAAATATTTTTCTAATTGTAATCTTTTTACTTTTGGAATTCTTTTAATTTTCAATTGTAATCTCTTTATTTTTGGAATTCTTTTAATTTATCTGGATCAGTAATCTGCATGTCATTTATTCTTTCCAATTTTAACTTTTATTTTTAATTACATAAAAAAAATGTCGAAGAAAATTTTAACTGTCAATTGTACGTTTAAAAAAAATTATACTATTCAAAAAAAAAAATCTAAATTTACTCTTTTTTAGCTTTTACCAAATGCCAATACGTTTGTGCCATATATAAATAAACGGTACAATATAGATTATCAACAAATCTATTTTCTTTTTTCAACTGAAAATCTATTATTAAAGGTATATCATTTCACGTATATAAATACTTTCTTTTATACATTCAATCATTTTCATTATAAAATCTTTATGCTTAAATTGTTTCATATGTATATAAATTGCAGAATTTTTATCATTTAAATATTGTTTCAATTTTTTACTTAATTTATTTTTTGTACTCCTAATATATGACTTCTTTTATAGTTTCTAAAACAATTCCAAATATTTTCTAATATAAACTGGATTCATTATTCCCAAAATATTATAATCTTTATTATTATTTATTCAACAAATTTAAACATTTTTTTTTAATAAACAGAACAAATAATTATATTTAAAAACATAATTTTAATTTTAAAAAAACATTTAAACCAATTTGAATTATTTTCCCGTTTTATCACCGCTAAACTTCAATTAAAGTAGGCTATGAATATGGAGACTTAAGTTCTCTGAAAGCGCTTAGCCATATAACCCTTTAATAATATTTTAGATAAGCTTCACTTTTTTGCGTAAAGTGCAATTTAAATTACTTACTACTCAAAGGTGAAGTAGAAAACTAGTATTTAATTTTACTTTATTATTTTGTCAATATTTTTATCACAAAATAATCCATTAATAATATTATTAGGGTAATCATTTGAATGTAAATTAATTGCTCTATAAATCCTATTGCTAATAACATTAATTATTATTTTTGTCAATATCTGAATACCAATTATTCTTATATCCATGGAATTAATTATATTATTTTCTATTAGTAAACATCATTTATCTTCTTTATTATTAATGTACTTTAAAAAATTATTTGCTTTTCTCTTATTGCCATTAAATATCAAACAATTGGCTTATTACTACTACAAACAAAATATTCCTTTTCAAAATTATACATATAAACTCGTAATTATTCAAATGGAAGTCAACCTCCGATAATGCACTATTTCTTAAATATTATAAATTTCCATGCACTCGCCCACCGTTAAGAGTTTAAAAAACTTAAGTGAATCACTTAATTTAGAGTGTACATTCTATATACACCAATTCTTACAGACCATGCTTAAATCAGGGCTTGAGTCTATTATGTATATGATTCACTTAAGTTTTTTAAACTCTTACTGGCGGGCGAATGCATGGAAATTTATAATATTTAAGAAATAGCGCATTATCGGAGATTGACTTCCGTTTGAATAATTTCAAAGTTTTCAACGCTTTATAATAATAGATATATAAACTGGTAGTAAAAAAACTATATGTTTACAATAAATCACCAAAATTTCATATAACTGGTAAATTTCAATTTTTAACTTAATTTCCTTATCTCTTATATATAATTCAATATTATTAATAGCAATTTCTGATCAATATTAGTATACCTACTAATAATATTTAATTTAACAAAAAACACATTCTTAAATTCTTTATAATAATTTGATAAAATTAATAAGAATTGACAAACAGTATGAGTTTAAAAATGTTTTTAGTAATAATATGTTGAATTTAAAGAAAAAGATACTAGAAAGGCATAATGAAAAATTTAATGTTTAATAAGAATAATTTTAAATATAACAAAAAAATAGTAAGGTATATTCAATTTCAGATTTTCCACTCAATAGATAACTTTTAGCTAAGTGCTTAGCTTTGGGTTGGTATTTTTAGATCTAGTGTCTGAACCTACCCTGACACCTCTCTGAGGAGTGCCAAAGCATGAAACCATGGGGAGGGGTTCCTGACAGAGATATTTTAAGTGCTGGCTCTGGCTAAGCATTTATCATAAAGCTTGTAGAGGAATTGGCAATCCTCACTGTTTATAACTTACAAGCTTAAGAGATAGGGTCATGTGATCTATGAATTGATCTATGACTTTTATTTTGACTATTTAATAGTAAGGTATTTCTTAATAATGATATAAATAGAATCAATGTGAAGAAAATTTTATTAACATAGGAGACTTGATAAAGAAGAAATGGATTTTGATTTATTAAAATGTACCAGTTAGTAATTATGATATATAAAAAAAATAATTTCGAAATAAAAGCAAAAATGCCATTAATTGAGAATAAGTGTAATAATAATTTTATATATGGTAATATAATAATGATTTTTTAATTAATGAATTAAAATTTGGAATTAAAAAAATTGGAATATGATTTAGAAAATAAAAAACAATGTTATAATTACAGGTAACGGAATGTTATTAAAAATATAAAAAATAAATATAATGATTTATGATTTTTAGAAGAGTATAATATCAAATGTTATTTTAACTAAAGAGCAATGTAATAATAAGATTGCTTTATTAAAGGGTGATTGTTTTGAAAAGATTACAAAAAATGAAAGTTTGTTAATGAATAAAAGAATTAATAAAATTTTAATACAAACGGAACAGGAAATGTTTAGATTAAAAAGAATGGATGTAAATTTGTGGGGAAAAAAAAATGATTTGCCTAAAATTCGTAAGCCAGGTTTACCAATGAGACCAATAATTAATAATTATAATATATATTATGAAAATATTTCAAAATAAATTTATAAAAAAAAAAAATTGTTTAATATACAACTTTATATAATGAAAATAATTCAAAACAGTTTATTAATAAATTGAATATTTTTTGAAAAAAATAAAGAATTTAGGAATATATTTTTTGTTAAATTATATATTTATCTAGAAATTTCTATTAACAAGCTTGTTGAATTATATATGAGATAATGAAATTTAGTTTAAAATTGAAATTTATCAGTTATATAAAATTTTGGTGACTTGTTGTAAAGATGTAATTTTTAAATATGAAAATAATTTTTATAGACAAAAAATGGATTAAACACTATTTAATAGATAAAGTTTTTAAAGAGGATGAAAAGAGAATATTAGAAAAAGGATTGAAATATATACCTGTGAGAAAAATTGAAATGCAAAAAGGTAAAATGTAAATTAATGATAGATAGATTAAAGCATTTAGGTAGTGTGAATAATGGTAATGAGAGAAAAAGATATGGGTATGAAAGGATGATGAAGAAATTTCAATATAGAATGGAATAAGAGTGATAAATCTAGTTATGATAATGAATGGGAAATGATTATGAATATGAAGAGTAAATATAATGATGTGATGTTCTTAAAAGGAGATAAAACTTCTAGTATAGTAGTAATGAAGATAGAAGAGTATAGGGAAAAGATGGAAATATTATTAAACGAGGATTGTTTTGAAAGGATTAAGAAGAATGAGGGGGTGGAGAAAAATGAATAAATAAATAGATTTATAACAGTATATAAAAGGAAATGTAATTTAGGTCATATGATAAAAAATAGGAATATTGAAAATATGAATGGTATTTATAAAATAGAGTGTTTGGATTGTAAAAAAGATAATAAAGATGTATCATATATTGGTGCAACAAAGAACAAATTAGAGACAAGATTGAAACAGTATTTGGAGATAGGAATTCTAATGTAAATATACATAGTAAGGAAGTTGGACATATAGATTTTAAGATTAAAATGTTGGAGGGGGTTAGATTATATAAAGAAAGAATGGTAAAAGAGAGTTTACATATAAAAAGATATAAACCTGTTTTAAATAGAATTGGATAAGTAATGCATAAAGAATTATTTTTGGAAATAAATATAATTTTGAAGTATATAAGAAAGAAGAAGGAAATAAGTGTTTTATTGTAACAGAAAATGTAAAAAGGGAAAGTTTTTTTGAGAAGGGAGGCAAGTAAGGGTGGTGTATATTTTATGTTTTAATTTAATTGATTTTAATATATTTTATTTTAATTTTTATGGGGTTTATATATTTTTTTTTGTGTGTGTGTTTTATATTTTTTTGTTTTTATTATGTGAAGTTTGTTATAATGTAATATGTTTTTTCTAGATTCTTGAAAATGAGTATAAAGTAAAAATAGTTGAAAAGTTGGAACAAGTGGATATATATATACAACAAATAAAGTTTTTGTAAAGAAAAGAGGAAGTGTTTTAATTATAGAATTATATGGTTATCAAGATAGTATATACAATTAGTAATTAAGGGGAATGAATATTTTGTGTTTTTGGTTATTTGGCATGTAAAAAATTCAATAAAAATTTAATGGATATAATTATAGGTAATTAGATTCTAGAGGTTTTTTTTTTTTTAACACATGACATGTGAATTGTCAGAGGGAATGGTTTTATAAAGTAAATATTTTTTTGTCTTTTTGATTATATAATTGATTGTGTATTTTTAATTAATTTTTTTTTTTCCATTGAATTAGTATGGAATTTGTTTATATTATATTTTAATTGATCCTTGATAAAGTCTATATGATGTAGTCGAAATGTTGGATATTTGATGTCTTTATATAATTTATTATAATAGTTCATGTAATAAAAACAAATTTTAAAGAAGTAGTGTCAAAATTGTATTAATTTGGATTAGGTGGACTATTTTTTGAAAAGAGTGGTTTTATTTTAATGAGAATTAATATTCTAGATCAACTAAAAAATTTGTATTTGTATAAGAAATATTCAGTTTATTATACATTAAATTATTATAAATAAATTACAGATTTTGATTAGTTTGTCACTTTGATCTAAGATAAAATTGTATTACTATGCAAGTAATTGTAAATATAGGGGGTTTGAACTTAGACTTTCAAGCACCCTTCAACTATCCATAATAGTTATTTAATATTTACTTTTGACAGTTTCCATGCTATAATGTTTTAAAGGTTAATAGATCGCTCAACCTCAGATTTTATATCAGTTTATAATTGTGTATATAAACACAGGAAGAAGTTTCTAGAAAGATATATATTTATATTACTTTTCAAACAATCATAGTATGAATGTATTCAATACATATCAAGTTAGTTGACTTTAATTGATCCAAAATATGTATGCAAAACAAACTATACTAATTTTGTTTAGATGATTTATGTAACAGATTTGACTTTTATATACCAGATAACATTACAAAAAAAAAAAAAGTCAGATGTCACATGACCTAACTTAGCGAAGCTTGTTAAGAGCTTATTTGCGAGCTGTACGTATATAACAGATAACATTACTAAAACCATACTAAAGGTGTTAATTGGTAAATTAAAAAAATTTCAAACAATTTTCACTATTATAATTTTTAAAAAAAAACATATAATTTGTTTTCAAATTCAATATGAATTCAAATTGACAGTTTCTATTCGAAATGAATATTTACTACTAATATTTGGATGAGTAGACATATTTTTGCAAAATTTCACAAACAATTTCATGTCACTTATCAGAAAAAAGGATCTCATTATGTTGAACACAATTGCAAAAATTAATTTGAAGTTTTATAAATATACAGTACAAACTATAAAAATTTGTGAAATTTAGTAAAAAAATAGTTAATGAACTATTCCCACTTGTCGCTGGTAGTTTTATTGACTTGCAATGTCATTGAAAAATTTAATGCTGGTTTTTTAGTATTTTTTAATTGATGAAGTCAAGTAACAGTGTTAATATTATTTCAGTAACAAATATTATTCTGAAACAAACATTATATTGTTTTCATAGAATAGATTACAAGAATTTTATACAAAAGTTTTTCATAACTTAATAAGTGAAAAGAAACCAGTCCCTGTGTAAGAGGGGTGTAATGAAAATTACACTACAGAAATATTGTTCATTACTTTCATAATTTGTTTTATTCATGTTGAGAATAAATTTACATGCAGTAAAGCCATGGTGTGCTCTACAATAATATTATTTCTGTTATATACTATCAAAAAAATACATATAAACAAAAAATATTAAAAGTGTTATCTAATGAGCTTGCTAATAGCTCTTAACAATCTTTTCAGAATATCCCCAACCCCAGCTTTTGGCTTCCTCAATGAGGTGCTAGGATATTCCAAGCATTAGATTTAAAATACCAGGTCAAACCCATCACTTTATCTAATGCTTAACTATTAAGTAGAAAATGTGAAATTTTCAGACATCCATGTCTTCAAATCCAGCTATTTAACTTATAATAGCCATATGGGACTGAACTAAGTTCAGATACACCATATATTAATGGCTTTAGCAATATAAAATTGTGAAAGCCTTAATAGCAAAAAATATAATTGCAAAGAAATCAAGTCATATATCACATGACCTAATTTAACAAACTTGTATGACAAATGTTATCTAATGAGCTTGCCAATAGCTCCTAAAAAGCTTTCCAGAATATCCCCAACCCCAGACCGGTTTCTGCTTCTGGCTTCCTCGGTGTGGTGTTAGGATATTCAAGCTATAGATTTAAAATACCGGGTCAAGCCCAGCACTTTATCTAATGGTTAACTATTAAGTAGAAAATCTGAAATATTCAGATATCCATATGTCTTCAAATACAGCTCTCTAACTTAAATAGCCATATGGGACTGAAAAAATATTAAAATTTATAAATAAATTTTACAATATGGCAGCAACTATTTTTTTATCTCGGGGAATATTGAAGCGAAATAAAATCTATCAAGGCTCTATAAACAGTGCTTCTTAAAGTAATTAATATTGAGATAAATTTAAAGTTTTAAGATAATTGCATTCTAATGTTAAGAAAAAGAAAAAAGAAAGGCATGAAGTTATTTGTTCAAGTATTCTTTCTTAATAATAATTTTATTATCTTCCTTTAACTTTAAAGTTGTGTGCTTTGAATTAATGTCTCACCCATCACATGAAATAATGTGGAGTATTTTTAATCATGCACAAACAAAACTATTTAAGGTATTAGGATATTTTTGTGGTTGCCTTCCAGAGCTAAAATTGAAATATAAACAATAATTAGAAACTGGTAATTCTTATCTACCATCCTTTTTTTTTTAAAAAAAAAAAAAAAAGGAATTGCAAGTTTCAGTAATTTTTTAGGGAATTATTGTTGAAAAAAAATACACTAAAAAAGTGTTATAAGCCAATTTTAAATTTCATTTTAGAACATTTTTATTTGAAATTCCATCTGCTCTTCTCGTGAAAGAAAGTTTTTAAATTTTAAAATTCTTGTAGAGTCAAAAAAAAATTAAGTAAATGTATTAGTGTATCCATATTTTAAAAAGTTTGGTAACAAATTTTTAGTATTGATTCTTGATACATTTCTATGCCTAAGACTTTATTTATATAAAATATTTTAGTTAGTCTATTATTGAACAGTTGTGAAAGTAATTAAAAATGCTAAAAATTTTATTAAAAAAATACAATATTAAATCGTACAAACTGGTATCCTTCCAGATTGATTTTGCTAGACTAAAACAAATCACATAATTCTTATCCCTTCATTTTATACTTTTTGAACTTTTTAAAGCTAATTCTGAAAGCTTGAGCAGTATTGAAGAGTAACTTTGTTTTAATATTTATTGTATATACTATTTACTATCTAAACATCACATGATCACCATTTCTTATGCTCGCTCATAACTGTTATTAAAATAGGCAAAACTCTTCATACTGAAGTGCCACTTAGTGAGAGTCAGAGTAATCTGACGAAATCCACAAGCTAGAAACTAGTCTGGGGATAATGAATGAGTAGGCACTAGATAGGGATTTTATGCACAAGCCTTCTGGCATCCATTGATTACTCTGGCTTGCACTGAGTGGCAATACGTATAGAGAGTTTTGCCTGTTTTAATAAGAGTTAAGAGCAAGCATAAGAAATAGTGATCATGTGATGTTTATTGGCTTAAAACCAATCCTGCCTAATAGGATAATGATGGCTACGGTTATTAAAGGATCAAAGACACCAAAATGTATGGGTACTGAACTGAGTTCAGACCTATATGACTATATAAGCTGATGAGCTTGGATTGGAAATATTATAGTGTTTTCAATTCAAGTCTCATAGTTTTGTAGTTAAGTAGAGATAAAAGGTGACTACTGGAGGGTTGCATTAGATCCTAATATCTAGCTTCAGTGCTCTCAGATCCAAAGCTCTTCACTGACGAAGGCCACAAGCCAGAAACAAGTCTGGGGATATTGGATGAGTAGGCACTAGATGGGGATTTTATGCACAAGCCTTCTGACATCCGTTGATTACTCCGGCTTGCACTGTGTGGCAATAGTATAGAGTTTTGCCTGTTTTAATTATAACGTTGTTTTTTATCTTATTACCAAAATCACATTTTTCTTTATTTTGCTGTAATATCCTATCAGTACAATTTATCCAAACTACTTCAAAAAGTGTTTTTTATCTTGTCATTTTTAGCTAATATATAAAGAACCTCATATAATCTTAATTAATACGATGCAATTCATTATTGATAAGGGAACTGTATGCCCACAATTTTTATTTAAAAAAAACAAATGGAACTCATTATCACAATACTAATTGAACATAACTCAAACTGATAAATGAGGGAAGATATAAAAGTATACGTCACTCAGGCATATTAATTTATTTAATCTTAAATAAATTAACATATGATCTGTTCCCTTGTAATTTTGTCTGCATTAAAAGAGATATAATTAATTTGCCCTAATTTAGATTCAAATTTTAATTGCAATTAAAGTTTAAATATTTAACTATTCAAGAAAAGAAATCTTATTACTTCTACTTTTTCAAAGTTATGCGGACTAGAAAATAAATCATCAATTTCCATTTTTACATATAATTAAATATTAAAAATTTTGCCATAGGCTGTATCAGGGATTAAAAATAGTTTCATTAAAAAAAAAAAAATCTAACTCTATGACATAGGAAATAAATTTTTAAAAAATTATAGTGCCTCTTAGTTCAATGGTCTTTTTATTATTATTGAATAATAAAAAGTTTAATACTGTATTGGTAATTTATAATTGATTATTACACGGAGTAACCTAAAGAAATCAGTAGATTGGAATAATAAAAAAAGATATCTACTATATTTTGCTCACTGTAATAGGATTAAAAATTGTACAGTCACATGATGAAGAGTTCATAAACTTGTTTTTGATTAATGAAATGTATATTATATTTTAAAATGTGAACAAAAGTTATAGACTAATTGAAATATGATTGGGCTAGAAAATATGATGATGAATTTAAAAAAAGAAATTGTGGCATAGAATTCAAGATGTAGAGGGACATAAAAATTAAAATTGGACTGAATTTATTATGTGATCAGGAATATTTCCTCTTTACTAACTAGGAGGAAATGGAAAATGGATGAATTCATTATGCCATCAGGAATATTTCCTCTTTATTAACTAGGAGGAAATGGAAAATGGATCCCCCCCCCATATGTCAAAGCATCAGCCGGGAAGCGAACCCGCGACAACTGCCTGCAAGCAACTGCTTGCTTGCAAGGCGGCTATGCTGACCTCTCGGCTACCAACGCTTGTTTCTTTGTTAATGCAAATATTCAAACCGAAAGTACAAACCTTTTTTTTTTTAAACTTTATGTGAGGAAAATGTATATATATACTACTGAAAAAATAACTTGGGGATTTTAAATCATGTCCAGAATAATGTTAAATTTTAGTTCTAATATATTTCAGCTAAAATATTTAAAATAATGTTAAATTTTGGGAATGCATTTGCAGTGCTAATATACCATTATATATATATATATATATTAAACAAACTTAGATTTTTTTAAATAATGATTTACCTGTAGCTTGTTAGGCTTTTAAACATGCATTTTAGAAAAGAAATAAAAAGCCATGATTAATTGTTCTTAACGTTATTAATTTCTATTGATAATCCCTGTAATTTAGTTTTTAAAGTCGTTCTTTGTTGTTATAAACTTTTTTATATATAGTTTATATTCTGTAATATTACAAAATTATCTCATAAACATATGCAGTTTATAGTTTGTTTGTTTTTTAGCAGTAGTAATCTTTTTTTAAAAACACATGTGCATTGATCACCATTTCTTATACTTGCTTATAACTGTGAAATGGTGATCATGTGATGCTTATTGGCTTAAAACCAATCCTGCCTAATAGGATAGTGGTGGATATGGTTATTAAAGAACCAAAGACACCAAAATGTATGGGTACTGAACAAAGTTCAGACCTATATGGCTATATAAGCTAATGAGCTTGAATCGAAAATATTGTGTTTTCAATTTAAGACTCATAGTTTTGTAGTTAAGTAGAGATAAAAGGTGGCTGCTGGAGGGTTGCATTAGATCCTAAGATCTAAGTGCAGTGCTCTCAAATCCAACGCTCTTCACTGACGAAAGCCACAAGCTAGAAACCAGTCTGGGGATATTGGATGAATAGGCACTAGATAGGGATTTTATGCACAAGCCTTCTGGTATCCATTGATTATTCTGGCTTGTACTGAGTGGTGGTACTGTATGGAGAGTTTTGCCTGTTTTAATAACACTTGCATTCTTGGATTACATGTTTGGGTTCTATTGCCCTGCGTAAACTAATGTAATGGTAGAAGCGCAGTTCTAGCTTATAACTCTTGCGCAAACTTTTTATGAACTCCCAATGAATTAATCATTCAACTATTTTTTTATTCTATTCTTCCTTTTTGATTTATGTTTAAATATAATAACTAATAAGTAACATCTCTTTTAATATATATTCCAGTTACATAATATAAAATAGTCGATCTGAGTTAAAATATTTTTGATTGCAGTGAAAGTTTTTAGACAGTACACGCAAATATGTAGTAAATGAATCCAAACCAAAAATATACAAACAGTGTTATTTGTATTTAGAAATACAATGTCTGAATCAAACCGCATAGATAAAAAATGACCTTTATCTATCATACTTGAAGTTGTGATTTTAAAACTACTCTAATTATGAAGTACAGATTTCAGTAAACTTAGATCTTAAAACCTGATAAATAAACATTATATTCTGTATACAAAGCACAATTAAAAATAACCAATTTCTGCTTCGAAACAACTCCCCAAGTAAGTATATAAGAATAAGTCAATGACTGCATAATTGCTAGTTGAAATTCAAATATAATAAACGAATACAAACCAGTGCTAGAATATATGATCAGCGCTACCTATATTTTGAAACATAAAGTTTTAATTATGCAACGTAGTTAAAAGGATATCCCCTATTAAACAAAATATTTTTGACATTTAGATTCAAGAAATTTTTTGAATTTCCATCCAATATAAATTATGGGCATAATTTTGTGACTTGTATTCTTTAGTAAATATATATTGAAATTGTGTTAAAGATTTTCATTTCTTTTTCCTTATCTTAAATTGAATTTAACATTTCTTTGCTTCTCTCATGTTTCAAATGTAATTTTTTAAATGGCGGAAAATTATTAATAATTACTATCCCTACTATAATTTAATAAATTTTCTTCAGTTTTCATAAATTAAAGCACACAACAAAGAATCATTTAAATAAACTTGCAATTAATGCCCACCTTTTGTAACAGTGCTTATCTATTCATCAGATAAAAAATGACCCAAACATGACCCCCACATTTATCTGTGATAAGCAGGGGGGGGTCTATTCTTTGTGCATTATGTAAATAAAAATGTTTTAATTTTTTATTTCAACATTCTAGTTTTATATCATCATCATTGTCACCCATATAAATCCACTGCAGGATGAAAATCTCTCCAAGTTCAATACATCTCCGATCTCTAACATCTCTTCTCCACATCGTCCCTGCACTTTCTTATTTCATCCATCCATCTCACATTTGGTCTCTTTGTGGGTCTTTTATAATCTCTTGGAATCCGGTTTAAGATTTCAATTTTTCATCTATTATCATCTCTTCTAGCAATATGTCCAGCCCAACTCCACTTCAGTCTTTTAATTCTTTCGATGTCAGTAACACCTGTTTGTTCTCTTACCCATATATTGCATTTTCGATCTCTCTTCATACTTCTAATGATCTGAAATCTTTGTATTGCTCTTTTATTAAGTATCCAACTCTCAGATCCATAAATAAGAACTGGTAAAACACATTTTTAAAACATCACATGGTCACTACTACTGTATGGAGAGAGTTTTGCCTGTTCTAACATTTATTAAAAACCTTTCTTTTCAAACACATAGACATATTTCCTTTTAGTATTAGGTTATTTCTACCAAAAGCACTCCAATCAAGTTTAATTCTATCTTTAATTTCATTCATTATGTCTCCATCTATAGTAATAATCTGACCAAAGTATTAAAGTTGTTAACTTCTACTCATCATAATCAATCTTTATTTTCATCTTTTAAGAAAATCCATTGATCATTAATTTAGTTATTTTAACATTTACCTTTAGTCCTACTTTCTTACTTTCATCTAAGCTTTATATAAGTAACACTAAATTAATAAAACCAGTTTTCAATTAATCATTTAATTCTAAATTACAAGAAGTACCTCTAGACATTGCTAGTATTAACACGACACATAAAATTAAAACTTTTCATTAATTTTTTTTTTTTGCTAAAAATTGTTCGCAAATCATCAGAAAGACTTATGTAAACAAAGTTTTAATTAGATGAGAAATTGGGAAGTAGGTGAAAATTGAGTTACAAGATTTATTATGACAGACTAAAAGACAAAGTAATTTTAATAAATAAGGCAGACTATTATAGAATTATTGGTATAAACATAGTCTTAAAAGTATAGTTGAGGGAGCTGAGAAGTGGAACACTTCTAAGTGAAGAAGAAGAGGACAATTGATATTTTTTTAAAATAAAAAAGGATATTAGAAAGAAAGTTAGTAACTCGGGAGAAGATGTGAAGCACCACGCTGAAGACTATAAGGATACAAAACTAGGAGGCCGAATAAGAAAAGAAGGAAAAATAATATTGTTTTTTTTTTTGTTGTTATTATTGTTAATGTGAATATAATTATTAGATGTTAAACTTAGTGAAAAGGTAATAATTTTAAATATCTTTGATTTAGATATTATGATATATTGATATATTTGGTACTAATTACATAGCCGGGCTTGGCCGCTTAATGTCAGCAGTTTTTTTTTTAAAAAGCAATGACAGGTAAATCTTGAATTACTAAAGGAATTAATAAATGTAGGTATATATTTACACTTAACATCATGATAAAACAACCCAACAGAAAGAACTTGTAGATTATGTTAGAGTACTAGCAGTGAGCAGCCTTGTAAGCTGCAAAACAATTGGTCCGGAAAAGTTGATTGTCTGGTTATTTTAGCATGATCTCAAAGATAATAAATATATATTATCAGTAATTTGATTGGATAGTTTGTTTAAACTTGCTTATAGAATAGTTTATTTAATATTAGCACTGACAGCAGGAGGGATCATTGTTTCAGATTTGCTGATGAGATGACAAGAGTTTATGCTTAATGAGAATGAGGTTAATAAAATATTATGTAGGATTGACAAAGCTTGAAGAATGCTTGGGTGAAAATAAATATGAATAAAAGCAAAGCATTGAAAATAAATAGCAAGAAGCAGAGATTATATAAAAGCTGAGATTATATAGATTAATGATTTTAAATATTTGGGAAATTGATTATCTGATGATAAAAAGTAATGATCAAGAAATTATAAAGACAATTGCAATGGTTAACCAAGCTTTTAATAAAGAGAGGAAGTTCTTCTCCCAATTATTAGAATGAGACCTTTAAAAAATTTGAAGTATGTGGAGTAGAAATGTAAACAGTTAGGAAAAATAATATAAAATATTGAAGGCTCTAGCGATAAAGATTGGAACAATACGATTAGCAGTGTAGAAATGTTGAAAAGAGTGAGTTTAAAAAAAAAAAATTCTGAGAAAATTACTAAGGGAATTAGATTAAGACAGAAGAATTATGAAAAACTGAGAGTATGGGGAAAAGAAATAAGAAAAAAATGATTTTACGATCTTAATGAAGGAAAAGATAAATAGCTAATTTTTTAAGAAGGGAGGAAATATTGGATCTTTCTTTTGAAAAATAACTAATGATCATAATTCGGTTAAATATAACATTAATAAAAAGAATAGGTAAATAGAAAAAATACTAGAATATTTTAATAATCAGATAACTATTAAGATCAGGAGGAATTTATATGATATTACAATTGTTAGATATTATGAATTGATAATTTAATTGATTTAAAGTGACTTACCTTTTAATAATAGAAAGTTAATAAATTTTGAGGAGTCTTCATTGGTTCCCAATTTCGTAAATGTTTCTTGTGAAGCAAATTTGATAAGATTGTGCGAAAGATCTAAAAATTTTAATGAATGCAATGAAGAAAACACTCGACCATTTATTTCGGTAATAATATTATAACTAAGATTTAGAAAAAACATTTCCATCATTCCTTCAAACGATGTTTCTTCCAGAAGTTTTAAATAATTGTTTGAAATATCCAATATTTTAATGTTTGTTGAATGTAATGCGTTAGGTATTTGCTCAAATTTGTTGCCACTAAGATAAAGTACTTGTAGATTCGTTATCATCATGAGTAAATTGTCAGGAAGATGGTGGAGCCTATTGTTACTTAAATATAATTCGCTCAAAAGCGGCAGTTTATAAAAAACTGCTCCATTGATACTTTCTATTAGATTATTATCAAGAACTAGGATTTTAAGTTTATTTAAATTAATAAATTCCTTTTCTTTGAGTGAAGTGATTAGATTATGATCGAGTCTCAACTCATTTACGCCTGGTAAATGATGAAAAATCTCTTGGATATGACTAAGCTTATTGTAAGATAGATCAAGAAAATTTAGACTTGGTAAATTATTTAAAGCCAACGGATCAATTTTATTAATAAAATTATTTTTTATTGTTAAACTTGTGAGATTTGCAAGATTTAAAATAAAGTTTGGGAGAAGTTCTGTTAAATAATTATTATTAAGTTGCAAAATTGTAAGTTCTTTAATATCGTTGAAAGATTCACTCTTTATCAAATCTATATTATTGCCGTCTAAATTGAGCATTGTTAAATTATATAGGCCCTGAAACATGTCTGCTTTCAAATAAGTTAAATTGTTATTATTTATTTCTAAACTTTTTAAACTATGCAAATATGAAAAATAATATGTCTCGATATAAGATAAATCATTATAGCTAAGGTTTAAGTTTTGAAGATCTACCAACGATGAGAATGTTTGCTTTTGCAAATATTTAATCTGATTATTGCTGAGGTCTAATTGTTTTAGATTAAACAGAGAACGGAAGCAGTTGGTTTCAATATTTATTAATTTATTATACCTTATGCTGAGCTCTTCTAGATTATCCAGTTTTAAAAATATATCATTTTTGAGTAGTTTAATGTTATTGTTGGATAATAATAGTTTTTGAAGTTTTGGGAGAAAACGGAAAGCCCCTGCATCAATATTTTCTATTGTATTATGTTCCAAATATATATTAATAAGTTGCAAAAGATTTGCAAAAGTTCCATTTTTTATATTACTTATAGAATTAAAATTCAACCACAATGTTTCAAGGGTTTCGTTTAAGTTTTCAAATGTTCCCGGCTCTATATAGGTTATATTGTTGTGTTGTAAATTTAAAATTTGTAAACTTTTAGCATATTTAAACATGTTTGCATTGAGATGCGACAGTTTGTTGTATGTAACAAATAGTTGAGATAGTTTTTGCAATGAATTTGAATTGAATATCTGTGATGGAATTTCCACAATATCATTATCATCCAGTTTCAACGTTTTTAAATCCTCTAATTTATCAAATGCTTTATTTTCAATTGTTGAAATAAGATTACTTTTTAACGACAATATTTTTAAAAGTGGCATGCCACTAAAAGCTTCATTCCTTATTGCTGAAATTTTATTTTCTTCAAGTTCAAGTGTGATAAGATTTGTGAGTTGTTGGAAGGTGTTGCTCTCCATATTTATTATGGAGTTGTTAGAAAGTGTAAGTGTCCTTAGATTCATAAGATTATTAAATGTTCCTTGTTTGAGATACGATAGATCATTATTGTGTAAATAAATGTTCTGTACTGCTGATAAATTTGAAAAGATTCCATGATCAATGTGGTAAATGAAGTTGTTTTGTAGATTGATATTTTGTAATTTATTCATATTTGTAAATATATTCCTGTCAATTGTAGTTATGTGGTTGTTATTAAGGCTTAAAACTTCCAAGTTTTCGAGTCCTTCAAATGCTTTCGGTTCAATTAAATTGATTTGGTTATTTTGCAAATATAATTCTTGTAGGATTTGTAAAGAGTGAAAAATACCATTTGGAATGCTTTGTATTAAATTGCCACTTAAATTTAGCTTGATGATATTTCGCAATCTGTAAAGTGCCTCTGGTATCGTTTGAAGATTGTTATTTTGTAGAAATAAATGCTTTAAACTTGTTTCTAAACCTACAAAAGCTGCATCTGGAACAGAAAATATCCCATTATTTGATAAATTCAAAAACATAACTTTCTGAAAAGTAAATCCGGTTGAGGGCAGTACAGTAATATTTCCATCTGTCAATTTCATGGACATGATTACATCATTCATCATCAG
Organism: Epiperipatus broadwayi; assembly: GCA_028023455.1. Taxonomy (NCBI): domain Eukaryota; kingdom Metazoa; phylum Onychophora; class Udeonychophora; order Euonychophora; family Peripatidae; genus Epiperipatus; species Epiperipatus broadwayi. The sequence goes on from JAQFVV010006270.1 coordinate 5,452,402, forward strand.
TACCAGCAATTCCATCTGTTTTCCATTTAATCCTTGACAGTCAATTGACATTTGAAGTGAAAGAGTGCATGAACAATATTGTAATAATTCGTCTGGTGGACATTTCAAAATTGCAGCAGTTTGCATCTGGAGAAATACTACAATCCATATAGCTACATTATGTGGTCCACTTTTGACCATTGCCTATAATATAAAAGGGAAAGAAAAAAAAAATTAGTTTTTTAAGAAAAGATGTTGAAAGAAAGGTTACGAATATATGTTTAAGAAAAGATTTTTATAATGAATTTTTACAAATTTGTCTAAAAGAATAGAAAAAAAAAAGTATATAAATTCACTTTGGAGATTATAATATTTATTTTCTTCAAAAATATTATCTTAACTGTATTTACTAATAACTCAAAAGCAGTTTAACATCGTTATTATGAAATTAAATTATAGTTTTATCATTAAAATTTAATTTTTAAGTATCAAAGTAGAATGAAATCTGTATCCATCGTTTTCTTATGTATTATTTTTCTGTATCTTTTTATGATCTTGAAATCAGTGCTATAGAAATTTTTTTTTTCTTGATCCCGTCATTCATCAAGCGTCATTTCATGACCTCCATTCACAAATGAATGTTTTCCCATATGGATAGTTTTTTTAATAAATTTGAAATTACATATAGTAATTTTTGTTCACCATTCTTTCCTTTGGTCTAAATGAAGATTTGAAAATTGTTATCAAGATGAAAGCTTTATCAAGGACAGTTACAAGAGCTGTTGTTTAAGCTTTAGTCAACGTCGGCCTCACTTTTGATTTGGTTTATTAAATTGTGTAATTTTACTGTTCTACTTTCTTTTTAATTATTAGCTTATATAACACTATAGTTACAATATATATATACCCCAAAATTATTTATTTAATAATTTAGAAGAAAAGGTGAAGAGACAATTGGATTTAAAATGTGGACATGTACTCTATTACAAAGGCACAAATATGGGAAATACAAATGGAGTAGCATTCATTATAAATAAAAATTGGAAGAACAACATTGTGGAAATTGATGGTGTATCAGACAGAGTGAGAAGATTGGTTATTCAACTTAGTAGTAGATACCAAATGTGCATAATTCAGGTTTATGCCCCAACAAGTTCTCATAGTGATGAAGTAGTGAAGATTTTTATATGGATATACAAAAGGCTTTTGATCACAGTAAGCAACAATATAAAAGTATTATGTGAGAATTTAATGCTAGAATTGGTAAACAAATGAAAGATGAAAATATTGTAGGTAAATTTGGTTATGGTAATAGAAATGAGAGAGGACATAGACTAGTGGAGTTTGCTGAAAAAGAAAAACTTTATATTATGAATTCTTTTTTTGAGAAAAATGTTAAAAAGAAATGGACATGGAGGCATCCCAATGAAGGTACAGCAGAATTGGATTATATTTTGACTAACAGAAAATACATATTTCAAGATTGTAATGTATTTAACACAGGAAGTGATCATCAATTAGTAAGATGTAAGATACGTGTTAATTCAAAACTAGAGAGACAAAAATTATTAAGAAAAACAATATTTACAGTTGATATTCCTAATCTTCAGAAACATTCTAATGAATTTAAATTAGAACTTGCAAATCGGTTTCAAATATTGATTTTGAATATAATTCAGATTTGAATGAAATTAATAAGAAAATAACTGATACACTTGTAAAAACTGCAACAAAGATAGCTGGTAGAAAAGGTTAGCAATTGACCAATAACATTTCTACTGAGACTAGAGAATTTATGAAGAAAAGAATGAATATGAAGATATATAAAAATGATGCATTAAAAAGAATTGAATATCTCGAATTTTGTAAGTTGCAAAAAAGAGTTGATAATGATATAAGAAAGTATAATTGTGAACTAGCAAGGAAAGCTATAGAAGAGAATAAAAGTCTCAAGAGTGTATAACAACATTTTGATATTGGTAGGAAACTTATATATGCAGTAAGAAAAAAAGATGGAACTATTACTAAATAGAGAATTGACATGAAATGAGTAGAAGAATTCTATCAAGAATTATACAAGTACCTCCTACATTTATTATATCTTCTGAATTGCCCCCAGTTTTAAATGAAGAAGTGAGACATACAATTACATTTATGCAAGAAAGTTCCAGGTAATGATGGAATTATAATCGATACATTAAAAGAAGCAGGTGAAGAAATAGTAAAGGTTTTGGCAAAGTTATATACCAAATATCTAAATGATAAAGATGTACCAGATGATTGGAAGAATGCAGTGTTAATATTTTAAAAAGGTCATAAGAAAGATATTAGAAATTACAGACCTCAGTCTTTTATCAGTTTTATACAAAATTTTTACTAAGATAATTACAACTTGTCTACAGAGAATATTGAATTTCAATCAACCAAAAGAACAAGCTGGATTTAAAAGTGATTTTAGTACAGTAGATCATGAGAAGTTATAGAAAGGACCAATGAATATGAGTTGCCATTATGCTTTGGATTTGTAGATTATGAAAAGGCATTTCATTCTATAAGCATTTCTTCATTGATTAAAGCAGTGGATCATCAAGATATAGATCCAGGATATTGCCATATTCTAAAGAATATTTATAAAAATGCAACAGCAACAATTAGATTACTAATGATACTAGAAAGGTTAACATTGAGAAGGGTGTAAGACAGGATGACTCCAGATCTCCAAAACTTTTTACAACAGTGCTGAAAAAAGTATTTTGTGGATTAAAATGGAAAGCTAAAGGAGTAAAAGTAAATGATTGTTTAAGTCATTTAGATTTTGCAGATGTAGTTTTTTTTGCAAATAATATTTCAGAGCTTCAGGAAATGTTGCAAGAGTTATCAGATGAAAGTAAGAAACTAGGACTAAAATTAAATGTTAAGAAAACTAAAGTAACGTTCAATGGATTTTCACAAAAGATGAAAATAAGGATTGATTATGATGAGTTAGAAGTTAATAACTATAAATACCTTCATCCAATTATTACTACAGATGGAAACATGATGAAATTAATCATAGAATTAAACTTGTTTGGAGTGCTTTTTGAATAAATAATTTAATACTAAAAGGAAATATGTCTATGTGTTTGAAAAGGCTTTTAATAAATGTGTTTTACCAGTTTTTACTTATGAATCTGAGAGAATAGAAGAACAATACAGAGACTTCAGATCACTCAAAGAAGTATGGAGAGATACATGTTAGTAACAAGAAAAGATCGAAAACATAATGTATGGGTAAGAGAACAAAGGGGTGTTACTGACATTGTTGAAAAAATTAAAGGACTGACGTGGAGTTGGGCTGGACATATTGCTAGAAGAGATGATAATAGGTGAACGATTGAAATCTTAAACTAGATTCCAAGATTATAAAAGACCCAGAAAGAGATCATGTGAGATTGATGGATGAAATAAGAAAGTGTGCAGCCGTTATGTGGAGAAGAGACCATCCTGCAGTGGATTGATAATGGTTGACAATGATATACCCACTTGTGGATCTGACTTTTATTGCTCTTATAATGCATGTTATCTTTATATATTATGACCTATAGTCATTCTGGATTCATGTTGTTAATAATTGCAAGTAAATATTTACAAAGCATTGTTATAGTTGTCTATTGCTTTCAAAATTCATCTATTTATTTGCAGTAATTACAAAAAAAAAAAAGTTATATCGCATCAGCTATTGAAAATTATATTTTGCTGGTTTATATCTTTTCAGTATTTTAATAAAAGTAATTATTGCAACGCAAATTAAACCAATATTAATTTTAAATGATTGCTTCTGTTTTTAAAGAGGGCGGATGTGATATAAAGATACTACTATATTAACTTCATATTTTTTGCTTGACCTTAAAACTAGTTTTTAAATGCCATAAATTTTTATTTAGAAAAAAAAAAAAAAAAAGAATGTAATACTGTATTTAAAATAACAATTTGCCCTATGTTACTTGACTTGCATATTTAGTTTCCAACATTATTATAATTCTATGCCACTATTAAGGAATTATATTTTCCATAAATATATAGCTCAATGATTAGATAGATTATCTAGTTGGATGACAACTAAAAGTTACTGGATACTTTAAATTAGGCAATTCTCTAACAGTCAGGGTATGATTGTTATCCATAGACAAATTTTTGAATCTATTTTATTGAATGTAACTTTGTCTATAATTACCATTATTATGCTTGAACATCATTGAGCAACTGAACGTATTATAAAAAAAAAAATTTAATAATTAATAAGACATTAAGTTTCAAGATTGCATTTTGAATTTTTATCCCTACTAGATCATTTTGAAAAATCCCATAATCAAAATTATATCTACTGCAGACACAAAAATATTAAATTCATTTTAATAATATTTGGAGATCCATTAATAAAAATATAAAAAGGTAAATATTTTTATTCCTATTATAAATGTTTAAAAAATCAATTTATAATAATTTTTGATGATGAGAATTTGAAAATATATAAACTATAATAAACCATCAAAAGAAGATAAATAGCCTTTTTCCATATATCATAGCATCGTCCTGGAGGCGAACCCGCAACAATTGTCTGCAAGCAACTGCTTGCTTGCAAGGCAGCTGCGCTACCTCTCGGCTAACAACGCTCGACTATAAATAGCTTTTTACGGTAAGATTTGACAAGATTTTACTAGTCACCGTGATCCCACTTACATAATATTTGTTACCAAAAACATTTAAAAGTGATTGCGTGATGATTATTCATGTGATGTGGACTAGGGTATATATAACTTATATACATGTATAATGTTACATATATTGAGCCCGACTTATTATTACGATGTCATCAATGTATTTTGATACAATGAATATAAAAAAACATTTTGAAATTTTAATTTTGGTCGTGCCATACGACCATGCAGAAAATTATTCAGTTTTTGACAGATGTGAAAGATATTTTGTTTATTATATAGAATAACAATTACCACCTGCAAGATTAAAATGTGGAAAGAGATTATTAAAATTTTTCACTTTCATATTATTAATATGTACAGATGATATAATTTTAACGTTATTACAGATAATCGATTTTTATTGTTGTTGAATCAGATTTCCTATTCAAACGGATTAAATAATTTGAAAGGTTTTTTTAACTTTCCATTTATTTATTTATTTTTCATATGTCAAAACGTTGACCGGGAAGCGAACCCGGGCCAGCTGCTTGGAAGGTACACGGCCACAAACGCTTGACAACTTTCCATTTTTTGCACTTATTTCAAATATTTTTTTAAATTTAGCCAATGGTATTCATTGTTCATTTTTCTTTGAAAGTTAAATATTTCAATTTGAATTTGTTTTTGTTGTTGTTTACATTTGCAAAATAGTGAAATACTTAATGAATAATAAGTTTTTTTTGTTCATTTGATTTTGAAACATGCTTAATAGTATATGTGATGTGTGAGGATATTTTTTTCTGTTTACGACATAAGGGCTTACTTTTTTTTTTTTTTTACAATATTCTGACAGAAAAATAATAATGTTTCCATCTTTATAAATATAAATACAGAAAAAAATGATGGGTAGATTAATAAAAAATTGGCCTATTGAAGTCTTTGCTTTTATTAACAGGTTTAGCAATCAAAATAATTGAATATTCAGCCGAACCATTATATTCCTGATTATCGTTTGCTACTTTCCCAAAGCTTGTCACCTCCTTATCATGATCTAGTATCTAACATTTAGTTATATCTGAATGAATGTTGATGTTCAGTGCTCAAGAAAGAATATTCTGCCAAACTATTAGATATTCTTAATTATTGTTTGTTACTTTCCCATTGCTTGACCTTATCACAATCTAGTATCTTACATTTAGTTGCATCTGAATGATTTTTGGTGACCTGTGCTTAATAAAATAAAATTCCTTCCACCCTTTATAATGATTACAAGTCAAATCAGTTAATATTGATAATTAAAAATTGCTATAATTACTTACTTTTTATAAAAATACTGTTTACCGAAATTCATTATTATGACTATTTTATACATATAGACACATACATATATATATATGGGGGAGGGGGTGCTTGCAGTGTTTGAAGTTATTCCCTATTTCTTTAAAAAAAGCTTACTTATGCCCATCTAGAAAATTATTTCATTAAAATAAAAATAAACCAATTATTTTTTCTCCCCTTTTTGATAAGTGGACTCTTTGAAGAGATTTAAATATTTTTGAATATCAAACAATAAAAATTTAAATATTTTAAAATTTCAAATTAATTTATCAACTATACATAAAAGCTAGGAAGACTAATGAAGTGGGATCGCTATGATTATGACATTTTCCATATCGAAAGCATGCTAGGCATTAATAAAAGCTAAGTTTAAATTATAAAGACTACCTTTCCTGTATGAATGCCCATAACGTGTATTTGAATATTAAAATAAAATAAAAATTCCTCCATACTGTAACGTGAACGTGTATTTCAATAATGTTGATAAATTCTGGAAAATGGTTCATTTTTTGCACACTATGCTTCATATCTCCAATGATCACTTAAACATTTGCAGATTTATTGCTTTAACTCTGTCGATTATTTGACATTTTGCTTTAATAAATTAATTCTCTAGAAGATATAGTATAAAATGCTTTTTGTATGGTTGATGCTTTCACTCATTTGCATTTGAAAATTTTTTGCTCTCTTCATTATAAAATCATTAATGTTAGTTCTTTATTTTTTTATTTTTGGAGATTAAAAATATCAAAACATCAATGCTGAGTTTAATTTTTTGATATTTCAAGTTTATGATGTAACAATTTACTATATTTTACTTTAATACACTGTACAGGCTTACACACATCTGCACATATAATGTAATATATAAGGGATTCGAACTCAAGACTTTCACATGACCGTCAACTCTCCATGCCATCTCGTATTGCTGACCCACTTTGAACGTTCCATCATCAGATTTTCAATGAAATGGACGGCTGAAGAGTTGTGGGTTGGAGTAGTTTGAAGCCTGTCCATTAAAGTATGAAGATTGGCTATCTTAATATAAAGCTGAGATAGTAATCTGGACCAACTGATGATAGCTGGTTTAGCATGAAATACGTATATTGGTAATTATTTATCTTTTCAAAATGTGTGTGATCAGGTGAGTCAGCAATATGAGATGGCATGGAAAGTTGAGGGTGGTGTGAAAATCTGAGTTCGAATCCCTTATATATTTTACTTTGTGAATATTAAGCTTTTTTTTTTTTTTGTTTTAAATATTTAAAAATGCTGTATTTCATTTTTAAATGTTTTTACAATTTATTTTGTCTTAATAATTTTGATTTTATAAAATTTGAATACAAGTTTAATTTATATAGTTGGAATTATAGATTTGGACCCAAGACTTTGAAGCTTCTTTCAGCTATCCACTCTTTCTCATACACATAACCACACATACATATTTTGTAAATTATTAAATCTGATCAACAAATAAAACAATTATAATTAAATTGAACCACTCGTTTTGCAGAGTCTTAGACCAGATTTTTTTTTCCTGTTATTTTAGAAATCCTAATGTTTTGTGCTGTTCTTTATGGAAATATCTTAGCAAGTATGACCAACTGATTGAATCATTTTTGGATGTAAAAATAAAGTTAAAATATCGGGCAAGAGAAATGTCAACATCAAAATTGGAGGTGCTGCACCCTAAGTGACTTCTACTTGTTTTTGTGAATGTTTTTTTTTTTTTGGGGGGGGGGGGCAAAAGATTTCTTATTTCATTAATAGCAACAAGAAATGATAATGATGGTGAAGTGTGAACACTTATCTAGTTATTCAACCTGCCTTCAGATAAAAACTTATTAAATTTTAAAATTTTCTTATTCAAAATAATCCTTTAATGGGAAATGTTGGCTATAAAAAAAATGTGCTTTTAATCTGTTTTTTCTATGACCTTCACTATTTAAAAATCCGGCTTCTTTAATGAAAATACTTTTCTCAACCTTCTTACTATTCCCTTCCATGTTAAATGGCTCGTTTTAATTTACAAAACATTTCTAAGGTTTTATTTGAGAAAAGTCGTGTCGTTTTGTGTGCAGGTTTTCATACTGTTAACGTATTTAAAATTACATCTTTAGATATATCATGTATATATGTGGTGTTTTATTTACTTTATATACGCTGTATATTTTTAAAATATGAAAAAGAAAAAAATCCAGTTTTGATCTTATGATAAGATGGAAATGATTTATTAAGTGAAAGCGTTTTATTTTCCAGTGGACTTGAAAAGTTGCAAGTCAGGATTTCTTTATTTTGTTCGTTTGACTATATTTAGAAAAAAATCTTCCCTCGTGGTCTATTATTTTTATTAGCGATCGTAAAAGTTTATAGTGGAATTCCATATTAAAAATCAGTTAAACATGAAATAGTGTAGTACTTTTTACAAAAATTTTGTCAATTGAAAAAAGATTTATATTAACATTAATTCAGAATTTATTTACCTAGAGTATAAACAGAAATACTGTACATATATTTATAGAAATTAACGCCGCTTACCTTGATTCTACTGCCAAATAAATATTGGATTAATTAAATCGTAGTCGTGCTATAGCCCACTAACTCCATTGCCTGTATATAAATGATTTAAATATATACCGCCAAACTTATATTTAAAATTTGACTTAAATAAGTTGGTTGAGTTCAATTAATGAAAACAAATTTAAAACATTTTTCATCATTTCCCTCTTAGTTTATACATGTTGAACTTCTCAACACTGAAGGAAAAAGGATGCCCCTAAGCAAATCTTTAAAAGTTTTTCTTGGCAGTTAACCAGAGCACCCTCTAACAGTCTCTTGTTGATTTACAATTAAAAAAAAAAGATGAATGACTAGATATTATAGCCAAACATACACCTACAAGTTAAACTTATATTTTGATATATATTTTAATTAGAGTTTAAATCACATTAACAATAGGAAGGTTTCATTGTATATGTTGTTTCCATTTATTTATTTTTTATTATCGGTTCCATTTTTTTTTTTTTTTACGTTGTTGAAAATTAAATTTAAAATTATTTAGATCTATGTAATAGATCGTGGTAAGTCCTTCTGACCAGGAAAGTATATTCCACCGACAGTAGTAAGTTGCCTGGCAATAGGCATTTTATTTAAAAATTAATATTTTTGTTTTCGAGATATATTCAAGTTAGAATAATTACAAAGTGAAATTTAAGCATATTTTAATGGCGCGAATTTATTATATTTGCTTTTATCTTTACAATCAAAAAAAAAAAACTTGATGTGTAAGAATATTTGTGATAGCCATAAAATAACAAACAAAACAAAAAAATTATATATAATTCACTTAATGTTTATTCATTCAAACATATACATATAGTCTGATGCTATATTTAAGTTGCCGACGACAGTGTCTGTAGTTAAAACAGGCAAAACTCTCCATACAGTAGTGCTACTCAGTGCAAGCCAGAGTAATCAATGGATCCAGAAGGCAAAATCTGGTATCCATTGATTACTCTGGCTTGCACTGAGTGCCACTACTGTATGGAGAGCTTTGCCTGTTTTAATAACAGTTATGAGCAAGCATATGAAACCGTGATGATGTGATATTTAGTATCTGTAAGTGGGGAATAAGCTTTAGATATGAAGTGTTTAATCAGGACTACATTCCGATTCTTTGCATGATAAGATGTGATTAATTAAAGGCTAGGTACTTTTTAATACAAATAGTCTTTTTAATCTTTTCTCTGTATTTTGTTACCGTACTGTCTTCGGTCAGTAGATCCAGTCATCTCCCTAAAGTAATTAGGAGTGGATCGGTATCTGTGCAATCACATTTTTATTCTTTAATTGCATGCACAGTAATTCTTTCTTCAATTAAACAATGACAAGGATAGGTGTAGTAGATTGGTAATCCTTAATTGAGTTCTTCGCATAAAGCAGTACAATTGTGTTAGAACTGGATTTGGCATATGGAGTTTCAATTCAACAAAGATTTACATTTAGACAATTTTAGTAAGAATCCCCCATCCCCATCTAGCAAGGGAATAGAAGAAGAGAATAAAGATGATCTAAAAGTGACCTATCTCGCACTATTCTGAATGGAAGAACTCTCATCAAAGTGATATCATTAATAACAAAATCGATAATGTTTATAATAGCAGTATAGTAGGCAATAATTACAGAAATAAAGATCTTAAAGATCTGATTGGAGATCAGAATCTGCAACTAAGAAGCTGTTAAGATCTAAAACTGATGTAGCCATTCTTAGTGACATGTTTTAGAAGAAAAAAATTTAATTGAATAGGTAGGTGGATGCAAATCGTTAAATGAAAGGTGACTCCATAATGTTAGATCTGGCGTCTTCTATATTTGGAATTTGTGAATATATCAATGAAAGGTTTGAGCAATGGTATCCATGGTGATTTTATCAGTGCTTGTGTTCCAATGTTAAAATCAGAGAAAGAAAGCCTTTATTATTCCACAATAGTATTTTTACTACAATACCATTAAAAGCCTGGTGTTTTTTTGTTTTGTTTTTTTTTTGGAAATTTTAATTTGCATACGATAAGATACAATAATAATATTGGTACTATAAATTCAAATAGTCTGCTGGTATTTAATTTTTGCACAACTCATGAATTGAGCATCATAAAATCATTATTTACTCAGAAAATTTACTACAAAGGAATTGGATACATCAATGTTCATACAGTGATTTCTAATAGATTCTTATAGTTAGGAATTAGAATGCAGAATAAGTTCATCTTACATAAATGCTTATCATTACAGATATAGACTAAACATTACACGCATAAAGCTAAACTAGTCAATATATAATTAAAATTACCCAAATCCAAAATTCAACCAGACCAGCAAAAAATAATATTAAACACAACTAAAGGTTTCACTGCTACAAGCAGACTTCTCAAGTGTAAAGAACTACAAAAACTATACAATATATATATATAATATCAAACATTAAACCACAAATCCATTCACTTTCCATCCACCCTTAATATTAAAAGAACTCTTAAATAAGTTAATTGCTTCAGAATAATATATTTTCAATAATAAAGATTCTTTAATTCTTCTTTTGATTTCATTTCTCTCAAAGAAGACAACCTTGGCTCCATCAAAATTAATAGTGTGGCCTGTATCTTTTTCATGGACATAAAAAGCAGAACTAAGATATCTATTTTTATGAACGTTTATTCTTTCATTTAAACTCAAACTACTCTGTATATTTTATCCATTGTTTTTTTTTGTAAGAAGGTCTACATAGGTCAGAGTAGTTTGGGTTTAAATGAAAGAATAAAGGTTCATAAAAGTAGAGTTAAAAATAGATATCTTAGTTCTGCCTTGTATGTCCATGAAAAAGATACAGGCCACACTATTAATTTTGATGGAGCCAAGGTTGTCTTCTTTGAGAGAAATGAAATCAAAAGAAGAATTAAAGAATCTTTATTATTGAAAATATATTATTCTGAAGCAATTAACTTATTTAAGAGTTCTTTTAATATTAAGGGTGGATGGGAAGTGAATGGATTTGTGGGTAATGTTTGACATTATATATATTGTATAGTTTTTGTAGTTCTTTACACTTGAGAAGTCTGCTTTTAGCAGTGAAACCTTTGATTGTGTTTAACATTATTTTTTGCTGGTCTGGTTGAATTTTGGATTTGGGTAATTTTAATTAGGGTAGACTAATATGTGTTAATGTTAAAATGGTGGTTGCATTAAAAAGTAGATCCTATTTTAATCATACTTATAAGAAATTTGACTTCATTTTTTAGAAACATCTATTATGTGCATCAAAATTCAACAGCTATCAAATATTAAAATTGCTAGTTTGGGTTTTCAAGATTATTATATTACTGAGATGTGGAATTCTATTCAAAAATTGTGTTGTGGATACAAGTAAAACTAACCTTCAGTTTACCAAAATGAATACTCCTGATTGGTTTTCTAGCGCTTCTATTATTGGTGACTTGATCCCAAAATGAATAATCCTTGATTGTTTTCCTAATGATGATTCTATTATTGGTGACTTGATCCCAAAATGAATAATCCTGATTGTTTTCCTAACGATGATTCTATTATTGGTGACTTGATCCCAAAATGAATAATCCTGATTGGTTTCCTAACGATGATTCTATTATTGGTGACTTGATCCCAAAATGAATAATCCTGATTGTTTTCCTAACGATGATTCTATTATTGGTGACTTGATTTAAAAATTTATATGGCATTGCTTGGTTGAATAATAAATTGAAAGTGAACCTTCTTAAGCAATATGAGATTTAAAGATAGAACTTTATCTGCAGACAAGTGATTTGTAGATCTGAAAAGTAATATCATGGTGACTTGATCCCAAAGTGAATAATCCTGACTGGTTTCCTAATGATGATTCTATTATTGGTGACTTGATCCCAAAATGAATAATCCTGACTGGTTCCTAACGATGATTCTATTATTGGTGACTTGATCACAAAATGAATAATCCTGATTGGTTTCCTAATGATAATTCTATTATTGGTGACTTGATCTAAAAATATATATGGCATTGCTTGGTTGAATAATAAATTGAAAGTGAACCTTCTTAAGCAATATGAGATTTTAAAGATAGAACTTTACCTGCAGACATTTGTGGATCTGTAAAGTAATATCATGATTCTATTAAATCCTTGAATGGCACTCTTTTATCACTTGATGATATTTCAAACAGTGGATGGAATATTTGGATAATAATAAAATAATTCAGATGCTAACCTCTAATAATATATTCATCCCTATCCATTCATCTATATTTGAACAAAGCTCGGTGAATTTAAAACAGCACTTTATAATCTTTAAAATCGAAAGCTAACAGTTAAAATACTTAAGGTGATGTGTTAGCTCCAAAACTACTGGAATTTTTCTAGATGTTTTTTATTATAAAAGTAAAGATAATAGATAGAACTGCAGTAATTATTGATACCTTCTACAGCAAAGATATTTTGGGGGTTTTGTATCACAGATGAATGGTTACTGTAGAATCAATGTGATTTCGGAGTATCAAGAAGCACTATAGATATGTTCTTGTTTCTAGGCAAATGTAAGAAATGTGCTAGAACAAAATATTTATATTTTGTTTTTACTAATGTATTTAATCCAATTATTCAACTATATGTGTGGTGATGTTTGAAATTAATTGTCTGATCACCCATGGAATGAGATGAAGTAGTGTTACATAGGGTGGTAAATTTGGCATTTGAAGTGAAACTTGATTTTATCAATAATGTGGACTAGCTGCAACTTTGTTTTCTATTTTTATGATTGGTCTTTGTAACTGTTTTTTGATGGCTTCATAAAGTGGCATTATGATGTTCTACAGGTTTTGACGGTGTAACGATATATAAATATGCCGTTACATTAAATTGAAATAAAAATTTTTAAGTTCGCAAATAAAAATAAATGTATAAAAAAAAACTAAACGCTAAAATTAAAATGTTTGTTAAACGTATATATTCGCACAGATGCAAAACTTTAAAAATATTTTTTTTAAAAAAACAAATAAATAAGTATTTGAACGTACTTTTTCATAAAAAAAGCACAAGATTTAAAGACAAAATACTTTTGTAGATGGAAATGATTGTTTATTAATTATCCAAAAGCTGTGTAATTAAAAAATCAGATGAAAAATATATAAGAGAATAAAGAGATTTTAGCTTGACCAATAGAAGCAAATAAAGGCTCGGACCATAACGAAAAAAATGGAACAGTGACGTTTTTGTTCGTGGAATCCATAGGAGGACTATAAAAAGAAAAATATTGAGTTCCAACTTGATTTTGTGAGAAGAACGATAAAACGCACTTGTCGTTCTCTCTCATTTATTTTAAAAATAAAAAGACTGTGATACCAGAATAGAACCAGCTAATGCTACCTCCAAAATATCAGACCGGTCTTCCAGGAAAGTCTTCGTGGGAATTGCCAACAGGAACCTGGACTCTTTCTACCGTAAGCAATTGAACTGAACAATTGTTAAAATCATAAAATTAATTAAGAACTTTAAAGATTTGATAAGTTAATTTAAATATTAAAAAAAAGAACTTTTCTCTGACTTATGTGTCAAATCAATTAATAATGTTTAATTTTATATGTTTTGCGTTTGATAAAAATCATTTCCATTTTTTTTCTTATTGTATAAATTATTTATATGCATGAAATTTAAGGTTGGGTATAGACGTTGCATAGATTCGTTAGCAGTTGATTATGTTGTGGTTTTCACATTCGATTAGAATATATAAATCATCATGTCACTGTGGCATCTTGTGATGAATGCTATTGGGTTTTTTGTATTCCCTATGCAATTGACATTATCGATGATTTTGTATTTTGATCGGTTGTGTTTATTTTGAAATGTTTTTAACCGTAAAATCTGTGCAGCCGATCTATACTCAACATTATAAAACAAATTGTATAAAATTCATCTGTGTGAACGTATCTAAATCTTAAATTTAAGTCGGGCGTGAATGGCTATATAGATTTGTAAAGTTATATATATAGTTTAAGGGAGGGAAATCTTAGGTTATTTGTTTCGTAGTTAAATTGGGTCAATGGATTAGATGTACTGATGTAATTAGTAAATGTAGCAGGAGATCCGCTATGGGCAGGATTGCATATATACGCCACACACCTTCTGTTTGTCTATGGATGGGATTGTAAGTTGGCAAAAAGGACCGCCGTCCATTCCTATGGATTTTTTTTGTTTATTGAATTTTACTCGCCAACAGATGTAGCATTCCTGTTGGTTGAGAGACAATGTCTTCTCTAACCCTACTTACTGTTCAGATGTACATCCCTGACAGTATAGTATATTTAGTGCTGTTGTATTTTCATGCTACATTGAATACATTAATGTATCAGATGGATTGACGCCGGTTTGACTGCGAACTTTTGGCCTAAGGTTAAATAAGGGCTAGAATATTTTCTTTTCAAATACAATCTTTGTAGTCTATTCATACTCGACCCTCTAAATAAAATATTAAACTTATTGCAATCTATTTAAATGTAAAATTAAAAGTTAATATAAAAATCTAAAATGTTAAATTTATTCCTCAAAATTTTAAATGATTCAAAATTTATATGTGCGTAAATAAATATTTGTTTGTTATTTACTGACGGTGGCTTTTAATTTTTTATATATATTTAAGATGCAATTAAACAAGTTATGTATTATCTCTGCATCTCCATGAGCTAGTGACAATGGGCTAACGGTCTGAATATTTAAATAAAGTGGAATCTTAACAGCGTGTATCTGCCTACTTTATAAATTTTTCTAGGCTGAAATGCCTAGGTGGCGCCCTTGTAGTGCAGATTGCGGTTAGATTCGATTTTCACTTTCATTTGGATCGTTATAACGGGTAGAGTTCTTTATCTGAAACAAATAAAAGCAGATATAGAAACATTTTTTTTGATTTTTAAATTTACATTATGGTGATTAATTGTGTTATTTTTGCCAATTCAAAAGATCATCTACAGAATGTTTTTTTTAACACAATCTTAACCACTTTGATTTTGTAATTAATGTATTTACCCATAAGTAATGAAAGAAAAATATTCAATTTTTAGCTTGGATGGATACTAACTTGTGAATAATATATTGGGATTTATTTAAATAGAAAAACGACTGATTTATTAAGATAAACACAGAATCTGATATAGTGCAGCTGCGTTTGAACAAAAAAGATGGCATATTTTATCTTAGGGATATGTACACAAAGCTCTTAGTTTGCTAACTTACTATGTGGAAGAGAAACCCAGATTATTTACTATAAAATCATTAGAGAAAATTTATTTAAGAATGTAAGATTCTAAATATACGATGGCAAAATAAGGTCAATCAGTACATTCTTCAGCTTGTCGAATGTGGTAGTACAGACTCTACTACTTTGTTGGAAATGAACAGTAACTGATTTTCTAGAAAAATATTTTATGGTAAACTTGATGTGGGAATTAGTTCACATTTGCTTATACAGAAGGTATTCTAAGGAAATGTGATATTGTTTGTTCTCATAAGGAAGATACAGCTGAGAATAGAATGTAATGGGGACCTACAATTAGCCCGGGAACAAAACGTTTCCAAAAAAAAAAAATGTTCAACGCAGAACAAGTTAAAGGATGGCAGTGTAAGATATCAACTAAACAGACTTCATTAACAGCATGGGATGTATATGGATATATATATATTATTTGTTTGTCTTTCCAATTTTTTGTTTTTAATTAGACTGGCCGTATTCATTTGTGAGATGATGGATACATTATTTTTAAAGGGTTGTGCATACTCTTAAGGGCGTATATAATACTTCCAAGATGCATGAATAACACTGCCTTATTATTTATATAAAATTATCAGGTCTTAATACATTTTGGTAACTTTATAGATATAAAGGAAAACTGAGTTGTTGAAGTTCAATACAGACTTCATACTTCAACTGCTATATATTTTAAATGATAAGGTATTTTGTCATAGTGATACAACTATTTCAACTAAATTAGTGGATATAAATCCTGCTATTCAATCCACTTTATTATGTGGAAGTGAGATATAGAACTCCTACCAATTGTAACAACAAAATCATCAGAAAACATTTATTCAAAGAATGACAATCAAGATTGTTCTTCAGTTCGTTATTAAAATGCAGATCTTATTTAATGGAATGGGCATATGAAGTTGAGGAATGATAACAGACATACTGAATATATATTTTATAGTCGACTTAAGCATAATGATTATCTCAAAGGTATAGCAGTAAAGAGATCAAAAACATTTTATTTCATTGGAAGGATTCATATGACTAGTGATAAATTACAATGGAAAACTATAATTAGGTAAGATGTTAAATTCTTTAAAGGGAAAAAAATTCTGCAAAAAAGGTAAAGAAATATCATTGCAAGATATTTAGTAAACAGAATAAAGAACAACCATGTGATATATTTAGATATATTCATGTTGTGGCAGTTTGATTTGTGTGCATCATCACCATCTCTTATCAATCCACCTCAGAGTAAGGTCTCCAAGTTTAATCCAATTTCTTTGATCCATAATGGTTTTTTTCCCCACCTTACACCAAAAAACTTTTTGATCCATCCAACTCACAAGTAGTCTTTTTCCAAGAGATTTACAATCTCTATGGTATTCAATTTAAAACTTCAACTATCTGTCTCTTATCATCTCTTGTAGCAGTTCTCCAGTCCAGCTCCATTTCATGATTTTAATTATTTCAAGGATTTTAGTAATACCTGTTTATTCTCTCATCCACATATGTCATTTTTGATCTCTTTGTTACTCCCAATACACATCTCCATACTTCATTGAGTAATCAAAAGTCTCTATGTAGCTTATCTTTCAAGTGCCCAAATGTCAGATCCATAAGTAAGAACTAATAAAACACATCTATTAAAATCCTTTTCAAACACATGGGTATATTTACCAAAAGTACTCCATCCAAGTTTTATGATAAATATTTCCATATGTATTAATAACCTGATCAAGCTATATGTGGTTATTATTTCTCCTAATTCATGATTATCAATCTTTTTCTTTGTTTTTTTTCCGAGAAAACCCATTAGTCTTTTTGGCATTTATCTTTAGATCTTTTTTTACTTTCATCTGATAACTCTTACAACTTTTTTTAAAACTTTGAAGCATTAATGCAAAAACAACATCATTCTTTGCAAAATTTAGATGACTTAAATGATCTCTATCTATTTTTATTTTCTTAGTTTTCCATTTTAATCTTTAAAATACTTATTGTAAAATTGCAGTAAAAAGTTTTAGGGAAATGGACTCTTCCAGTTATATATCTTTATCAATGTTAATCTTTTTAGTGCCATCATGTTCTCTAATCACTGCTGTTGCATTTTAATAAATAGTCTCCAGAATAAGACAATATTCTGGATCTATATCTTGCTGAACCAAAGTTTAATCACTGGAAATGCTTATACAATCAAATGCCTTTTTATAATCTATCAAATCCAAAAGATAATGGCAATTCATATTTATTGTTTTTTATAACTTTCCTCAATATTTAGATGTGATCCATTGTGCCAAAATCATTTGTGAATCCAGCTTGTTCTCTGGTTATTTTGAATCCAAACTTTGTTGTAGATAAGTGTTAAAGATTTTGTATAGAATTGATTGAAGGCGGATAGGTTTCTAATTTTTTATATTTCTTTATTACCTTTCTTAAATATCAATATTACTATTGTATTCTTTTAATCATTTGGTACATCTTTATTATTTAGATATTTGGTATAGAACTTTATTAACAATAGTTCTATTTTTTTACCTACTTCTTTTATAATATCAATAATAATTTCATTATTTCCTGGAGTTTCTGTTTCTTAAAAGATTTAATTGCACGTTTTACTTCTTTATTTAAATTACTTGGCATTTGCTATTTTATTCTTGATTATCTATTATTTTTTATATTGGAAAAAAAGCTATTTCAACAATAAAAAGGAAAGATGGTAGTCTTGCGTTGGTGGACGAGAGGTCAGCGCGACTGCCTTACAAGCAGTTGCCCGAGTTGCGGGTTTGCGTCCCGGCCGATGCTATGACACTTAAAAAAAAAAAGGAAAGATGGTACTTTTATTAAAAACAGGGATGACATGAAATGTGTGAAAGAGTTGAATCCACATATTTCATAAATATCGTTCTTCTTTTTGTAATAGTTCCTTCTAAGACGAAGTTGTTGTCTTATACTTTTGATAGTTTCATTTTCTGCTATAGATTTTCTTTCCAATTCACAATTACCGGTATGTTTTTTTTTATATCATTATTAACTCTTTTTCATATCACTTTACAAAACTCAGTATATGGAGTTTTTCTTAATGGATCAGTAAAAAAAATTATATTCTTTCTTTTCTTTATGTGTTGCCTCGGTAGAAATTTTACTGATAAATTGCTGCTTTTTTATTCATCTATCTTTATTGCAGTTTGTACTAGAGCACCAGTTATTTTCCTATTGATCAATCAAGTGTGAACTGTCATCAACGTACATAACGTTGATATTTTTAAAATGATTTGAAAGTCGTAATTTAAATTTATTTGAATGTTTTTGAAGGTTAGGAATGTCAATCATTAATACTTTCTTTCTTAGTAGTTTTTAATTTTGCATCAACACATTACTTCTTGTGTTGGATGTATTTAAAAATATGACTATCTTGAAATACATATTTTGTAGTAGTCAAACTATAATTGATTTCTGTTGCATCTTCATTTAGATGCTTCTATGTCATTTTCATTTAGTTAGCATTTTTCTCCAAGAATGAATTCATAATACGTAGTTTTTCTTTCTCAGCGAACTCTGCAAGCCTTATGCCATCTCACTTTTGCTACCATAATCAAATTTACCCACAGTACTTTCACCTTTCAATCGTTTACAATTCTAGTATTAAAGTCTCCCATGATTTTAAAATGTTTGGTCTGATCAAAGGCCTTTTGTACATCCATATTGAAACAGTCAATTTTGATTACTTGCCTGTTTCACTTATTTTACCCTTACACCTATACCTATGCCAGATTTAAACCCTTTCAGAGTACCTACACAAACAACATTGAGTGACTATGTATGGGTGATTGCACACATATATGCGAGTGATAAGCCTGTAATTGGATGGCAGGGGTATATATTACAGATATATGTTTGTTTAAAAGTCGTGTAGTTTACAAAAACCATTTAATTTAAAATTTTAATCTATTTTATCTTTATTTTGCTGGAATCGCGTATATATAGAGTATATTCCAGGTACTGTGATCCTACATGTATGGTGGCAGAATTAGTTTTATACTGATTCTAAATTCAAATTTTTAGTTAAATTGTATAACAATTTAAATTAGACCACCGTGACTTTCTTGATTGGGCGTCAGTCTGGTTTAATAGCCTTAAAATTGACAATAGCATTTCTGAGAATTAATATTCTTTTTGAAATTAGCTAGGTCATAAAATATAGAACAGTACGAACTGATATTTAAATAGTAACATCAGGTTAAGGTTAAATTTTAAGTATTAAATGACTTAGATTTCAGGGGATTTTTTAGCTGTGTAAAAACTGGTAAACAAGTAGATGTTCAGCAGTAAAATTGTATAAATAGTGCAATTTTTGTAAGCAGAGATATACTATATTGTTTGTGAAGAGTTCCAAGCTGAACCTACGCCCATTTTATCTTTAACATGGCGGGTTAAAAAGGCATAAACTCACCGCATCTCTTGTAGGGTGTGGTGGATCAGATCCCAACCCAGCCTGTGGTTGAGTTAACCATCACTGCTTCAATGGACTAAATTACAGCATAGCCATCATCCTACTATTGTAAGAGGATATCTATGGAAACCTAGCTGCCCATCAAGAAGAATAGTGCCATCTTCGTGCCGGAAGCTGCAAAGAATCAAACTGGTAACCTTTCTAATAACTACTGCAGAGCTCTGTGTATAAACTTAATTTTGCAATATCTACCTAAGCTAGCTATATAATAAACAACATTAAAAACCTGTTTTCTAAGTTCTGTAAATAAATCTGACAAACGCTAATTCATGTAAACTCAGTCTTGTCTGAAACTAAAACCTATAATGTGAAATCATTCTTTTAAATGTAAAACACTCTAATAATCTAATTTAAGCTATTACTGCGGTCTTTTATGCCTATTTATTCTCTTTTAATTTACTTTCATGATTTTATCATTATATGTACTTTAATATGCCAAATAACTTGAAACCGCGAGTATTTATATATATAATATTAGTCTATTTTTCGCGAAGATATTTTCATATCTTCATTTTAATAAATATTAAATATTTGAATTATTATTCTCAACTCACTGTTTCAAGATCTTATTATTATTTATACTGATTAATTTTATGTATTAATATTATAGTAATCAGTTACATCCTAGATAAAATTGTAGTTTGCTTAGTTATAGTTATGAATTATAACTATATATATATATTGTACCGGTCGAAAACCACCACCCTTCAAACATTCAAACTCACTAACCATTTCTAATCAAACCCAACTTAACAGCTCAGATACAAAATCACCACAGTCTATCCAGAACTACTCAATTGGTAGACTAGAGATTCCTGAGTAACACTCATATCTAAGAATTTATATACTTTGAATAATCTATAAATCGAATCATATGTATGTTGTTCCAACACAGACAGAATTAACATTTAAATAATTATCAAAAGAATATGAACTAAGAAACCAAGTATTTATAAAATATTTAATAATAATAATAATTTGTTTGTTCAAGAAAATATAATTCATTAGTGATCTCTAGTCTTTAAAGAATTTATAAATATAATAAGAATCGCCTTATCATATCCAACCAGTATTCAACATGAGTTCTATGTCTATCCCACGAAAATATAAGCAGATAAATATTTATTAAGAACGAAATGGTATTCTACTTTTATTATGAATGTGAGATTTATTCCCACATTCGAAATCTATTCCTGAAGACAATATTTCAAGCATAACTTTAATCTTGATTTGAGAACTGATTTAAACGAAATATACTTGAGATTTTGACTTTAATTTAAATCACTCCATCAATTAACACGAACTTTTACTGAAACAACCAATGTCTGAAATTACAACAGTGATAAATTGAAAGATGATCGTAGTGATGTAAGTCTATATTTAATCTTCCCTTTGACTAATAACAAAAATATTTTCTTCCTCGAAAATTTAAATGAAATATGATCACCGACCAGCCTAAACAAATCCTACGTCACAACATTTGATGATGATGATTGATAGTCATCGTTGAAAATAAAATGTAGAATGCTCTAGTGATGACTTACCAATTAATTAAATCAACACTTTATGAACTATTTTGAAAACATTTATAAATATCTTAATTATCCTTAATATTTGCCCTTCCTGAATCTCAATTTAAAATAACAAATGGAATTAAATACATTTAACCCTTTATCGACCCTTTTTGCAATAAAACATTTAAGTTATATTCGAATAAATATATATTAGTAGAACAAGAAATCAATATTAAACATTTTTAGTATATAAACAATTTAACTTAGTAGCTGGGGACATAGGTGAAAATGAATAATAGTTTATTATTTGCCAATTATCAAATAATAAACATGTAATATTTTCTTTGACTTATGATTAATAGAACTTTCAAATTTAGTTCTAATCGAAATTACTATTGGAAATTAAGTTATATTATTTGTGAGCAAATGGAATCAAAGGCTCATCGATGAAGATTATCATATAATTTTTAAATACAATTAATAAACACCCAACATATATATATTAAACAACAGGTAAGAAGAAAGTTTAAGACTAGAGATTGAAAATTACAATATAAATTTATATTACATTTTATAAAGATTTACATTAAATAAAAAGACTCTAAATAGGAAAAAATAATTAACTCCAGAAATTTATTATATTACCCCTTCCGCTTCCTTTTACACCTCCAAGTTGTTGAGAATATTGTTACTACTGAGTAGTATTTTGTACTTTCATTATTTTGCAGAATTATGACCAACGTTCACACTCCAGTGAAGATTCCTACTTTTAGGAACCAGATCCCTATTTTCTACCCTCTATCATGATGAAAACAATTAATATCACAGATTCTCACTACTCTACAATCAAAAACCACTAGCCCCTTCTTTACTTTTCAGGCTATATATCTACTGTTTCTGATGCCTCCGCTACCCATTTTATTATCAATCTGTCTTTTTGTTATAATTAGTTGTTTTCCAAAACATTCCCTCGATAAGCTTTCAAACTAATTTGTGAATTCCTTTCCTAATTAGAAAATGAATTCTTAAAGTCTGAAATGATTTTAATCAAAAATTGAATTCTTATCTTTTTAATTAATAAAACTTTACTGTTTTTTTGAGAATTTGAAAGCCCATGGAAGGAATGTAGCTTTTAATGAAAACTTTACTGATTATTTAAAAGTAAAAAAACAAGTATTCCGACAATGAAACTTTCGAACAATTATATACATTTAATATTTACAAATATATATCGCACAATCCACGCAATTTAATATATATAAATTCATGAATATTTTATCATGAATTTATTTAGAGAATTGATCAAATTTAACTAAACTAACTAATTTTCTACGATTTGAAACAAGTTATTCATTCTGAAATTGGATTGAATATAAGCCCATTGCATCGAAATTTAAGGTTAGTATTAGGGTAAATAACGAACAGGACAACTCAGATCCACCTCAATAATATATATATATCAGAACTAGCCACAGGGATCGTATTAAGCATATTTATAATGTTTATCAGTAATTGCCCTTCAAATATGCTTTCTCCTCCCTAGATTAATATATATTAGAGATGCAGGTTTGGTGTCTTAATATGGGTTACTAATTAATTTACTCTCTAAGTAGTATGTTTGAGATACTAGTCTTGAGAATTGGGTTATATAGATATGCAAATAAACACTATCTATTTTAATTAAGGCACGCATTTACGTTTATATATGTATAGGTTGCAACTGTGTCGTTACAAAGTACCTATAGTACACTAACTGCTTGCTGCATGTTTTCTTATGATTGCTAGTGAAGGTCACTCTCATACTTCTAATTCAGGTAAAGCAAACTATTTTAGAACTGGAACACAAGAGTCCAGATTGTTATGAAAGATCCGACTCCCTGAACTATTAATGTTCTATTCATAGTAAGTCATTCGGTCTTAGGGCACCAAGCATTCGATGCTGAAGCCCGTGAATAATGAGCACTCGCACCTTTATCTTTATTAATATTTTAATATGTGCTGTAGCGTGTGTTAGTAGATCTAATGTAAACCAGTTTTCCCTCCCTTATGTTAAATGTTTATTCAGCACTCAGCTGAACCCTAATCTACATTATCATGCTAACCTGCAAATCTTTGAGCCTAATTATGTGCTCAACTCTTAAGCTATTCTATATTGACAGATGCCACAGAAGCTGTATATTTAGTTATGTAACTTTGGCTCATATGTTTTGTGTGATTTGGCAGACTGCAAACTAGCTAGGATTTGGCATATTAAATAGGCATGAACATGATCACCGTAGATTACTTTATTAGAAAAATATAATGAGAGAAATATGTAATTACCAATCTCATTAACTATGTAATGCCTGCGAGCATAATATCCCACGTACCAATTATATAAATATTGTGTATTTTATTTATGACTTCTTTATTTTATTTATTAAAGTATTATTTAAAATATAACTTGTTTCTATTTTTATTGCTTGTAATCAATTTATACTCAACTCCATATTAATTTATGTGTACATCAATATATATATGAATACTTCTTTGGCAGACTTAGTGATTAACTGTGCACATTGATATTAATTTATTCATTTACTCCCTGAGTCTCTTCCTTTACCCTTTGCGACTGCCGGCCCATGATTAAATTGAATTCATGTGTAACTTAGGAAATGTCATTCATAGAGTATTAAGTTACGGAGAAAGGTGGAGCGGGTTGAATGTTGGTCAAATTCTGGATCTTCCATCTGGATTCGATCAGCTTTAGTGTGTTTTACCTATACTCTATGTTTTGTTGCGTGGATGTACTATTCTTACCGGTACAATATAAAAATCATCTACTTCTTCATCACAATGAGAACTTGTTGGTGCAAAAATCTCAATTATCTGAATTTGAAATTTTCCATTAATTTGGATAACTAACTTGCCATTCTGCCGAATATGCCATCAGTCTCCACAGTATTGTTCGTCCACTCTTAATTTTTAATGAATCCTATAGCCACCTGAGCTTCCAATGTTCGCGCCTTTATAATAAAATACATATCCACTTCTTAAAATCAATTGTCTTTATCTTTTCTTTTAATTTCACTGAGTCATATTTTCTTCCATTTAAGATTGACCACTCTTCTTCTAATTTGTGCAATCTTTTTTTACTTGAAAGTGATCTGCAGTTGTAGATATCTAAATGGATAGTAGCCTGGGTCCACAATCAGGGATTCTTAACATCCTTCACTTTAAGCCACCAAGTGCTGCCTTGACAGGTGGTTTTACAGCCTCCTAGGAATAAGGGTCTTAATTTAATTTTGTCTTTATTATCAATAAGGGGGAAAATGTTAAACACACACATTTGTCCTGTCTTCAAGAAAACTCATTTCGTACTTCAGTTAAGAACTATAAGGCAATTGAAAAAAAGAATCATGGTGTTTCTTGATCTTAAGTTCATAGGTAAAAAAACTAGTAACTCATAATGCTTGCTGGTGCCTATATATGAGCAACCCATCTATGTTTGTTTATCATGTGAATAATCACAATAATAATAGCTATAATGTCAAGAACATATGGAGTGGATTTTAGGAATTTGGTCTACTCAGTTTTTTAAGGTCTCAAAGAGCCATCAGGAACTCTCCTTTCACTTAACAGTAAACTTCTTTCTCTTTGTATAGTTATTGCAAAACTCTCATATAACTTTTTGTTTGTTTTTTTCTTTTATTTGGAGTTAAAATGGTCCTATTCATTTATAAACAACTGCTAATTACTACTATCCATATGTACTCCTTCTCAGAAGAATCTACAAAATCTTGTTATTCATCAGATATATGTGTCAATGTGATATTATGAGATAATACTAAATAAACGTATTATTTTCTATGAATCATTTGTAAACAATTGCTAATTAATACTCTCCAGATGTACTCCTCGGAAGAATCTACAAAATCTTCAAGTTATTCACTGGTAAAATATAGCTTTTATTTTGTTCCTATCTAGATTGCATTTGACAGTTGCAAAATATTAGCGATCTTTCACAAGTAAACTTTCCACCGGAAAAACTCACACCCTATGACGTTTTTTTGAATGAATTCCACACTGCCTGTATTCATTTTGTGTTCTAAAGGTATTATAAAATAATTAGGTAAGATTTAAAATGGAGACAAAAGTGGGATTTAGTCTGTTATAACTAAATTTCGTAGTTTGATTATATAACAAAGTAAAAAAAATTGTCAAGCGTCGTTAGCCGAGAGGTCAGCGCAGCTTGCCTTGCAGGTGTGCGGTTGGTTGCAGACGGTTGTTGCGGGTTCACCTCCCGCCCGATGCTATGACATATGAAATAATAATAATAATAATAATAAGCAAATGATTATGATAATGTGTACATTTAATTTTCACTATTTTTTTTTTAATGATGTTAAAATCATTAGAATTTCAAATACTTTTCGGTTTAATCCAGATTCTCAACAGTTAAATATTTTAAGAAGCAAAGCAACCTAAATAATAACTTATAAATTTATTAAAATTTGTTAAAAAGCTTTTAAATTAAATCCTTATCTCTATACCACTTGTCCTTATACTCCACATTTATATTTTTAAAAAATAAAAGTAAACCATAGGCTCAGTGCCTGTAGAAATAATCTTTCTGTAGCACATATTTTTTCAAATACTTTACTATAGCTTTTGCTTTATTTAAAAACAAAAATATTTCATGAGAAATTGAACCGGAATTGAAAAGCCTCCTGGTGTCATACATTTGACATCAAACTTCCTTTCCCAATTGTAATACTGATCATCAGGTCACCAGCTTCTTGTTTGTTTATTTTTTTTAAAAAAAAAAAAAAACCCTCTTGGCAAACATATATTCCCTTTAATAAAATAAATAAATGTGTTATAATCTGGCAAAATGAATAACATAACGTGATACTACTGTTATATAAAGAGCTCACAAATAAGCTCTTAACAAGCTTTGCAGAATATCCCTAACCCAGACCGGTTTCTGTACTGGCTTTCTCAGTGAGGTGCTAGGATATTCAAGCATTAGATTAAAAATACCAGGACAAACCCAGCACTTTCTCTAATGGATAACTAACTATTAAGTAGAAAGTCTGAAATTTTCAGACATCCATATGCCTTCCAATCCAGCTATCTAACAAATATCCATATGGGACTGAACTAAGTTCAGATGCACCATATATCATATATTAATAGCTTGAACAATACAAAATCACCAAAGTCTTAATAGCAAAAAATAAAATTATAAAAAAATCAAGTCAGATGTCATTTGAACTTAGTTCAGTCCCACATGGCTATTTAAGTTAGATAGCTGGATTGGAAGACATATGGAGGTCTGGTAATTTCAGATTTTCTACTTAATGGTTATCCATTAGGTAAAGTGCTGGGCTTGTCCTGGTATTTTTAATCTAATGCTTGAATATCCTAGCACCTCACTGAGGAAGCCAGTAGCAGAAACCGGTCTGGGATTAGGGATATTCTGCTAAGCTTGTTAAGATCTTACTTGTGAGCTCTTTATATAACATTTGTAATACAAGCTTGTTTAAAGTAGGTCATGTGACATCTGACTTAAGATAAAGTAGGAAAATTGGCTGATAATAATGATAAGGTCACTTAATTAACCCTCTTGATGAAGAATAATGTGTTTAAATGTAACAAAAGAGAAAATACTACTCAACAGTATTTCCACTATATGGTTCAGGGCAGAGATAGTGATGGGTTTGAGGGCTAAAGACTTCTCAATTGAAGTTCAACATGTCACTTTTGGGTTTCAAACAACATAAGACCTCCAAAGCAGCTTACCATATAATTATTTTTAAACGTAAAAAAATATTAGCAAAACATTTCATGATCAAATTCATTCATTAAAAAATGACATATATTAAGATTTGCAAATGAAACGTAAATTAAGGAAACAATTTCAAAAGCTGTGAGACTGTAAGGATTAAAAGCAAAAGCTCCGGGAATAAATCTTAGTCTGCCATATTCCGAAATGATATCAGACGTAGTTTAAATATGTCCCATTCAAATTTTTAGATACATCATGATTTATACAAAGCTGGCCTTAAAAAGATTAAGAAAAATTTCAGCATAATTTGAAACCAAAATTGCAATAAACAATCCCAAACCTTAGATAATTACTACAAGTAGAAAAACATTTCCATATTCGTTAATATTTTTATTGCAATATATTGAATAAGATGATCATAAAATTCAAAAATAAAGGTTAATTTTGACCTTTTTGTTTCCTTTTTTTTTTATTTTCTAGATTATGCTCAAAATTTAACAAGCATAATATTAAAGTCATATATTTGATGATGATTATTATACTCTATTGTATGACATTAGCAGGGAGGGAGTGGTGTGGCGATGCAATGATTTTAAATATATGTAGAAGTAAACTATATTGAGTGCGAGTTAATTTATGATAATAGCAAGGAAAGTAGTTTGCTGTTTAAGCCTCGAACAGGATCTTTAGCAACAAGGGAATATACACATAAATGGATAAATGTGGGAGATTTAGTCTGCAAGTTGTGTAAGGAAGGCATAGAAAATATTAGGCATCTGTTAATTGAATGTAAATGCCTGAAAGCAGAAACGGTATAAATAATGAAGTTGTGGAAGAATAAATATAAGCAAAGTGATTATACAGAAAGTGGGTTATTAGTTTTTATGCTGAGTTTGGGAAAAGGAGATTTAGATATAAATGCCTTGGACTTGACATCATGTTGTGGAAATGGGATGGAGCAGGATAGAGAAGAATATGGGAAAACAGGGCGGGGAATTGAAAGAGATGTTAAAATGGTTAACAGGTTTCTCTGGGCATAGTTGCTGAGAGATTCCTGACTTCGTATAAGAAGTCGCAGTGTATCACATCACTTAACGTTATTGGAAAAAGGTGTTGAATAGAAATATTTACTGATATTATTTCATTATACTAATCTGATATGTTTACTAAATATATTAAGCAATAAACTAACAAAATAAAATATACATTTAAAAAAAATATTCTGTCACTAAGTATCAAATTAAACTGGGAAATAGGTAAAATTATATAAGAGAAAGAACAAAAGAAATTATATATCTGGTTTTATATTTCTCTTTTACAACCCTTTATAACTTATAATACAGTTTTAAATATTATTAACATTTCTTAACATTCTCATATCATACGATGATGGGGGAAAAACTTAAATAAATACTCTTTATAATTAAAAATACATATGGAAAGATTAAATACTATTTCCCCATGAACTAATTTAACTCTAAATTGTAGAAGCATGCTGCTAACTATTAGAGTAGGTCACTGTGAGTTTAACTTTTTCTGATTCACAGGTTTTTTTTTCACCATATCTCTAGCAAAGTTATATATCTCACCTAGGTCATACATGCTCTTTTATATATTTTACAATCTTTTAGGATCCTGTTTAAGATTTCAACTATTTATCTAATGACATGTCCAGTCCTATTCCATTTTAATCTCTTTAATTTTTTGAACATGTAAAATCTGTTGATTCTCTCACACATATTTTTTTTTATTTTTCATCCCTCCTTATTAATCCCAATAATCCCCCCCCCCCCTAATTTTCCAAGCTTAAAATCTTACTACGATTTAAATTCGGGGACGGCTTATATTTGAAGAATACGGTACTTTACACAACTATTGACTTAGAAAATAATTTATTTAGCTATAAATATGAAGTTTTTTAGGGTAATTCTTTTATTAATATGTGTACTTTACAATTACTATTATTAGGTTAATAAAAGTAAACATTTTGCTTTTATTTAATACAACTTATATAATGAGCATGCTAATAGATTTTAACAAGCTTTTCCGAATATCCCTATTCTCAAACCGATTTCTTGCTATGGCTGTCATCAGTGAGGCACTAGGATATTCAGACATTATTATTAGGCACTGACAACAGCCAGAGTTAGAAACCGGTCTGAGGATAGGATATTTGGAAAAGTTTGTTAAGAGCTATTAGCACACTCATTTATATAACATTTACAGTACAAGCTTATTAAATTAAGTCACATGATATATGACTTGATTTCATTGCAATTAATGCAGCTTTTACTAAGTTTGGTTCTTGCTTGGTAAAATTTTAAGTCATTGTACCATTATTTAATATGCCATATGGTAATTGCTTTTTGAAATTTAATGAAAATGCATTTATAATATTTAAAATATTTATTTTTGTTACATAACAATAGTAAACTGTAAAGCATATCTATTGATTAAAACATTTCTATATTGGTTGCATAAAATATTTTCAAAATCTTCACCGGCTATCTAGTAACTATTTTCTGGAATTTGATATCATACATAAAAATACAAATATTTATTATTTAAAATACTTAGTTTATTAACATAACTATAATTAACTACTGTGTAACAAATATATTAATTTTTAAAAGATCTGTAAAACTTTGTGTTTTTATTTTGACTTAAGAAAATTATTTTCAAAGTCCTTAAATTTTTTATTGATTAATTTTTTCTTTATCCATTGCTATATATATATTATAACTGTGATAAGTGTGCTTATACGCAACTATAGAGAAGCTTGTTATTTCTATAAATCAATTATGTCTTAGCGCTTTCAAGAACTTATGGCCTTTTCATATTCATAGCAAGAGGAACTATAATCATAATGGAGGGAAGAGTGTAATTGAATGTATTTGTAGAGATCTAAATTTATTTAAATCCAATATTAATATTTAAATTAGAGCACCATTTTTTTGGAGAGAGGGTAGGATGAACCTCTCCGGTTGGTAGCATTCGTGTTATTGGTTATATAGCACATCTCCCTTGTTTTTCTCCTTGAATCATTCTACTCTATGTATTGAATGGTTGCACAGGAGGGGACAAATTGATGTCCTGTTGCCTTTTGGTGCTCAATGAATGTAGATCTATGTTTTGTTTTTTCTGAAGCTCTTTTGTATAAGTATTGGTGCTGGGAAAGGCATATAGATAAGGATGTTTTGGATTCCCCATAAGAATAAATCCTGTTTATGGGCTTTTTGACCAAGTGTGGATAATATTTTACTTATTGAAAAAAACGCTTCCCATGGCAATGTAGAAGCTCTTATTAAATTAGAATGTGATTCCAATTGGTGGGTAACATATGCTAAAAACAGTATCATCACAATTTTTTTATGTAATATAATGATCAAATAAAGAATATTTCCATCATGTGATTGAGGTTATATAAATTCAATTCATTTGCATTAAGGATTGTTGCTTTTTATATGTCTAAGATTTTTTTTTCTTTTATTATGGAAAATTCCATTATATATTTTATTAGGTAAAGAGGTACTTGTGATTTTTGACCCATGTGGCCACCAGAGGCACTGGTCTGTGTCAACCGCAGAAATACTTAGTGTAGGGGCCCCAAATGCAGCAATGCAAATTCCAACCGTTAGGTGGCACTGATCACAATGCATAAGCACAGGAACATTCCACCAGCTGGCTGGCAGCAAAGCTGCCCGCTTGGTGGCACTGGTCACAATGCATAAGCCCATTTAGCTTACATCGTCTGCTACCAGCAGATACCAAGAACCTAAGTGGCGCTGATTGCCGTAACCACATCTATCTTATGTGTCTGCTAACAGTAACTACCAAGATTCTAGCCCATTACGTGGCGCTGTTTCTCCACGGTTACACACGGAAAAACTACGCAATGATAGAGTTTATGTACATACTACTTAAAAGATGAATGGCGTATAATATACAGGTGTGATTAATTAAGAAACTACAACTACTTAAATATGCGTTCAAACTTAATAGTGTCACATGCTTTTTCACAGTTTTATAAATGGATGTATTTTTAAATTATTTATTTTTAAAAATCGATCTTTTTTTTTTTAATTATTTACTCTAAAAGTGGGGTTTTTTTTAAATTTAAAAAAAATGTAATTTTTACGACAATCGTTTTTTTTTTTTTTAAAAAAAAAAAAGCTAATTTTTTCCCCCTTCTTTCAAAACTAGAGACATTCCAAAGATAAAATCTAATATATTTAATTAATAGGGGCTTTACTAATGAATAGCTATGGTCAATTAGTGAATTGGATTGATTTAATAATGAGACAGAAACTGATATATGATGAATTATATTTATTGACAATTTCATATATACTTGATATAACCCATTACTTAGCGTTGGATAATGCACGCAGGCATTTTATTTACTAAACAACATTACTCTAGGCCATTTAGCAAAATAAATTTGTGGCTATTATTTAATTGCGCTAATTTTATGCTATAAAATAAATCACTACATTCCACTTATTAGTTATGCCCTTTCCTCATCAGTTCGAGTGGCTATTATACAGCTATTATACATGTAATCAAACCAAGTCTGGAGTGAAGCTTAATAATACATCCGATTATGATAAATTTATATATTAAATATGGGCATATAAAGCCTCACAGATAGCTTTAGATCGAACGGGTTTTCAAGAATGCTTCTGTTCAACGCCGAAGATTGCATATTATGGAGGTAGAGTTGGCTATAAAGATTTTACTAATATGCTACGCACAAGTAAAATATAATAATAAAGTGGCTCCATCTTATATATATATATAAAAAAACAGCACAACGATAAAATATTGATAAATTTCACATCCGCCAAGCCGAAGTATATTATAAATTAAATACCATACATTAAATGAACACTAGTTTATCAGCTTGATCAAAAGAGCCAACTCTTCTGTAGCATGAGAAATACATATATGCTACTGACGGGAATATATATATATATACACAAACTTTACTTTATCCCGTTCAATCTCTTAGTTATCTATAATTAATAAACTTTTAAAGGGGGAAAGTATATTTAAGGGACTTACGAATACTTTAATAAGAAAAATATACTTATGATTACACTCCAGGCTAGTTTAATCTTTAGTAACATAATAATTAAAGGTTGAAAGTTTGGATTTATAAGCCACATTTTATATTTACATTAATTATTTACTAAATGACAAAATAATGAGCACAAAGGGTCGCCATTTATAAATTAGGGTTTCAAAACAGAGTGCTAAATGACACTATAATTAATACAATACGAAGATTTTAAATAATATCTTCAAAAAGAATATATTTCGTAACTAAATGCACGCCATTTCGAGACATAGGCATAATTAATAATAACTAAAATAAGCAAGAGAGAAATAAATATAACTGCAGTGATTAAGTTATAGAGCAAAACAAGAAGTTAATAAAGGAAATTAACAAAAGTATGTCATTTATAGAATTGAAATATTATTGATAAGACAATTTAGAAAGACTTTACAATATAGTTAGCTAACCTGATTTTGAAGCAATAATGATTATTTTGAATTTTACACAGAGCTCTGTGATTTTAATAATTTTAAAACAGTTCTCCTATAGCTGGACTGAAGATGCTCGAGCTGGAACGAAGGTGAGTTCTTTGGTGGCTTATGGCATCTTCTCTTTTAGTTGGTAGATGATTTAAGATGGTATTCCTATAGCTGGACTTGGGATAGTTGAATTTGAACGAAGGTGAGTTCTTTTAATGGCTTATGGCATCTTCTATTTATTATAAGCTTATTAAGGCAACGTTGGTTGTTCCTCCGGCCTGATTTAATGATAAAATCTTTTGTTGAAACAAATTCAATCAGTGAACTAGATTTTACTTTTACCCCAGGTGCGGTCACTAATTGATTTCTTGTTTACACAAAATTCCCATTTTTAATTATAAACCGATGACTTTTATTTTAACTTGATATAAATAACTTTTACATATTTTCTTTATATTGTTTATTTAAAAAAAAAAAAAATTTGACAGATCTTATAAAAAAATATTTTAGTTTCAATTATATCTATAAAACATTAAATCAGAAAACCGTGAATATATTTTAAAGAAAACATTTTACATTATTTTTATTTAATCTTAAATATTATATGTACAAATCATTATGCCATAATTTCATGGTTTAAATTATCCATCCACATACGAATATAATACAAATATAAAATTTAGAATTGACTTATAGATTAATAAAATATTTTATGAATAATTATGAGGATTTCTACGCTATAATTTTATCAAACCTGTCTAATTATAGCGTACTTTCGTATGTAAATGGATGATGCCATGATAGCAAATTTCACCGCTCGACTTATACATAACATTTTGACATTTAGAATAGGTTCGAAACTAGTTCAGACGAGTAGGTCATAAGCATCAAACATTTATATCTATTTCAATGGACCCTCATGCATTCAGTGTTGCTCTTAATAATTTAAATGCAATGTTTTTTCTTAATCTTTTAAACAATCCAAATTTCAAAAATAATTCCTCAATCTGTGTTTGTTTTATAGACCATGACATTATATTAAATGTATATATTTTTTAACCTGCAACTTAAATCTGTGGATGACACTCTCTCACATATCTTGGATTACTGTCCTATCTTCATTAATTTACATCTTGTGTTGTTTCCTTCAAAACAGAATCTTTTTGCTATATTGTCATTTCTGAGTCTGTATAATATTAATTTTAATGAATTTATTATTTACCAAAGATAGTAAAACTTGAATGGTTTATAAATAATAGATGTATGTGTATACATAAATTGTACTGTAAACTTCCTTTAAATTTGAACTGAATAGATATTTAAAGGAGAGTTTGATTTGCTTTTTCTCCAGTAATTTAATCTTCGAATTATTGTTTGCCGTGTAACAGCTTTTTAAAATAACACGTTTGCGAAATATTAAGTGAAAGATGTATAAACCGAAATATAATTTGTATTACTTTAAAAGTTATTGGATAATATTGTTTGAAAGTGTAAAAAAAAAAGTTTTACAAACAATCATCTTTTAAAATAATACAGTTTTGAAAGAAGGGGGGAAAAAAATTAGCTTTTTTTTTTAAAAAAAAAAAAAACGATTGTCGTAAAAATTACATTTTTTAAATTTAAAAAAAAAAAACACTTTTAGAGTAAATAATTAAAAAAAAAAAGATCGATTTTTAAAAATAAATAATTTAAAAATACATCCATTTATAAAACTGAAAAAGCATGTGACACTATTAAGTTTGAACGCATATTTAAGTAGTTGTAGCTTCTTAATTAATCACACCTGTATATTATATGCCATTTATCTTTTAAGTAGTATGTACATAAACTCTATCATTGTGTAGTTTTTTCATGTGTAACCGTGGGAAACAGCGCCACGTAGTGGGCTAGAATCTTGGTAGTTGCTGTTAGCAGACGACACATAAGCTAGATGTGTTTATGGCAATCAGCGCCACCTAGGTTCTTGGTATCTGCTGGTAGCAGATGATGTAAGCTAAATGGGCTTATGAATTGCGACCAGCGCCACCAAAAGCTGCCAGCCAGCTGGTGGAATGTTCCTGTGCTTACACATTGTGAACAGCGCCATTTAATGGCTGGAATTTGCATTGCTGCATTTGGGGCTCCTACTCTAAGTATTTCTGTGGTTGACACAGACCAGCGCCTCTGGTGGCCACATGGGTCAAAAATCACAAGTACCGGTAAAGATTATTTATGTTTTTTCAGCTTCTTGTTTACAATATAAATTATTTTGTAATAATTTTAAACCTATCTTTTTGACTTTGTATTATATTTTTCCTATTTAAATGATATCCTGCACACTTTGGTGTGGTTGGTAGAGCAATTGACTTGGGATCAGGGGTTCCAGGTTCAATTCTGGTGCTCAAACTTATGAACTCACACGAAATAAACCATATGTGTCTTTGCCTGGTTTGGTACAGTTGGTAAAACAACTGACTTGGGATAAGAGGTCCCAAGATCGATTCTGGTGCTCAAACTCCCTATGAACTCTCAAGCAATAAAGTCATATGGTTTGGCACAGTTGATAAAGCAATTGACTTGGGATCAGAGGTCCTAGGATCGATTCTGGGGCTCAAACATCCTATAAAATCTCAAACAATAAAGCCATATGTGTTTTTTCCTGGTTCGGCAGAGTTGGTAAAGCAACTGACTTGGGGATTAGGGGTTCCAGGATCGATTCTGGTGCTTGAACTTCTTATGAACTCTCAAGCAATAAAGCCTTATGTGTTTTTGCCCAGTTTGGCACAGTTAGTAGAGCAACTGACTTGGGATCAGGGATCCCAGGATTAATTCCGGCGCTCGAACTTCTTATGAACTCTCATGCAATAAAGCCATATATGTTTTTGCCTGATTTGGTGCAATTGGAAGGGCAACTGACCTGGGTTCAGCGATCCCAGGATCGATTCTGGTGCTGGACCTTCTTATGAACTTCAGAGCAATAAAATGGTTGTACTGCATAGTAACTTTGCTCTTTGCTGTGGAATTAGAACATATATTTAATTATATATTTCAATGCATGGGAGAATAAAGAGATCTTATAATAAACCAACTTCCAGAATCATTTATATTTATAGTAGCAGATTCTATAGTAATTGCATTATTTTTTTCTTTTTTATTTAATAAAGAAAGGGAAGTTCTTTTCATCACAGTACTTGGTAATAAGTTATTTTTGACTAGATAATTTAACTTTTTTTTTCTCTCTCTCTCTTTTTTACATTTTTAAAATGTATTTGGATATCATTTATTACTGCAATGAAGATAAATAGTTTAGAAGTGCAGTGAAGTATATAATTTCAATAATAAATAACTATTTTGGAAATCATTTATATTTTCTGTTGCAATATATAAGATTCAGAAAATTTGAAATAATGAATTACCTAACCGTCTGTGTTTATACACTTAATGTGATTTTAATGTTTTGCTAATTGAACTTGAAGATGCAGAATTAATGTTATATTATAAAGTTTATGATAGCCCTACATACTTTAATACAGCAGAAGAAGAATGGTATCGAAAGCTCAAAATTCCATTTACACGTTCACAAGGGTTTGATTGTGGGTTTAATGAAATAAGCATGTGTTTTATCTGTTGTTCCTGTACCTATTGAGTCCATTTTTTTGATAGAAAATGGATACCATGATCGGTTAAGATCATCCCTGGTTTTCCTATATCTTTAAAATGAAGGGTGTCTAATACTTTAATAGTGAATTTAGTATTAGCTTGAGGGGTAAGCAGCCACAAATTTTGTGAAAGGATCATAGATCACTAACAAGTATTTTTGTTTATAGAAAGGTGATAATGGATCTTAAAAGTCCATTGCTAAGATCTTATTTGCTCTTTTGGGGATGATATTGTTAACTGTACCCATATAATTTCTGTTTACTGGCTTGGCTTTTAAGCGTATGTGGCAGCTCAACCTGTCACTTCAGGTACCAGACGTCACACCATCTCCAGAGCAAGATAAACATTTAATTGAAATGTCTATCACATTATTTCCTTGATAGACAGATTTGTGAAAAACAGAAAAGATTTTCTATTTTCAGCAAATAAAAACTGAAGATTTTTCTAATCTCTTAATTGGAAGTTTCGAGATGTTTTGTAGTGCTTATTAATATTATCTCCACATATTTTTTTGCAGATAATGTCAGCTGTGATAATTCTATATGTATAGAATTATCCAATCATGGTTAAGTTAAAAATTATTAAACAATAATATGTGAATTTTATTTATTTTTAAAACCAGTTCAGTTCTTTATATAGCACCAATATTATAACTATATTTTTTGACATTATGATCTGACAGTAAAATTCAGATGCAGTAACTTTCCAATTTTGCTGTAGGCCATCTTTTCTCTCACACTTTTTTTATGCAGGAAAAACATGTTTATTTTTTAATGATTTCACACATTGTGAATATTCTAGTAGAGTCCCACTCATCCACACACTCATTGCTTTGTTTCTTCTTAGATCTCGATTCTGACATTCTTCTACTGAACTAAACCACATTCACTAGTCTATTAATTATATATTATATAAGGTTTCTTATGTTATCCATGCTTTATTTTATAGATTTTAGGAATTTAGAAAGTGAAGTTTTTTCCAATAATTTATAGAACTTTTAATCATGAATTCAAAAATTTGTGACCAAGAGGAATCTTTTTATATTTCTGCATAAAGTCCATAAATTCAGATTTATACATTTTAATTCAATTTGACTGCATTTAATGTAAAGGTATTCTTAAAGTAATTCGTTTGTATGACAGTTAATAATATCCAAACACCATACAAATAATTGTTTTATAAATATCAGATGAATTAAAGAAATAGAAAAATTAGATTTAAAAAAATTTTTCAGTATAATTAATCTTTTACTAGCCAAAAGACATGGTTAATTTTGAGATGATTAATATTCTTCACTATAATGAATGTTTTATTTATGGTGTTAATTAGTGAAGCCATACAGAAGATATGCAAAATATGTTTTAATTAATTGTGACGTTCTAATATTTGCATTTATTTTAATCAATATTTTATAAAATTAGTTTGTTGCTGTATTGTTGATTCAGTTTTGAGAAGTCTCTTGGAATGAGTTAAAAGCTTTTAAGTCTATATCAAAAAGAGTTTACATATCTAAGATCTAATGGGGAAGTTAAATCATGCTAATGGAGATTAACACAAATGTAGTGAAGAAAAGAAAACAATACAGCAAAAAATAATAATAATGATGAAAAGATGAGGATGATAATAAAGTGCCAAACTATTAGGAAATGATATGTATAATATTGATTACCTGTATTAATTTGCAGTTCTATTAATCTTTCAATTTAAATAATTTTAAATACATAATGAATGTAATAACATTCTTTGGGAGGGAAATTAATTATTATTCAAGAGTTCAAGGTCTTCAAATATATGTAAATAAATTAGCTAAATGCAAACTTAAGAACAAGAGATTGATACTTAATGATGATTAAGACAAATAATGAAGTAGCTTTACTAATGTCTGCAAACAAAAGAATTCCAATATCAGAATAGATCATCTTGTGAAATACCAAACTTCATAAATGTATTTATTTGGAGTTTGACCATTATAATATATTGATAATGTATGGATAAATTATGAATCAGTAATGAACATGGTTGTATAATTATAACATTTAGAAGTGCTAAATGTGATTTTGTTATAAAATATATAATTTAGATATAAGCGCATGGTTGTGTGAGTTAAGAAAAGTTTGAAATTGGTTTATTAGGAAGCAACACTTAAATATAATTCACTAAGCATGCTTTCAATATCTTGTAAGCAACATCACAATCATAGTGATACATTTGCAAAGTCTAGAGAAGGGGTGAGATATAAATAAATGCTATGTAAATTATACGTAAATGAGTTGGTCTACATGGGCCACTTTTTAGAGTGGGGGAAGCAGGATTTTTTTTTTGTTGATGGCCTTGACATTATTTGCTATTTGCCAAGTTTCCCTTTGTGTTTTACATCAATTCTTTCTAAAGACATGACTGACGCTAGTGTGAGTCGAATGTATTTTTTTCTTATTGTTTTTTCATTTAATGATAATCAGTGACCAATTGAATCTCATATAATGAAGGCCAAAATAAAAATATCTTTCAGATGATAATGTTTTTATTTATAATTTATCATTAACTTAGAGCTGTGTAAATTTTATATTCCTGACCGATCGTTAGTTTAAAAAATTTTAGTTTTAGCTTATACTTCTAATAATTTTGAATAGTGGTTTTGAAATAATTGCTTACAAAACGTTGTTAAAATTTAATTATTTTGGAGTAAAATATTTAATATTCAAAGGATAACAATTAAACTTACAAGGAAAGCATACTGTTTTAATTTTAATGAATATCAAGAATTTGTTCATATTAATTCTAATGTCTAATCTAATCTAGATTCATAACATATTTATGATTTCTAGATTGCAAAGAAATCAAATTATATATCACATGACTTAATTTGATAAGCTTGTACTATAAATGTTGTATAATGAATGTGCTAATAGCTCTTAACAAGCTTTTCTGAATGTCTTTATCCTCAGACCGGTTTCTAGCTCTGGCTGTCATCAATGAGGCATTAGGACATTTAGAAATAATTTAAAACACCAGGTCAAGCCCCATCATTTACCTAATAGTTTCCTATTAAGTAGAAAATCAGAAATTTTCATACATCCATGTGGGTTGGATTGAAGATATATGGTTGTCTGAAATTTTCAGATTTTCTACTTAATAGCTAACTATTAGATAAATGCTGGATCTTAACCTGGTCTTTTAAATCTAATACCCAAATGTCCTAGCACCTCACTGACAACAATCAGAACTAGAAACCGGTTGTTAAGAGCTATTAGTATGCTCATTATATAAGTTCTAGATTGTAAGTCATTACTAACGAAAAACATACTCAAGGGAGAATTTAGTTTATAATTTTGATTACATGATCTGGCTTTCTATCTGAAAGCATATTTAATAACTAAATGGTAAATTACTGACTAAATAATCATAATGAGTCATCATTGGTAGTAGTTTGCTGTTGCTTGCCACTTTTAATGTTGCATTATAAATTTTAACCAATTCTTTATGTTACTAATATATATTTTTTATTATTAAAGCATTATGTTTGGAGATACTTTTATTAAAGTTATAGAAAA
Organism: Epiperipatus broadwayi; assembly: GCA_028023455.1. Taxonomy (NCBI): domain Eukaryota; kingdom Metazoa; phylum Onychophora; class Udeonychophora; order Euonychophora; family Peripatidae; genus Epiperipatus; species Epiperipatus broadwayi. The sequence continues at coordinate 5,492,718 of JAQFVV010006270.1, forward strand.
GATTTACATTTATTTATTATTTTTGGCTAAGTGACAAATATTCTTGATATATCCTAACAGTACAAATATATTGTATAACACAATTGCTATTTTCAAATATTGTTGTTTAAGTTGTAAATACTAATCTTATTTCCCATTGTATTATCATATTTAATGGTATTTGTTGATTAGTTATCCACACCACTTGATAGCATCATTTATGTGCTACAATACATAAATATGCTGTTTACGCGGCCGACCGTATTTTATGGCGTGATTTATGTGCTAAAACACAGAAAAACACCTTTTATACGTGACCTTTTATATGCTCATGTTTAATTTTTATTGCATACTTTGTCCCTATTAATAATTGTAAATTATTGTCAATACATTTTTATCGTTGTCTGTTTAACATTCCAAATTATATTTCCAATTCATATAATAACCTGTTTTACTATAAATACAATTTATTTTTAATTCTAACTTATCTTTGTTTTATAATATATTTCATTTCCTAGAATTCAGAGAACTCGTGGATTTTGGTAATATATTTTAAATTAATTGAGAGAAGTCTATGAATTTTAAATAATAAGTTATTTTTATTTAATCTAAAAGCTATACATATTCTGATAGAAGGACCCTATATTATGACCAAGGATTATTAGAAATTTCACAATTTTACTACAGGGGGTAACAATCAATGTAACCATAGACTTAATGCCCATAAGAATATCATTTGTAATGGTTGCATCATATTATCATTATATTGTTTTTACAGTCATTGCATTGACATTCATCTGATCATCCCAAATTAATTTATAACTTTATTCTCTAGTTAATAATAGCGAGAAAGCTATTTACTATTCAATTCTGAATGGCTAAATAGCTTAATTAAAGGATAGCTATCACAAAAAAAAAACTGTTTGGTAGACGCGGGTTTTTCCCAACTAATCTTGCATATTATTCACCTTAATTCGAAAAGTAACAAACTTTTTTATACCACTATACTTTATAAATATATGCACTTAACTGCGTATTTACTGGAGCTTAACTCTTTTGAGGGCAATGTATGGCTTCATATGTGCTTAGACACTATAGAAAGAAAACCTAATAATAACTGCATATTTACTTAAGCTTAGCACTTTTGAGGGTGAAATATGGTCTCATACATCGTCCTCGAAAGTGCTAAGCTTCAGTAAATATGCAATTATTAATAGCTTTTTTACGATAACACCCGAGCGCATTTATTTATTATGCACCTTATAAAAATATTTGTAAATGAATTTATTAAATTCAATGTCAAGGATGAAACTATTTGGATCGGAAAATCTAAGATATTATTTTACATTTTTCCCCTACGATTTCAAGTATGTAATTGATTAGCTGAAAATTTTATTTTCTCAAATTTATGATATTAAAATCATGTGATTTTTCACATATAAAATGTATGCTTCTTTAATAGTCATGTTTTTGTAGGGTGTTTTTTAAACTACGTCATTTGTCCTTGGACACGATTTATAAATTATATGAATCAGATGAAGAAACTTTTCTACATGTCCCTTTATCAATAACCTCAAATCAAATTTAATCCTCTTCAAAATCCACAAATCAAATTTAATCCTCTTCAAAATTCATTAAGCAAAATTTTGACATCAAGCTTTTTGATTGGTGACAAAAAGATTCTTAAGATTTGTGTTCTATTAAGATGTAAGACAATTTTCCGAAACTAACAGTTCCATGAATACTGGTGGAAGGATTATTGCGGAGACTTAAAATACCTGCCAAAAAATTAAAGATTTGTAATGTGATTACAGGGATTATTTAATTTATGGAATCACTACATATGACCTAATTGAAATGCAGATTCACGACTGCACAATCACTTACTATTGATAGTCATGCAAGAAAATAATCAACAAAACACATCAATGTCTTTAGTAAGTATAGATCTGCTGATAAAAATAAATACGGATGCAATGCCAACAAATGCCTTTCTTTACTACAAACAACATATCACAAAAATTAATCCAATTTGTAATGTATGCCATAGACAAGAAAAAACATTTGAACATATGATTCTTACCTGCCTCAGATTAAGTAACCTTAGAAACACTATATATAAAAGTACCAAAATAGACTACTACCAAACTATGTCCATAAAAAACTGCCTTAAACACCAGCCAATTGCAGTGATCAGGCTGTCCATATATCTAACATATGCTCTTTGGACAGTAAGGTGTATGATCTTCACCTTACCCAACCCAGATGAAAACACCTTCACTCAAAAACTATTAAAAATGAAGAATAGAGACCAAATACACATGGAACTTATTTCATGTCCCACAACCTCCCTACAAGCTCTCCACAGAACACACTCATCAACACCGCATGGAACAAACTGCAGCCTAGGTTCAAGATATACACAAAATGAACTCAGCCACAACCGAAATCAACTATAAAAAATCTTGTTTTTTGAAGGGGGGGGGGTCTGAAAATAACTGGATTAATCACCAAATATGCAATATTGTTATTCGTTTTATATTTTTATTAATGCTACTTAATATTCAGATTTCTGCATTAGTTGCAATACAATGTTTTTCCCGTATCCCAATAAAATATAAAGTTATCTGTTGTCCATATTTAGATGATATTGATTAGTAAAACGAATTATGTGAAATATTAAAAAATAAACATAGGCAATAAACTTATCTTAGAAAAAATAAATATTGTAGTTAAGTATTGATATATATATATATATTAATGTTCTGCTTGGTAAAGTGTCAGGTCTGGAGCATAAAGTCTTGGTTCAATTCCCGTTCTGACACCTAAACTCTAGCAATAATGCAATTTGATGATGATGATAATGATTATGATGTTGATGATGATTATTATTATTATTATTTAATTCTTAAGATATAATAATATTTTTCATCCTATTTATGTATAATCTATGGATTTATATATCGTTAAAAGGATGACTTGAAAAAATGCACGAAGACTGCAGTATATTTGCTTCATTTTTTAAAGATTGCTGATCTAAGCTATTCAAAGATTGTTAGGTGATGGTTAATGGAAGATAATCAAAGATTTCTGTATAATAGATCCAGAAATTTTGAGTTGTTTGTAGGTAGGTGCTCTAAATGATAAAGAATCTACCATTCAACAGATGAATAGTAATGATAATTCATATTATGGTAATATTCTTATATCTTCTCCTTTAGTTTTTTGCATTTCCTTATATATTCATATATATTACTTTTTTATAAATCTGCTCATATACACTATAAAAAGGTGAGTGAAATGAATAAGTAAATTAAAAATAAGAATAATTAATGAAGATAGGAATGGAAATAAATATAAATTATTAACAAAAGAATATATATATATATAGATAAATAATAGAAAGAAAGAAAAGAAATTAGATTAATAGGTATTAAAATAAAATAGAGACATATTAAAGAATAATGTAGAAGGATAGATAGGATAGAAGATGAAATAAAAATAAAAAGGAATTAGAAATAATAAGAAAATAATAATTAGGAAATAAGAGAAGTAAAGGTATAGACTTAAAAATTAAATATGATTATGAATAATAATGTAAAATATGTATTTTTATGTGTATATAAAATAATGGTTATATCTTTAAATGTTGTAGCTCTGATGAAGACTGCAGGACAGTTGAAACTGTTAGAAAAATAAAGCAGGAATTATATATAATTTTCTATTAGAGTGAATGAGATTTATAAAAATGTAATATATTATGGTAATACCAAAATATAATTACCTTTGTCAATTTTACAGTTCATTAATAAATGTAGTTAACCTTTAACATTTACACTTAAACAATCTACTAATTAATTACAAATATATGACTTTTTTTATAATTAAAGTTAGTTTCTTTTGCCATTAAATTTTCCAATAATATGAGTCTATTACTAATAAAAAAATAATTGATAAATTATTTTGTTATAGCAGGTACTATTTAGTAATCAGTTTTGGGTGTTCCATATATAATTTGTGGCTGAAAATGAAGTTACTAACTTTAGGATTTGATCCATTGGTGACAGTTTTCTATTGTTTTTCACCCTCCGCCCCGCCCCCCTTCCTTAAATAATTTAATGAACCCATCTCTTTTTTATATACAGCATATAATTTTTGTGAGTGGTGAATTAGACGAAAGACTGAGATTTCATTAAGTTTATTTTTGTTTTAAATATAGGGGATTTGAACTCAGACTTTTAAGCCACATCAACCATCCATACTATCTCATACTACTGATACACTTGTCCACACACATGCAGAAAAGATAAATAATCACCAATATACATATACTTGTTTATTTTTTCAAGCTTTAAAATATTCGATCTTGTAAAATTAAATACTAATTTTCAGATTTTGTAGATATTTTAAAACATTAAATCTTTGTATTCGTACAAATTTTTATGCATAAAAGACACTTTATTTGCTTTTGAAAAGCAGAAATAAAACATTAAATACTTAAATTCTGTTTTATTATAATCTTTTGTAAATTTCTATTATAATTACATTCTCGGAATTATGGTTAAGACCATATTAGGATTTATTTTTCTTTCATCTTTTGTATATTTATTCTAGAATTTCTATCATTTTAATAATAGTTCTACTTTAAATTGATTTTTTTTTTTAACCATTTAAAAACATTTCATATTTAACAGATGATTAATTGCTAAGGTTATTCACTCATAAAAGAACAAGGTGAAATTGTGATTTTATGTTAAACATCAGAACCAGGAAGTTAAATTGTCCAAGAAGGAATTAACTCTAAAATAGTGTATCTAAGATTGAAAAGGAAAGAAATAAGATATATATGTACTGTATTTCTTCTTCTTTTTTTTATAAACCATATATTGTAACCTTTGACTTTGGCCAAAGATAGTTAATTTCGTGATAGATTCAGCATTCACCAAAAAAATAATTTTCTCCCAGAAAAATATAGTAAATTCAACAGATCCATAACTGACATCAGTTTAGGTTAATCTAGCTGATGATCAGAAAGCTTGTGGTAGACATATAATATTTGGAGATTATAGTCATATAATATTTAAAAATTCATGCACGGTTGTGTTTAGATGTGTAAATACAGTTTGAAGTCTATCAACCAGTGGATCTAGATATGCCTTGATTGTTGGGATTGGACAAGTCACCTGAAGGCAAGGGTTTAATGTTAAAATCGGTAATTAACAGTCATTTAATAGAATAATATATTTAATTTCAAGAAATAGATATGTAAATTTCAATTGTAAATTTAACTTGCAAGTGGTTATAAAATTAAGCAGTCATTTTATTTGAGTAGATCAGTAAATTTAAGACAATTGAATTGGTTTATTACTAGCTGTAATCTCCATAGTTCAGCTGGAATAGTTATAGATGTGCGCATGCCCATATAAATGTAATTTTATTTATTGGGAAAATTATAAATGTTCATGTGTCATGTTTGATATCATTTGAGAGCAAATTGAAAGGGTAACAATTTTAAATTAGTTTTAAAAAAATATTTGAAAATATTCAGTCATGAAAAAGTCTATTTAATTTAAATCATTTATTTAGATTATATTTTACTTTCATTCTGCTACATTTTTTAACCTTGATTTTTTTATACAATTTAAAACCGGGAAAATTTTCAAGTAAATCACATGATCATTTAGTAGTGTGAATAATTAGTATCAAAATTATGAGTCTTAGCCAATAGAAAAGTAATACAAGGGCATACTGGTGGAGGAGGCATGGTGCACACCTTTTTTGATTAGTGGTTGGTTATTGTTGTGGGTTGTAATTGTTGGGTCGCTCCCTTTATGTGTTGATGCTTGTTTTGCTTCTTCACTAAAGTTCTATTAAAATTTTGTACCAAAAAAGTAAAGTTTTAATAAGTTTTGTAAGAATGTTGATATAAATCTTTAAATCGGGTACTTATTTTCTAACCTCAAAGTTGACCAAGGACCGGATCCCAGTGAAATTTATGTACAGTGTGTTGTGGAATGAAGCATCGAGAATGAATCTCCTGGCTTTTCAAGTTTAAAATATCACAGATATCCTTTTTCCCAAATAATAATTTTGCTTGAGTGATGTTGTGAAAGAAAAGGAGAAAGAAATGAATTAATTTCTAGATATCTGTAATCTTGAACTTATGCTAGAACTACTTTAAAAGTAGGGACTTAAAAACTTTCCAATGCTTTTTATCTCCATAGTGAAAGAGAAACTGTTTCTTTGTATGAAATATCGTGAAATATTAATGAATAACTGTTGTTGGTGAAAGGAAAGTTCTAATAAACAAAATTGATAGATTTAATCGTAAGATTCTATTATGATAATGAGTAAAATCGAAACTGAATACATTTGAAATTAACTGTTAGAATTATAAATATCCTGGAATGATAGAGTTCATTCAATTGCTACCAAAAACCTATAACTAATTTTTACAAGTCAGATGGTGTATTAAATCATCTACTAAAGTATTCTTGTTTTCCAAGAAAGTGTGTGAGAGTCTTATAGGATGAAAGAAATAATGCAGTTATATCCTAGTAATATTAAAGATTGTCTGAATTAAAAAGAATTGTGCTAAATAATTTTTTTTTACAATCCTTCAAATGAATCTAATATAGATGGAAACGTAGATTAATCTGCTTGTGTGCACATATATGATTCATAGAAAATGGCCATTTGTTTGAGTCTATGTGTTGGACATTGGTCGTGTGTGTGTGTAGATATAATATTTGCCGAACTGACTTAATACAATCGTTTGGGATGCTGAGAGGGTAAGATCATCACAGTGAATAGATCGATGGATCGTGAATTAGAGACTGATGTTGATGACATTTAAATGTAACCTTTCTTTTATTATTATTATTATTATTATCATTCATTTATTTATTATGTGTTATTGAAGGGTATTTTTTTTTTAATTTTAATTATAGTATTTACGATATATTAATTGATACACCCTGTATCAAAGTTAGATCATAATAGGATGGAATATGCCTTTGAGTATTGTTACAGTATTCGTGATGTTACAGTAATATTAATAACTTGTATATGTGAGAGATTTTGAAATATTTACATGAGAGGTTCATGTGTATATATATTTTTTATGCTTACTATTGAATTTTAACATTAGCAATGCTATATCATATTAATTATGTAGTATTAAGATTTTAAATGTCTCTATGTCCTGGGTTGTGAGAAATATAATTATAAATGTTATATGTTGTGAGAATGATGCACGTTTCTTATTTTATTATTTATTATTATTTAAGGCTAAGATAATTTATTCCAGTCATATTTGACAATTATTGTATTATTGGTTTTATACATCAATATTATTGTCTAGCAAGAGTTCAAACCCAGTTCTCTCTATACCAAGTGATATTTGTAACTGACCATTGTTTGTCCAAGGTATACCAAGTTATTGCTACTTTGAGAGTTCAGGTTGAGCGGTGCTCTCTCACGATTATTGATATTAGGTATTTTTAATTAATTTATTAGGCGATCGAAGATAACTCTCCATCTCCATAGTTGATATATTCCATGGGAGATATGTGTCATATTATAGTTGTAGTCATGATTGGTGCATTCCCGCATTCTATATGTGTAGCGACTTAGTCCTAACATATGTTATTGCCCTCAGATAGTAGAATCATCCTCCAGGTTCATGCCATCTGAGATTTATTGCTTTGTAGCCCTTTTTTTCATGGATATATCTTCGTAGTAATATTTTCTACTGCATAAGAAGTTGCTCGCTTAAGTAATTGGTCATTTTTTGAATTTCATATTTGAAATGTATCACCTACTTCAGGGGCACTTTTTAATTTTAAGTGTGTATTAAGGATTGATATATGTTGCATTTGGCTAAGCTTTGCTTGCCATCATTTATAAAACCAATAAACATTCCAAATTTAAAATTAGTGTTAGTAGCCTAAATAAGCAGTGAGCACCGTGACCAGCTAGCTGATCACAGAAGCAAGTCACTGCTGGAGTAGTAAGCTTAATAGTGTTTATTACTCATTGCTGAGATATAGAAAACATTGGGCATGTACAAATGTATGTGATCTCTGAAAGAATTGAAATTTTGCTTATAGTTAGAAAATCAAAAGTGTACAGTGAAAATACTAGGGATGATTAATAAAAGCGTACTTAAAAGCTATCAATTCAAATTGCAGCCGTTAGTTAATATGGTTTGTCTACTACAGGTGAGAAAGTAATGTTTAATGTGTGTTGATTTTAAAACTAAAGTTAAATGAGTAGCATCAAAAGGCATATATTTCTGTCAAAAGATAAAATAAGTTTAAATTTTTTCCTCATAAATTGTTTATTTTACATAATGATGTATAAAATAATTAATTATCCATGCTTACAGTGAAAGGAAAATGTTTAAACAGAATCTATTTAACTAGTTGAGCTATTTAAATTAAGTCATGCAAGATTACTGAATGAGAAAGGCATGTAATTTAGTGATATACTATGTAAACGCAAAAGAAATGGGATCGTATTCTCTGTAGCGATAGTAAAATCCGCTGTAAATATTTTTGTTGTTGTTGTTAAGTTTATTACTGGATTGCTATGATATTATGTTATATTAAAGTTTATAAAGTTACAATTGATAATTTTAGTTAATAAATGTTATTTTGTTAATGAAATTTGATGTAGTGACTTAATGTTTTTGGTATCCATAGAATCCCAGAAATCTTAATAATATGCAATCTTAAATAAATATTCCAACGCTTACCCAGGTACAGACACATAACAAAAATTTAACTCTTGAATTGATCATTCTTAGAAAATATGAAATTTGCTTTTAAAAAACATTCATAATTTGCTTTGCAGATTATTATAGTTAAACTGCAAATATATGGAAAGAGATTTACCTTTAAAGGGTGGCCTTTGAGCTTTCTATCATCACAATTTTCAATTGGATGGACGGTTGGAGTGTGGAGTGGATTAAAGTATGAAGATTGGCTATCTTAATATATATCTGAGCACTTACTGCATATATGTGTAGAAATGATAATCAGGACCCACTGATGATTGCTGGTTTAGCATGAAATACATATATTGGTGATTATTTATCTTTTCAACATATATGTGTTCAAGTGTATCAGTATATGAGATAGAGTGGTAGTGAGTGGTGGGTCATGTGAAAGTCTGTGCTCATATACTCTATATATATTATTATTTTAATAAATTTATTCATTTGTTGACATATCTTAAGTGGCCATAAAATCCCTTTCCCACTCCTGGTATTCAAATGTGCTCCCAATCGATAGTAATATAGTTTAAAATTTAAAGTCGATAGAATATTTTATATTAGTTAACTATTTATTAATTTGTAAAATTTTATTATTATTAGTTAATGAAAAGTGGATATTAGCTCATAAATTCAGTGTATGTCTACTTAGGCTAATCGCTAGGATAGCATTCATTGGTCAACAACAAATTCATAAAATCATCCGTAGAAATTTTGCATTTGTTATAGGAATCCTGAGACCATGACACTCCAATTTCGAATTAAGAGCTCATACGTTTATTGTTAGAGAATTAATGTGGCATTATGAATTAATAACATCGATAAGCCTAACTGTTTATTCCATGCATATCTGATCATGACAATACAATAGGGTGAAGAATTTAAAGATAGTAAAGTTTAGGAAAAGGAGAGTATGGAAAATTTCTTGTCCGAAAGACATTAATTGTAACCATGTTGTTGGTGATTTATATGGGGAGTACCGAGGTCGTTAATTAATCCTTTGAACTTTTTTTGCAAACATTGAATCTTAACTCCATAAAAATATAAATCGCTCAGTATAAATCCATTTTCCAAGTTAAATCAAAATGTGATTGTGATATCCATTAATACATGCGTATAAGAGTAATAACTCAATTATTTTTTTAAAAATGTTATCAATGACTGAATTCTAATTGTTTCTCATTAATAGGCCTTCATTGAATCTATACCTACTTTCTCCCCTATAAGAGGTTTGAGTAGTTTCATATTATTTTAAATTTTACTAGCACCAAAATTATTTAAATTAACAATGTCTTTATTTATTTATTTTTTAATAAAAAGCAAAACGTAAAAATAAAACAAATTAAAACAAAACGTCAAAAAAAAAAACAGTGACCTTCAAGATATTGATGTTTACATTAATAAACATTAAAGCGTTAATATGTTTATTATTTAATGAAGGGGTAAAATCTTAGTCATGATTTAAAAGATTTAAAAATATATATTTATTTATTTATTGTGTAATGAGTTTCTCAGCAGATCAAATGACATTTAAATACTAAAGAATTAAACGAGTATATAATTACAGATTAAGATTTTTTTTACCTCAGATGATAATCAAAAGTTCCAGTATAGTGTTAATAATAATGAAAAAAAAAGTGTTTTCTTGTCAAGCGTTGATAGCCGAGCGGTCAGCGCAGCGAGTTGCATGCTGCAGACAGTTGTTGCGGGTTCGCTTCCCGGCCGATGCTTTGACATATGGGAAAAAAATGTTTTTCTTCTACATTTTTTACTTCTTTAGTGATTTAAGTTGATGAAAGGTATCCTTTTGGTTTGGCACATTGATAAAATAGTGAGCTAACAGCTACAGGTTCCAAGATTGATTCACATTTAAGTAATGTAAATAATAATAAAAAATTATGTTTTTAAACAATTGAAGTGAATTGTTTAACCTACACTAAGGTCTTCAATATTATATGACATCTTGAACAACTAAATATACAGTAAAATATTTTTTCCCCACCATTTCAATACTTGGTTTATTTTAATAATTATTAAGTTATAATTATTAAATCATTATTGATTAAATTTCTTTTAAAAATGGAAATGTAAAATATTTATAAAAAAAATGATCATGCGATATTAAATATATACTTTGTGTTAATAAATAGCTAGCTCTCAGCTAATTCTTAAGAGAAAAATCTGAAGGGAAAAAATACTAATATTTATCAGAAAAAAGTAAATGACAATTATTTTTTTGGGGTAGGTCTTATATTTAAAGAGTGATTTGTACTTTATTTTAAATAATTTGGATTTGTAAATAAGGCGTATTATCCAGATATTATTTTAAAAGAAACTGTCAATTAAAAAAAAAGAGAAAGAAATGAAAGTACTTATTTATGTATAATTCCTTAGCTCTCTTCATTGGGTGTTTTTGATTAATTATCCATTTTCAGGGGCATCGAAGTATTTTTTTCGTCAAAATTATTTTATCGAATATGAATTGCTTATTAAGTTTAAAAAATATTAAGAAATTGAATATAAATTCATGTTAACTTTAAAATATAATTTTTTTTATAAATGCCATTCACAACATTTAATGAATTATATTTTTTATGTATATTATAACGTACAAACTATTAACATATAGTAAACATTATCATGTTTACCGTACCATTTTTGTTCAAGCTGTTGGTTAATTATTTTTCCTAACCTTATGTAAAAATGATTAAAATTTGGAATCTACAAATGATAGAAGTTGCAATAAAGTATTTTCAAAATTACAGAATAATAGTGCCTGCGTGAAAAGTGTGTGCCAATGGGCATGATATGAAACCTTATGTACAAACAGAGATAACGATGGTGTAATCTCAAAATATGTTTGAAGTGAGTTTTCTTTCATCATGTTTTTTTTATTTTGATTATTACAGTTATATTAAATTTTATTTAATTACAGTCATTTTGGAATTTGTTTAATATATTGGGTTTTTATAATCATCTTTAAAAAACAGCCATATTGTATAAAACGTGATGCCCCCGAAAATGGATAATTAACCAAAAAATGCCCGGTGAAAAGTGCAAAGGAAATATATTTAAGTAATGAAATGAATTTGTAATAACTTTTCTTTACTTAATTTTTTTTTAAAAAAAAAAAACTATTATATATTACATAAGTATGCTACACTTATGAAATTTATTTAAGTTATTAATAAGAAGAAAATGTAAAAAAATAATGATAACCGTAAATGCAATATACACTTATAAATTGTCTTAGTCACAAATAAACATAGTTAACAATGAAATTATTTCCAATAGTCTCATTCGTTCGTAGCTAACTTATATTTGATTATTAAAAATTGGATTTTATGATGGATTTATATCTGTGCAGTTATTTGCTCAATGTTTAATAGTTTCCATATGTTCACATCCATATGAGAAAATACATTTTTATCAGTTTAATGAATTAGGGTGCAGTCCCAGAATGAGACATCCCTGTCTAAATTGTAGTTGTATAGGGACCAGAAGGATACTCCTTATAATTATTGTATAGAAGATTTATTCAGTTAGGGTTAGGACCGAAAAGATATCTCTTTATAGTTATTATATATGCAGTTGTGTTTAGGAGTAGGGTCTTAAAAAAGACCATTTCTTATGATTATTATAATTATGATAGAATGACAGCCTGTTAAGCTAAATTGCGCAGACGCTGTGAGAATGTTGTTAATAAATGAATACCTTCGAACAACTCTTATATAAATACTATATCATGTGGTTGTTCGAAGGTATTCATTTATTAACAACATTCTCACAGCGTCTGCGCAATTTAGCTTAACAGGCTGTCATTCTATCATAATTATAATCGCACGCAAGACGTTATAAAATAAATGCTTATGATTATTATAATAAATATAGTATTGATGTATATCCCATATAGAACATATGTATGTGTAAGTACTAGGAGATATGCGAGTCAAAGAAATGTTATATTTATGAATTCATACATGCATAGAATTATATTTTGTTTATTGTTAAGTTTATTGAAGTCAGGTTTAACGGTATGATGAATGTGTTATATTATCTATGAATATATTGATACTAGGGTGTATAAAGATTAAAGGACTTTGTTAAATAAATAAATTGCATATCAATTAATGATTATACTTTTTAAATAAATTACTGTTACATGATTTGTTAATTTATTAAAGAAGATAAATTATACATCAGTTAATAGGTACACCTGTAAATAAATTATTATCACCATTTGCTACTTTGTTTATGTAAGATTGTGTGGTCTATCATTGTTCATTGGGAGTAATTTATGTTCTCTGTGATTTAGCCCGTTATTACAAATGGAGCTGCGTAATGGTTACATTATTATATTGAATAAAGTATTGTTTTAAATATACGTGTGTTAGTTTATTTTTTGATGCTTAAAGCCAGGAAGCGCCTGTGTAATTTATATAAATAAATAAATAGAGAAAATGTAAAGTAAATGAATTATGCTGTCTGACCATTACAATATATATATTGTACCATTACCAAAAAAGTTAAATGGCAAAACCATTTCCATGGAATACAAGATTGAACTGAGTTTACAGACAGGGGATTAGTAGGATTTGACTAAGGTATTTTTTTAACTTAGTCACTGTACTCAAGCAATAGTGTTCAAATTTTTTCTTTTGTTTTCTTTTTCTGAATTTAATACATTTATTATTAAAATGCAAGTCAGTCTATATAATCTATTTGCCATTAATAATTTATACTTGTTTTGCATTATATTCCTAATTTTCATAACTCAAGCCACTACATAATTATTATGACCATTCACACATAGTATTACTTTAATTCAATACTAGCTGGAAAAAGCGCTCAGCTTATGATTTAATAAGATATTAAAATTAGCTTTGTATTTATGCGTTTATAGCGCTAGTATTGAATTACAGAATATTAACCAAACATGCAAAGTTTTAAATTAAATTCCTATTATAATATTACTTTGTTATCAGTTTATGCTTTTCTTTTCATCCCTCTTAAGTTGTGCTGATTTCAAGAACATTTATCACATGATAAACTTTATCAATTTATAAGAATTAAAACTTCACAATTCATATCATGGATTTTAATAATTTATTTTGCTAACTGAGAATCCAATTCATGGAGATCTTGAAAGTTCGTGCTGACATCAGTTCAAATAAGGTACTTTTTTGTAAAACATCTTAGAGCAGTAGTAGGTCTGATCAAAATATTTGTTAAATGTTGTAGATATTTTTACTGTTGACATGACGCTAGAGTTCAAAGCGTATGAAAAATATTATTGGTCAGTGATACAGCAGATAAGGTCAACTTATTTATCACAACAGTAAGAGAGAAATAGTAAGAATTATGGAAGAATAATTTATAACAAAATTTTATTTTTTAACCTTTTTCGTAATGTGATAGATTTTAATTTTATAAACAATGAAACGTCAAATGCCCACATAATTATCACTACTTAGTAATTAAAAAATATCTTTATTAAAGAATTAAAATTCTCTTTTATTAGAATCTATTATCGTTATTTATTTACAGCTATATAGATTTTAAAAACATTATTTAATCTGATATTTTTTTAAGAAAAAAAATGTTTGTTTGTTTTTTTAAATTAAAATATTTATTGTTCTTTCTAAAGGATCCACTCCTTTATATTTATAATGCTTAACTTGGCTGTTTTAAATGTTATAGATATTTACATCTAGTTTTTATTGTAAGGTGGTTTTTAAGCTCAAAATTTACTATTTTCTATTATTGATTTTATGTTACATATTATATTTGTTTAACTGATGAAACTATGATAACTGGAATTCAGGCAGTTCTTTTTACATTATATAATAGTCCCTATCAATCGAGATATACTTTTAAAAAACATTGCAATAAGAACACTAAATACACTTTACATTTACTACAAAGCAAAACTCTCCATACAATAGTGCCACCCTGTGCCAAACAGAGTAATCAATGAATGCCACAAGGCTTGTGCATAAAATCCCTATCTAATGCCTACTCATCCAATATCCCCAGACTAGTTTCTGGCTTGTGGTTATCGTCAGTGAGGAGCTTTGGATCAGAGAGCACTGCATCTAGATCTCAGATCCAAAGCTCCTCACGGACGATAACCACAAGCCAGAAACTAGTCTGGGGATATTGGATGAGTAGGCATTAGATATGGATTTTATGCACAAGCCTTCTGGCATTTATTGATTACTCTGGTTGGCACAGGGTGGCACTACTGTATGGAGAGTTTTGCTTTGTTTATAAACAACTATGTGCTAGTATAAGAGATAGTGATCATGTGATGCTTAATGGTTTAACATTTATTACAGTTGATCTCCATTGCTTTTACTAATATATATATATTACATTAATACAAAATGATATTTTTTTTTTGCACTATTGAGATGTAAGATTTATTGAGAGTTATGAAGATATGGAGTATGTGTATTTACACATTTCTGATATATAAAACTAAATTAAATTCTATAATTATTATTTTTTTGGTTCATGCTTAGACACATATATTAAATAATAATATCTCTTTGGTAAACAACAGATAAACATAAGAGTTAGAATCATGAACTACTTTTGTTTTATAGCTAGATATAAAAAGACAATAGTGTCATTGGTTGTATTTATTGTTTGGACTATTTCCATCATCTAATATGAGTAGTGAATGGCTTTAGAAAAATTTGGCTTTATTTAAATATTCCAAATACATTCAACTGTTAGTAATAGCACATTAAACGGTTTAGTATATGCACGACATTTCAAGAGGTGTTCTCCCCTCTTCTTCATGTGCTACTGGCCTAACCAATAACAGTACTAGCATGGGAATCGAACTTGGACTCTTAGATTCTTGAGTATTGAATTTTAAGGTAAAGCTCTAAGAGCCAACCTGCTAAAGACAACTGTCAGTAGAAATTTCATATACTTATCTATGAGGTTTCTTCTGATTTCTCCACTTCTTCTTTTTAAGAGCAAAGTTGATTAGTGGTTTCCATATATTATGTATAGTCACACTAGGTTGACTTATAGGATTGTTTGCCATTGTCATTTAAGCAACTTCTTTAAATTTTCTTCTGTGTACCTTTTCATCTCTATCCAATAATTTTATGTTTTCCCAATTGAACATATAGTTCATTGGTACATACATGGTCTACTACCTTAGATATATCTGCTTTTTCTCTTCTAATCATCAGTTTGTATTCTTACAAGCCCTTTTCAATGACTGATCTGCCCAATATATGTTCCTCAACATTTACGTAGCATCATAGATGCAGTTTTTTCTTTTCAGCATTTCAAGTTTAGGCTTTGTAGATGTTACAATTTCTCTTAGTGTGATATAGCTCTGGAAGGCTGTACTAATGTTTTGCTGAGTATAGATTTTTCATAATTTGTCTGCTATTTATGGTATGTATGGGTACACTACAATACCAATAATTGTTTTTTCTTTTGGTTGTTCTTTTTGTTTTCTATTTAAGATTTTTTTAATAACAGCTGATGGATAATCATTTTTTCATAACAGTTTGTTCTATATAGATCTTTTATTTTTCCAATTCGCTAGTTTCTGAAAATGTCTTTTGCTCTGTTCCATAGTGATATTATAATTCCATGTTTTATGTTTCTGGTGTGATTGGATGTGTAGGCTAAGTATTTTCTTGTATGTGTAGGTTTTTGGTAAACTGTAGTTTGATTTTGCCATGAGGGAGTCTTGTCACAAGAACATCTAAGAATGCCAATTTTAGTTCGTTCTGATTTTATTGTGAATTTAATCAAAGGGGATATGTTGTTGATGTGTTTTCAGAAAGTTTCTAATGGTGCTTCACCATGTGGCTATACAACAAATGTATCGTCCACATAATGAAGCAGCAATTTGGAAAAAGAAAAGATTTATATAGAACAAACTCTTATGAAAAATGGTTATCCAACAGCTGTTATTAAGAAAACCTTAAATAGACAACAAAAAGAACCATCAAAAGAAAAAAACAATTATTGGTATACTATTGTACCTATATATATTAAAAATAGCAGACAAATTAAAGAAAATCTGCAATCACTATAACATCAGAACAAACTTCCAGAGCTATATCACACTGAGGAATTCTAACATCTACAAAGCCTAAACTTGAAATGCTGAAAAGAAAAAAAACTGCATCTATGAAATATCATGTGAATGTGGAAGAACATATTGGTGAGACCAGTTATCCCATTGAAAAGTGCTTGCAAGAAGATGATTAGAAGAGAGAAAACAGATGTGTTTAAGGTAGTAGACTATGTATGTACCAATGAACATATGTTCAATTGGGAAAATAATAAAAAATATTGGATAGAGAAGAAAAGATATGAAGAAGAAAATTTAAAGGAGCTGCTCACATGACAATGGCAAACAATCCCATAAGTCAATCTAGTGTGTCTATACATAATGTATGGAAACCACTGATCAATTCTGCTCTTGAGAAGAAAAAGTAGAGAAATCAGGAGGAACCTTATAGATAAGTATATGAAATTTCTACTGACTGTTGCCTTTGGCGGGATGTCTCAGTTGGTTAGCGCAATACTTTAAAATACAGTACTCAAGAATCTAGGAGTCCAGATTCAATTCCCATGCTAGTACTGTCATTGTTCAGGCTAGGAACACGTGAAGAAGAGGGGAGAATAATACATCTCGAAACATTGTGCATATACTAACCTGTGTGATATTACTAACAGTTGAATGTATTTGGAATATTTAGATAAAGTTAAATTTTTCTAAAGACATTCAATACTCAGATTATGGAAATAGTTCATACAATAAATACAACTGAAACACCATCATCACAAACCTTCAGGAAAACACAATACTGTCATGTTAAAATTTGTTGAAATTGCTGTTGTTTTCAAATTGAAAGAATAATCACTATGGTTCACATTTTCTTAAACAGTAATCAATTTCTTGTTGGAGAAGTTGATCTTATAATTATCTAAAATTGATTATCATCAAAGTGAAAACCCTCCTGTTTTAGTGAAATGGTAGAGAATTGGACTCTGGAGCCCAAGATTCATGGATTGTAGCTTCATCTCTGTCACTCTCATTTGCCCAAACTTTTTTATGAACTCCTAAGCAATAAAAATATTCAATTATTATTTTTTAGCAAAATGAAACAAGTACACTAGATATTTTTTAAATATAGGGATTTGAACTTAGGATTTTCAGTCTATATTTATCTTCACTCCCTCACATAACCACATACATGTGAAAAAGATACTTGGTCCCCAATATACATATATCATGTAGAGCCAGCACTCATCAGTTAGACTAGCTCATAATCTCCCAAACATACACATTCAATGATCGGCTTATATTAAGATAGCAATTCCTTAAATGGACAGGCTTCAATCTTCTCATCTCTCCAACAATTCAATCTTCTCATCTCTCCAACAATTCAATCATCTATTTCATTGAAAATCAATGATAGAATGATCAAAGCTCTCATGGATTTGATATTGTAGCTATACCCATGTAAACATTATGTCATTCTAACCCTTTATATTATTGGACTATTACATATCCATTTGTATTAATAGGAGAAGGATGAGCTGGACTTATACTTTTTACAGCAGTTTCATGAGAAGTATTTTGTGGTTTGAAATAAGCTAAAGGGGTAAAAATGCATGGAAATTGTTTATGTCACCTAGATTTTGCATATTACGTGGTGTTATTGCAAATAATCCTTCAGAGCTTCAGAAAATATTGCAAGTTATTGAATGAATTCAAGAAAGTAGGACTGAAGACAAGTACTAAAATGATTAAAATAATGTTCAATAGCGTTTCTCAGGATGAGATGGAGGTGTTGAAAGTATTAATATTAACCAGGTAACTATGGTATACTATTTAAACAACATTCTTATTATTAACATTTAGCATCAATTTATAAATTTGTTGTGATCAATTTCAGAGAAAAATATAGACAGGTGAATAAATATATAGATTTTGGAAATAGTTCAATGGATCATGAAAGTTTACTTGAAGAGAATCAATATTATTATTAAGTATTATACATTTTAATCTCTGTTATTACAATCACCATAGCAACACCTATTATAAAATTAAGTGTTTTATATTTCGTATATGTTTGTCCATAAATTAGTTATAAAAAAATATTAATTATTATTTAAAAACATGTAAAAATATTTATATTCATTAAAATGTATTAAAATTATAATAGGAATTTTTTATTTTGGTTTAAATGGAAAAATAATATTGAACTTATAAAACAGGATTTCATTTTCACTGTATCCAATTTTTAAATCTCCATTTCACTTACTAATTGGAGGCAAAATTTTCTTGAACAAATTTTTCATCATTGAGTGAAATTTGAACAATTTCCAATAGTCATTGTGACAATAGTAACCTCATCAAGAGTATTTTATAAATAGAAGGAAGATGCTGTAATTTGAGTTCTTGTAATTTTATCATTGCCAGAACAGACACGTTTAGATCTGTCTTTGAAAATTTATTAAATTTTATTGTTTAAGTGATGAATTTATCAGAATATGGAAGAATAAAATGTTTAACTATCTGCCCGTTCAGTTGGGGCAGCTTTCTGGTGAAGTTCCTGGGGAAATGGCAAGAATATGAAAGAAAGAAAAACCCATCAAAATGCAATATATTTCATGTCAGCTATATAAAGATATTCTGCGGTTAAAATCTAGAATTTCACCTATTTATTTGTGATGAATATAAACCCCATTGTGTGTCCATGGATATCATATTTCAGATCAAGGAATTTTACAAGATTGATTAACTCAATTTATGTGAGATATTAAGCAATTTAAATTTCATTTCTTAATCTGGACAGAAAAAGTTAGCATCTGTTATTCTTCACTTGATTATAATTAGATTGTGTCATTAAATAAATTCTCTTTGCACATTATTGTCAATGAAAAAGGAAAATTAAAACCAGTGATATGTGATTTTGTATCGAATAAGTACTTATCATTTTAAATGCTTGGATACATTTATATGTTTAAAAGAAAATATCGGAATTTAGACACGGAAATAATTGGATTCAAATCCACGAATGTTATTATCCATGTTTAAAAAAAAAAAACATCTCTACGCCTTAGGATCAGAAATAAAGAACCAGAAGCTATGATGGATCCATGGATAGTGAGTGAAAATGGACAGACGTTCACTTAGATGGTATAATTTCTATGCATATATTTTTTATTTTTTGCTAAAAGAAGAGGAGAGTTTACAATTTATTTTAAAAAACATAAGTAACTAATATATATATATGATGGAATTCATGCAATGAAAAGGTCAGAGTGATTCATTTTTGTTCTTGTTATTTAAACTCTTATTTGATTAAGACCTGATGTTTTCAAATATTTAATTTTTTTATATGTTCAAGATTTAACTTGGAGATTCAGATAGAAAAGGGTTTAAGTATAACAGATTTTTTTTTATGTTTGTTTAATTATTTAGAGATTACATTAATGAATAAATAGAGGTCAATTTTTATTTCTTTTTTTTTTTTATCATGGTATATGCTATTTAAAATCTCCCCTTCCATTATATATATATATAGTATTATTGTCTTGCAACACATTTTTTTGGAGTTCCATACACTAGATTTTTTTTTTTATTATTGACTTTAGTTTAATGCAAACATCGATTGTTTGTTCTGTTATATTTTTGGTATTACTGTTATAAATTTTTATTATAAACCGATAAATTTAGAGTTGATTTAAAAATCCGGTGAGTCTGTCTGATTATTTCTTTTGAATGTATAAGATAATTTTGGTACTTAAGGTTTGATCCAAGCTCAAACCCATTTTGGTAAGTGAAATACAATTATATATATGTATATATTTTATACATCATTTTAAAATCCGATTACATATAAATTTTATATTTGTTACTGCATTTAAATATTTGTTTACTTATCTAAGTCAATATTATTAGTAGAAATAATTTCATTCACTCAGAGTTGATTATTTATTTGTTTATCTTGTCTGGCTACAAAAATCTTAATAGATTTTTATTTTATCATTAGTCAGAATGATCTGTCTTAATTACCTTCTTAAATTTCTTTGAGGTGGAGATCATAAATTTTACGAACTGAATATTATCTTTGGCTTGGATAACTGCCAGTTATCATCATATATAGTTTAATTGTTATAAAATCCATTTTTCTAATCCGATTGATTGGAGATTTAAGCAGATAAATAATATCCATGATTTTAAGTCAGTAAATATCCAATAGAAACCTACGGTATATTTTATATAGTGATTGGGCACTGTAAAATGTGAAATTATCTAATAGAATTTATTGATAATAAATTCTTGTGGAGTGTTTCATTTTAGAATACAATTGAAGCAATAATTGCATGTCAATCTAATGTAGGGTATGAATAAAATGGTTATATTTAACGTTTTATTAAAATAGATATAAAACTGAGCAAAGATTTATTTCATTTAAACATAAATATTATGTAGTTTAGAAAACGTTCTCAAAATGTAATTATCATTATTTAGAAACTAAGGCAAAACTCTTTTCTCCATGCAGTAGTGCCACCCTGTGCTAACCAGAGTAATCAATAGATGCCAGAAGGCTTGTGCATAAAATCCAATATCCCCATACTAGTTTCTGGCTTGTGGCCATCATCAGTGAGGAGCCTTGGATCTGAGAGCACTGCACCTAGATCTTAGGATCTAATGCAACCCTCCACAAGCCAGAAACTAGTCTGGGGATATTGGATGAGTAGGCACTAGATAGGGATTTTATGCACAAGCCTTCTGGCATCTATTGATTACTCTGGTTAGCACAGGGTGGCACTACTGCATGGAGAAAAGAGTTTTGCCTTTGTTTACAACAATTATGTGCTAGTATAAGATGGTGATCATGTGATGTTTAGTGGTTATTTAGAAACTAGTTGATTTAAATAGGATATCATTAAATATTAAAGTAAATTTGCATTACTATAAATAATTTTAGATTAGTAAAGTATGTTGGAATTTAATTATTTATAGATTCAAATTTAGTTTTATTCAATTATCAACCTAATAGATGTCTTAATCATACATCATTGTTTAGGGCGATGATGTATGGGTTAGCTACTTATTGCAGTTTATTTTGGAATTGTGAATAGATTTGTTGATGTCTGAGGCGATGATCTTGTTTGCTTTATTTCATTTTAAATATAATCTGATTAAATTACATTTTAATAGAGATTGTTAGTATTTTATAATAGTGTAGTGGACAATTTAAATAATTATATATGAGAAATATTGTTATTGCTTGGTGTGATCAATAGCGGAGCTAGATAATTCTACACAGGTTCTAACAGAGTTACTATTTGTTTATGCATGTTTTTGCTCTGTGATAAAGAATATAAATCTTAAGGATATCTTTTTATGATGAATGTTGACTGAACAAATGTAGAGAGGTAGTGAGATAGAAAATCCATTATTATTGTGACAAAGTAGCTACCCAATCCTAGCCGATGATCATGTACAAGTGGCAATTATTACAAAATGCCAAACCAACTTTAAGGCATTTATAAAATGACATTCCACATTTAGGCTAGGTCTATATTATTATGAATGACATCTCAATTCTGAGGTATAGTAAAGTTTTTTTATATTATCATCCCATATCGAAATCAGTATTTCATCACAAAATGGTGACCAATGATTGGACTATGTTTTATTGAGGTGGGATTGATCATCTCCCCAGCATCATTAATGTGTTATCATATTACAATATATGTAACATGCTGTTTCATATATATAGTATGCATATATGAATTAAGATAAACCAAAGAAATTTTATTTAATATATTTAATAATCATATACAGCTTTGAGAAATGGCATACTGTAAAATTTATTTGTAAATTTTACTTTTTTTAAAAAAAAAACCACATGATTGCAATATTGTGCTCAGAGAAGGACAAATGGTTGCTAAAATATGAAAATTTTGAATAAAATTTTTATTAGTCATTCATTAGATTAAAGATTCTTTATTTAATGAATAATATGTCTGTAGTGTAATTTTCAGTACACCACTCACATGCAAGGTAGAAAGACGTTTTTCCATCTACTTTAACACCGTGTAGAAGAATGCAGTCATAAACATATGACCAAAGATATGTAGGAAAGATGTACGATTCCCAATATGAACATTTCATGCTAAATCAGCTTTCATCATTTGACCCAAATGACATTCTCTTACACATATTTTTATCATTGTTCAGTATATATAGATGGGTAATTACTACAGTTTAATTGATGTGTCAAACTTACTGCCCTCACAATTTTGACACTAACCCCTTAATGGAAGTATATTAATAATTTTTATTAGTCATTCCTTAAGCTAGAGATTATCCATTTAATGAATATTTCTGTAGTGTAATTTTCACTACACCATTCTCATCCAAGATAGGGGCTGCTTTCTATCCACTTTTAACATCTTGTGGAGAGGTGTAATCATAAACATATGACCAAAAGATATATGGAAAAGTTTTATGATCCACAAAATGCACATTTCATACTATACCAGCACTCATCAGTTGGCCCATATCGCAATTCTTTTATACATTTCTTTATCATTGTTCGGTAAACATAGATGGGGAATTACTACAATTTAATTGATGTGTCGAATTTATTGACCTCACAACTTTAAAACAAATCACTTTGGAAGTTTTTAAATAAATTTTTATTGGCCATTCATTAGATTAGAGATTATTTATTTAATGAATAATATTTCTGTAGAATTGTGTAGTAAAAATTACACTACTGAAATATTGTTCATTAAGTGGATAATCTCTAGTCTAATGATTGGCTAATAAGAATTATTAATATACTTTCAATGTGGTCATGTCAAAGTTGTGAGGCCAGTAACTTTGACACATCAATTAAACTGTAGTATTTTCCTATCTATGTATACTGAAAAATGATAAAAATATGTGTAAGAGATTGTGATTTGGGGCAACTGATGAGTTCTGGTTTAGCATGGAATGTTTATCTAGGGAATTATACATCTTTTTTTTATATGTCTTTAGTCATATGTGTATGATTGCACCACAAAAATATTATTCCTTAATGGTTTTTGTTTGTTTGTTTACATTTTTTTTGGATAGTGTATAAGTGAAGTCATATAGTTAGATGCAGTGTCATTTGTGGCTCTACTGTATATCTTTAAAGTGGTTACTAGCTCTTGGATGCATCTCAAAAATCTAGAATATTAATTAAATTGTATGAATTTAGTACTTTCATTTACAGGACTACTCTGATAATTGTGTGTGTTCTATAAACATTATGTGTATGGCGTTATCATATCTTTTATGCTATTTTTTCTCAAGATATTAGTTATTACATGAACTAAAATTACTTACTTGATCCAAGTCAGTTTTGACCTTTGTTCTTATGTTGTCTGTAGTCCATCTCAACCACACATTTATTTATATATATATATATATAATAAAGGACTTGAACTCAGACTTTTAAGTTCCCCACAGCTATCCAATTCATCTTATAAAACTGACACATATGAAAAAGACAAATGGTCTCCAATATCCATATTTCATGCTGAACCAGCAGTCATCAGTTGGTCAAGATTACCATCTCCAAACATATATATATATACATTCACTACTCAGTTTATATTAAGATAGCAAATCTTCAAACTTTAATGAACAAGATTTAATCTTCTCCAATTCTTCAGCCATACATATTATTGAAAATCTGAGGATGGAATGCTCAAAGCCCTTGATGATACCAATATTATTGTCATACCCATGTTGACCTTAAGTTAATCTGACCCCTCATACATAGGACCATAATATGTCCATTTAATTATACAGAAGAGAGATGGGCTACAGGCTAAATATGTAATATTTAAAAGAGGGATTAGATAGCTGTGGGGAGTTTGAAAGTCTGAGTCCAAGTCCCTTATAATTGTTACATTAAGTTAGTATAGACAATATATATATTTAAATATTATATACACCTGGGTCTCGTTTTATGTGGTGGATAGGTTCCTCAGAAAATGCGCACAAAAGAAATCACATAAAAATATACTTAACTTACCTTGAAAAATGCGGGATACAATACTGTAATTTTCAAAAATTGCATTAAAGCAAAGCAACAATGGAAAATTACTTTAAAATTCGCATTCAAAAAAATAAGGAAATAAAATATGACCAATAAAAAATTTCAAATTTGAAAAAAAATTGATACAAGGCGAACTTTTTTTACTTTTTTTATTAACTACAGTATTTAATTTTATTCAAAACAATATATTTTTATGTGTAATTTACAGTATTTTACATTTTTTCATACATGTACAGTATTTTAATTATTAATTTAATCATTATCGTTATTTGATGATATGCAAGTTCGTTTGTGAACTAGTAAGACATCAGAAAGAACTTAGACTTATGATAATAAAAAGACACCTACTAACCGCTGTTGGGCAAAATTTAATTAAAACTAACAATTAAAAATTAAATTCTTATTTTTGTCTTTAATTTTTTAATTTTCAATTCCGTTTAAAAATCAAATTTCATTGTTTCTCATTACATTAATTTCAGATCACGTTACTCACCTTTTAAAAATAAACTTGCAGACACTAAATGATTAATTGATTACATACTTAAGAATAAGATTTAAAATGCAAAAACAACAACATGCATAGTATACACATCTATAACATTTGAACAGATTTTCATTATAATCTTGTAAAATTTAATGTGTGTATATAAAATGGCGAAATCCTGATTTTAAGTGATTTATTAACTTCTTTACAGTACTATTATAAAGCGCTGAAAATATTGAAATTATTGGATGGAGGTCAAGCTCCGATGGTGCGCTGTTGCTTTAAATATATGACATGTGAGTGCATGAAATTTATAATATTTAAAGTGGTAGCGCATTGTCAGAGCTCGACTTCTGATCTAATAATTTTTATCACGTAAAAGAAAACTGCATACAGATATTAAGAAGAAACATGAATCGCATAACTTCAAAATCGCATTAAAAAAATCTGCATAAAACAAGACCCAGATGTATATATGCAATTGTATGTTTTACATTTCTGAATTCAACCTCTTACACTGAACTAGAATCCAAGATAATGATTACAGAATGTAATTATTTATAGGATGAAAGTAAAATGGCATCAGTCTTTTTAGATGCTAAAAAATGACAATATAAGATTTATCAAATTGTCTAGAAAATAAAATACCCTGAAACCTTGCCTTTGGTGGTTCAATGATATAATCATTATCAATTAATCTTTCACACATTTTGCCATTAAGAGGGATAATCTATGTATCTTCTTGTCTATGATATATTTTGTTATCACTGATTTTTTATCTATTTATACAGTTAAATATTTATTGAATTGTTTTATAAAATGTAATAAGAATATTTTAAGCTTTGTTTGCATCATCTTACACATTTATATTGGAAAGAAATATAATTATTACAGTTGAAATGAATATTCTTTTTTTAGTTGATATCAGATGCTGGTTTTCAAGGTGAAATTACTAGTATTTCCACTGCTGCTCAACAAATAGAAGTCTTTTCCAGAGTCCTTAGAACATCTATTACAAGTTTTTTGGAAGGAGGGGAAGAAGCCTTGGAAAAGAATCTTACAGAATTTGTTGTAAGTTTCAACTTCATACTTTCTTATTAATTATTAATAAGTATTAAATATTATTATTTACATTTATATATTTTTTTTATCTTTAGAAAATGGTTTGTCATGGCGAACATACTTATTTATATAGTCAAACACTTTTGAAACTTTTATCCCAAGAAACAAAAGGCGGTGCAAATATTCGTCGATTATCACAGGAAGTTCACAAATGTGCTAAACTAAAGTAATATTTCATATTCTCTTACAATTAATTTTAATTTATTCTTATTTATTATAAATATAATATATTTTCAAAATAAACTTTGTAGAAGTCCGTATAAAAATTAGTGCCAAAAATAATTTTTTTAGTCTGAATCCAGTAGATTAGACGGATTCTTTAATAAAGCTTTCACAAATATAAAAAAAAATTTCCATCATTTTTCTCAACATAATTCCATTCGTGATCTGTTGCAATGACTTTTCAAAAATGGAAATGAATAGTATCACTGGAGCTTTTAAGGTTATATTAGCCCTGAAGAAAATGAATGAGATTATGGAAGTGCTTACTGGCTACTTTTGTGGAGAATTTTTTTAAATATTTTTATTTAACTTAGAAATTCTATTTATTCGGGTCAAATCTTATAAACATTTTTTAACATACTTCTATCCAACAGATTTTTTTCCAAATTTTGTACATGTGTTAAGTATCAATGCAGTATTTCCGAGTTGTCCATCTAGTTGACCAATCTAACAGTGTTGATAGACCAAGTTTTCATTGGTGCACAATAAAAAAAGGTCATATACTTTTTAAAAATATGCTCTCATTAAATTTCATGAGTGTTTTGCTAAAAAGCAATTTACAATTAATGAAAGTAGAAAGAAAAAAAAATGAAGGATGAAATCTTAATTTTTCTTGATTGTTTAACAAAGCTCATGACTTCGTAAACATAAAAATCTTAAAAATGATTTATTAGCACATGAGTTTCATTTCAAATACTGGAAATACAAAAACATTGTTTACATTCTTAGTTTTTAAAGTCAGATATTGACACAGCAAATCCACTTCCTTAGTTTTGACATATAATTGAGAGAAATACAGGCATTCTTCATATACCCAGAGCTCAGTTGTAAATATAGGGGATCAGCATATATTGGCATCAGCATGGGATGTGGACTGTCCATCATCATATTTTCAATGGTATGGATGGCTAAAGAGTTGGAGTAGATTGAAGCCTGTCCATTAAAGTGTGAGGATTTGCTATCTTAATATAAACTGAGCACTGATTATATATGTGTGTGGGAGATGATAATCTGGACCAACTGATGAGTGCTGGTTCAGCACGAAATATGTATATTGGTGATTATTTCTTTTTTTCTACGTGTGTGGTCATGTGTATCAGTGGTATGAGATAGTGTGGATAGTTGAAGGGTGCTTGAAAGTCTGTGTTCAAATCCCCTATATTTATAATATTCTTAAGTATATCGAAAATTCTTTGAAACTTTTTTTTAATCAACCTTGCCAGAGTAAAAATATGTTCATTACATAAGTATAAATATCCACAAATACAATTGATGGTCTGTCATCTAATTTTTCATGGGTCATTCTCTTTCAAAAATGATATTATAAACTTAAAAATAATTTTATAGAGCGCTGATGTGACTGCAGCTTTTCTTTATAAATCATAGTTATTAATGGATTCTACACTGAGCTCATAGTGAAATAAGATATTTTATGCAATAACCAGTTTTTGGTCAGTTAACTATGTCTATATAATGCTTACGGACTATTTTCAAGTGAATTTTCATTATCCACTTCAATTCAGCTGTTATTATATATAAATCTATCATCCTATTTAACTGTGAGCAGCTCGGTTAGGCATATCAATACTCTATTCATATATTATTATTAGTTTTAGCTCATTAGTATAATAAATTTATATAATTGTTTATAATTGCTATGAAAGTGACATTTGGTTATAAGCTTTTACCATAGTTCCTAAATATGTGAATAGTATTACATTCTACGTACTAAGGGATTTGTGCCTACGATACCATTTATTTTAAAAATTATAAGCATTGAGATTTCAGTTATGCAAAACACAGTGTAGTAAGAAAGCACATTCTTATGCTACGTACAGAAATATAGTAGAAATTAAACTTCATAATTATACTATAATAATTTTGTGCACTAATTTTTATTGATGCACAAAATTATATGTATGGACAGTATAAATACTCAAATGGAGATTAATTCATTTACGAATATATTCACCTTATCATTTTAACTATTCTTCTTCATTCATTTTGTGATGATAATTGACGATGTTGTTAGAAAGTTATAAATTCATAATGATTTTTAGATCTATAAAATTATTCCATATTTTCAGTGAATGATTTAATAACACTCTTTTCAATGAATTTAGTACTTTCTAATGAAAAACATTACTGTTTTATTGGAATTTTTTTTTTATTATTCGCATCTTCTACCCACACATTCAATGCCCTTTCAGTTTTCATTAAAAACGTTCCAGAGATGTAACTAGCAATTTCAGGAAAACAAATTATTTAATACTAACATGACATGATCACCATTCTTTATGCTTACACAAGCTGTTTACGCAAAGGGTAACCTCTCCATACAGTAAACTTTCTTGCATCCATTGATTATTCTGGCTGTGAGTGGCGCTACTGTATGGAGAGTTTAGCCTTGTGTAATAATAGCATGAATTACTTTTTATTTTACTATATCATAAGTTGACGATTTATTTTTATTAAATTCAATACATATCTTTTTTAGAAAAAGAAATAACTAAGTCTGTTGTTTTCATTTAAATATATAAAAAGGTACGTTATGCTATTTTAAATGAATTTGTGGGGGGGGGGGCGGAGTGCTGAGATAGTAATAAAGGTATTGAATGAGTTCATGAGACTGTGTGCAAGGTGAAAAAAAAAAAAAGCTTCTGTTAAATAGTCGAGCACAATGTATATGAATTTTTGAATTTCTGGGCATTTTTTTTTTAAATATATATAGATATATATTTCAAAATTACAAGTTTTGAGAGCATGGATGTGATAGTAATATAATAAATAATCATAACTTTTTAAATTTCTGTAATTAAAACGGAAGAAACCATCTCCCACTGGGTTATGTGATGTCAACAATAACAAAAAACAGAATGATACCCCAATCTGTCTTTAAGCTTCATCAAAAACTAAGCTTATATAACAACAAAACTTAAAGACAGATTGGGGCATCATTCTGTCTTTCCTTAACGTCATATAACTCAATGGGAGGTAATAACTTACATTTTAATTACAGGTACTAATATAGTATATTTTTAAAAAATGTAATTGAATACATAAGCATGTTGTAATAAATCATAAATGATAACAGCTAACTGGTTATCATATGTAAATTACATCATTGCAATCAATACTTAAATCAAGTCTATTGGTTTATTTAAGCATTGGTTGCGGTGATATGATTTAAGTGTGCTATAGAAAGAGGAAAATATAAATGAATGACTTATACATAGATAATGAATTTTTTGAGGTCTTTTTGATTTAAACCTATTTATTTTCTGTTGTACTTGTAGAGATCATGACGTTACACCTATTACTATGGCTTTAAGTGGTGCAACAGCATATCCACGAGCTTGTCAAGCCTTGGCATCGATGTTGGCCAGAAATGCTCTCAATCCTGCAGATATCAATGTGGTCTGTTTTTATTTTCATGAATATACTTTAATTATTTCATTCTGTTGTGTTACATTATATGATAGGCTGTTGAAGATAATCTGTTTGATATTTTTATACAAGTTCTAAAATAAAAATTTATATTTTTTGAAATGAAAAGGTTTTTTTTACTTTTTAAAATGAATTTTAATAGAAAATTGTATTGGCAATTAAAAGAATTTTATAATTAAAATGATTAATTTATATTTGTTGCTTTTTTATCTCTGCTGGGATCTAATATCAGCCGTGTCAGCGAAAATAAATGAATCAACACAAAGACTTAGATATGTATTAGCAAATTTATTTCTCTGTGCTAAGAGTATAAATAAAACAACATAACAAATAAGAATAAATTGCTGACAATAATTTATCTCCTTAACTTTTGGGATTCCAGTAGAATATATTTTGTAGGTGAAAATGTCTTATTTCACACACTGCAAATATCTAAACAGTTTATTATCCCTTGGTGATTTGTTTATACTTCTAATTAAAGTCTATAACGAATTTCTTTCCCTCTTAACTTCATCAGTATGCAATTTACTAATGCTAATTTCGCTTGGCACTATCATTTCTTCCTTTCGAGAATGCATTAAATTAACTCTTGGCAGCCATTTTCTCTTCTTGACTATAATTGGCTGGCGTGCATTAAAATCTCCGACTTTTTTTTTATTAGCTATGTAAATTTATATAATTAGTATTTAAAAGTTTTTTTTTTTTACAATATGATTTTTAGAGTGATCTTTCTCTGTCAGTACAATTTACATATGTTAATTAAAACTTTATTTACACAAAATATAAATACAGGCACTATATCAGTATGGTTGAGAATGTATGAAGTCTTTAAGAAAAAATCCAAAATAAGACTGAGAAGTCATATATGGCAGAGCTTTTATTACAAATAAAAATAAAATAATAAATTATTTGTATATTATTTCATCTAACTGCAAAAGTATTAACTCCAAATGTTAGGAATTGAAATTCAATTGGCAAAGCAAAAAATATATAATTATCTGTTTGCACACACATACCAACTTTGTGAATAAATTTTTTTTGAAAAATTATTATAAACATGTATAAAGTTGATTTATTAATTATTTTAAACATGCAAGCCTAAAATTTCCTCGTAACTTTCATTCATATCATCACTATCTTCCACATCTGATTTATTACCACTTTCTTGATAAAGTGTTTAAAAATTCCAGTTTTTTTTGAAAGATTTTGCAATGATTTCTTTTTTAACATTGTCCCTTTATCCAGTCACACACCTTACTAATGCCGGCCTTTTTTTATTTTTTACTGATGTTAAATCGTGTTGTTCCAATATCATGTAACTATTCCAATTTTCTCTGACTCCATGTATATAGAATGCACTGTAAAGATGATTATGGCTATTTTTATTTTGAGAAACAAACAATTTCCATTGAAGATAGTTAAAAATGGTATTACACTCACATTTCAGATTTATGTACGCAATATTTTCAAATCTCCAAATATAAACCGACTCTATATCCTCTTCCAGATCATAGTGCACTTTTTATATTTATAGGAGATTTCAGTTCTCTTAGTAGACATTGGGGAAATGTAAATGTGGATCAAGCAGATTGTCACCTTTTAAATTGGATGAATTTAAATTGTTTAATCTTTAATTTATTACTTTTCTTTGTGTAGCATATTATGTTATGTTCAAGTCATAAATACTCCCCATGCCCCCCAAGTAAGTCTAAGAAATTAATTACTTTTGTGTGTAATCTCCTTCAAGGAGATTTCACAGATAACTATTTGAGCTCAATGGATGAGGTTATTATTTCTACACATCTAGTAGAATGATCATTGGTGTTGTTTTATGATTTTTTATTCTTTTATGGTATTGATCCATTAATGCTTTTATGTATTACACCTGGGTCTTTTTTTACGCGGACTTATTTAACATGATTTTGAAGTTACGTGATTTATGTTTCACCGGAAGTTGAACTCCGATATTGCGCTATTACTTTAAATAATAAATTTTGTGCACTTATGTTGTATTGAAAGTAATAGCACATTATTGGAATTCGACTTTCAACTTAGTAATTTCAATATTTTCAGTGCTTTATAATAGTAAGATTTTATGCAATAATGAAATTAAAATCATGATTTCCACATTTTATGTATACACACATTAAATTTTACAAGATTATAATGTAAATTTGTTCAAACATTGTGCGTGTTAATTTTGCATTTTAAATCACATTCTGTTTTTGCTTTTTAAAAAAGAACGTAATCAATTATTAATCATTTAGTGTCCACAAGTTTATTTTTAAAAGGTCAGTAATAGCAGTGGGCACAATTAAATTTGACAATTAAAAATTAAAATCTGATTTTTAATTGTAATTAACAATTTAAAAATTACTTACGGCGACTGGAAATAATGTGATGTGAAATTTGATTTTTAAACAGAATTGAAAATTAAAGACAAAAATAAGAATTTAATTTTTAGTTGTTAGTTTCATAAACAATTAATAAAATCATCGTCTCAAAGATTAATTACTAATTACGTTGTCACCAGAAAACCATTGACACAACATGAGTGTGAAGTTGGCGCTAGTTGTTTGCAAATGAATGTGTTTTTCGGCAAATAGCTATAATAATTAAAACGTGTATAAAAAAATGTAAATTACTGTACTGTAAATTATGCATAAAAATATATTATTTTGAATAAAATTAAATATTATAGTTAAAAAAAGTTTGTCTTGTATCAATTTTTTTCAAATTTGAAATTTTTTATTAGTCATATTTTATTTCCTTATTTTTTTTTTGCGTGAATTTTAAAGTAATTTTACGTTGGTGCTTTGCTTTTACGCGAATTTTGAAAAATCACAATCCGCATCCCCCCTTTTTCAATGTAAGTTACGTCTATTTTTGCATGATTTCGTTTGCACGTGTTTTCTGAGGAACCTATCTATCGTGTAAAACGAGACCCAGGTATATTATGTTTTCTTTTGCTTGAGTAAATAATTATAAGAGTTTCAGAAATTTTAATTAAACTATTGTTAGTTAATTTATAAGTCTGTTTATAATAAGCCATGGATTATATATTGTTATTAGATGATCATCAAAAATGGAAAGTTTAATCAATTATTATATATTGTAACCCTCACGTCTGAGATTGCAGGCATTGCTTTAATGCAAATATTTTTCATTATCTTGTATAAAAGATAAATTTTAAAGTGTTTGCAAAAATGATAAAAATGAATGTAAAGATAAAATGTGTTATTACTATATTCTTTTAAAAATAAGAGATATTTTTTTCTTTTTAAAACAAAAATTGTTGTTATGGTAACCAACAGAAGCTTTCAAACTCATCTACTATTCACGAATCGAGAAAAGAATTGTGGTATACTTTGCCATGATATCTCTTACTGTCAAAATGCCAATGAAATTTTGTAAACATTTTTAGTTTATATTGTGCATTTTATGGAATAGAGAATCCTCCAGGATGCTTTTCTTGACCTTTCCAGATCTATAGACAAACAATGTGCCTTAAAATTTCATCTTGATTATGCCGATCTATTTATCATTATTTAACATTTAATTGCTGTAAATGGCAAACTAGTCATTTAAAGTTATTGTTTCTATAATTAACATGCGAATCTCCTTATTTTAAATGCTCAGAAGAAAACTGCAATGAAAACTCAGAAGAAAACTATCTTGAAAGGAACCAAAAAAAGCTAAAATCTTATATTGCCGGAAAACATTACAATTCAATGATTAATGTTTACGTTCCCATGTTTATGGATACAAAATGTACATGTGAGCTCACAATGGCATCAGGTAAATCAAATTGAACTTTCTATAGTTATTCTCAAAGATATTATAAGTTATTGAGATTTTTTCCCTCTCGCGCATGATCATCATATAAATTCCTTAATTGTAAATATGTAAATAGATTTTTTTATATTATCATATAATAGTATTCTTTCATTAAAGTTATTGTTTGTTGTTAATAATTTTGTTTTTGTCATTCCTCATCCGAACCAAGCTGATTATTTATTTGTTAATGTAATAACATATTAGGGGAAAAGGGGTAAAGATCAGGAAATATAATTGGATCTGCATAGAAACTTGTCTTTATTTAGGCTCAATATGATTGTTACTCATGACTAGAAGTTACTTGTCAATTAAAAATAAATTGTATACAGTCACTCCACCATGTACATGGTCGCCCATTAGCTGTTTAAATTCCCCTAGATGAAAATTTAATTGCCACATATTCTTTTTTATTATTTAATTGTTAATTGAATTCATTACCATTTGTTTAAATAGGGTGCTTACCATTACAATATTCAGTTATTGCTGCTTTGTAAAGATATTTTATATTGAATAATGTGTTATTTCTTTTATCTTTTATAGTTATATAAAGTATATACTGGTAATGATGCTCCATCTGTAGATTTAATCAGAGTACCACATTTTTTAGGTAATTTTTTTTTTTTTAATATTAAATTATTATTTTAATTTATTTTAGAATTAATAAAATTTTACTTTAATGTAATCAAAATAGATTTGTGGGTTTTTTTTTCAACTTAATCTGTCTATTTATAGTTCTTGCATAATATTAATGACAACTTAGCATATTTTTAGATAAATATATATCAATGCTATTAATAATTACTTATTAGGCTAAATTATTATATTAATATTTGCCCAGATATTGCCATTAAATTTACTTAAAATATCAAAATATGTATGTATGGCATTATTTTTTTGCACATGTTTGTTGTTAAATATATATATATTGTAACAATATGGAGATTAGGAATTAATAAGAGAGTGATCTGAGGTTACAGTGAGCCCATAGTTGGGTCACTATTTGTAACAGTACAAAATGTGGGGGTTAATACAAAAAGCTACGGTTACAATGTCCCACAATTGGGTTGCTATTTATAACAGTACACCACATTAGGGCATAATTATGAGGAGATGGAAACCCATCAACATCCCCAAATAAACAAATATAAAAGGAATGAGCATGAGAGATAATCATTCATCATCATGATCAACAGTCAATCTGGTGACTTGATTTGAATTGGGTCTTCTTAGATCAGACTAATTATTTAACCCTTGCCAGCTTGGGGCAGATTATTTAAACCATAATTTGTATGCATAAACTTAAGTGCTATTCCATCAGAATATATAGCAATAAAAACTACTGGGATACTAAAACATGCTTATCAACAGTAATGCTCTGGCCACTTAGTACCTTTAATATATTGGCCAACTATAAACATAATTTCTAGTAAATACCAAACTAAATAAAACATAGTATATGGACTTTAATGGATACCCCCTTTGCACCAATCCAGTATTATCATCATCTGGATGTGCATAACCCTAAACATGAACCCTTACCCCATATAACTGTTATGCACAAATCTAGATCAGAAAGCAAGAACTCTATAAATTATTACTGTGAACAAGTGATAAATAAATAAAGCAGCTTATTATAAATAACTTTAAATAATTTGTAGGTTTACCCTACTATAAGTAAATAGTTTTATTGGGATCATAAAACAAAATCCTAGAACACTAAGCTCTCATGAAATAAGGTCACACACACTGCAATTTATGAAACGAATTGGAAAGAATATAAAACTAAGTCAAAAAAATATTTTTAAAACAATTATTTAATATCTAATTGATTAACAGTAAACAAAAAAAATAACATGATAATATGAAATTTTTTAAACATTCATTTCATCAAAAAATATATTTTCATAAAAATTATATTATGCAATCAGTTGATTTCTACTTGTGAATTAACTTTTAATTCATTAAGTTATTTCTTTGAAATAACTAAGAGTTTGGTAAACAACATTTTTCAAAATCAAAGATAACGATCTTTGATTTGGCTTAATTAACCTTTTTTTTTTTCATATATCATAGCATCGGCCAAGACGCGAACCCACACCCGTCTGCAACCAACTGCTTGCTTGCAAGGCGGGTGCGATGACCTCTCGGCTAACAACGCTTGACACCTTTTTTTTTTCAGGAGGGAAAATGAATGAAAAGGGTAAAACATGTTTCAAAAAATAAATAAATTTACAACAAATTAACTTTTCTAAAAACTATTTCATTATTTTGAAGAGAAAATTGACTAGATTTTAAGAAAAAGATGTTTCACAATGTAATTTGAAAACATTAATTTAATGAAAATATTTAAAATTATCAATTCTTACAACAAGAAAAAGGATTACTTTTATGTAAAAAAAAAATAAATAAATCTAATAATAAAAATACAGTGTGCACATATCAAAAAAATACATTTAATCATAGCTTTATTGTTTATGGAGTTACTTTCTAGTTGCATTTTCCAGTTGAGTTTCTCATTGAAGGCTTCTACACATGTGCATGGTTAGTTTGTTCTTTTCTTAGTTTACTGTAATTCCAGGTTAAAAATAGCAAATTTTATCCATTAGTTTTTCTTCTTGAATTTTCAGGTGAGACTGACACAGACAGAGACTCGTGATCTTGGTTGAAGACAAGGTTGGAAATTACTGGGGGGGGTACCTTCTCTACATTTTTATTCCAGTGAAGGTAGGTTACATGAAGGAAGATAATGTCTAGCTTTTAGCACATGCTTTTCATTATACAAACCATTTTCATCACTAAACTCATAGCATGCTAAAAGCTTATTTAAAACTTTGCTGGCAACAGTTTGATGAAGTCTTCTGCTTCTTTCTTTTTTATCAGCTGGATTAAGACTTGGCTATTGTCTTCAACAATTAGGTAAGGAATCTATCTTTTTACTAGACACTTGGGTCTTTTCGCTTATTCATTCCTCTCTCATTTTTTTCTAGAACAATCCTGTCTTCAAGCCAATCACAATCTATCTCTTACATGATAATTTTTATAACAACCAATTAGATAAATTTTTATAAATACAATTGTTCAGTCAATTCCCTCCTTAATCATAGGCATTAAGAAACAAGTCAAGAACTTTTATTAACATCATAAAATTCTTGACATTCCTTTCTAATTAAAAAAAATGTTCTTGTAAAAACAAAAAACAAGATAATCAGTTAATTGCACTGATTTGAATGTTCTTCCATTGAAGAGATAAAGAGAAAAAAAACTCTAATTAAAAATAAAATTTACAAAAGAAAGTCTTATTTTGGTTTGTTTTTTTTCCGCTTTTTAAAAAAATACTTTTAACCATAAAACTTTATCTGTCTTAAAAAGATTAAAATTAATATTTATTAAATAATTTATAAAAAAAGAGCATGTTTTTTTCTCTAAGTAAATTTTCATAGTTTAACTTAAAACTACTAATTAATTATAATTACTGAAGACAGTGAGTTAAATAAAACTTGTTACATTCTTTAACAGTTTTCTCTCCCTTCTACAATCGTTTATAACTCTTATTAAAATATTTCCAAATTAAAATCATATTATTATTTAATGTTTGAAAATTCTCATGCTATTTTATTGGGACTTAAAATATTTAGTTAAATAAAAATCCATTTCAAAAAATATGTATGGGAAAATTAAACATTTTTCCCATTAATTAAATAATTCTATACTTAAACCTGAGGAACATGCTGCCAACTATCTATTTTTTTAGTGCAGTCATGTAACCAACTGGTTACCTTACTCCAGACTTATATGGGAAATGAAATTTAATTGAAACTCTTACATGTTATTTTAGTTTGATTCAGCCAATTTCATTTCACTACAACAAAAATGTATGTTAGGCATGCTTTGCTGTGTATTAACGTTTCCACAGATCTACAAGCTGGGATATAAGAACAAATACATATTGTTGACATCGTTGCAATAATTAAGAGACTGAAATGAATCTAGGTTCGGCATTAAGATAGATGGACAGGTGAAATGTTAAACTGGATCCTAAAAGATTTGAAAGACCTATAAAGCAACTAAGTATGAAATGAATAAAATAAAATTAAAACTTTGTTGTGTAGTGATGGAAGGAAAAGCCGTACATCAGAGGAATCGGTTTAAAATTAAAGAACCCTTTATCCTGAAATGGATTAATAATGGTTAAAACATTGAAGTTATATTTGAAGTGTTTTAATTTGATCTATTTAATGTGCTACACTCGTGTCTATCTCAAGTTTATCAAAATTACTGTCCAAGGGCTGTAAACTATCACAAATTTGTTTTTAGATACTCATCAAAAGATGTCTTTTGTAGATTTTGTTTATATATCACTAAACACCACATTATCAGCAATCTTTATGCTTACACTACATTTCATTTTGGACTCAAAGCTTTATAGTTAGCTAATAAGATAAAAGGTGGCTGCTGGGGGGTTGCCTTAGATCCTAAGATCTAGGTGCAGTGCTCTCAGATCCAAGGCTCATCACTGATGAAAGCCACAAACTAGCTAGTCTGGGGATGTTGAATGAGTAGGCACTAGATAGGGATTTTATGCACAAACCTTCCTGCATCCATTGATTACTCTGACTTGCACTGAGTGGTGCTATTGTATGGAGAGTTTTGCCTCTGTGCTTTGTTTATATACATGTGTGTGTTTTATTTAGCATAGGAATAGAGTGGTGGACTTTAGAGCTAGGTATGTCCGAATTTAAACTCACCCTGTCAATTCCAGTACTGTAATATCTCACGACCTCTCCAGTGACTAACCATTCGATTTTTTCCTCCATGTTTCCAAAATAAAAGTTTTTAAAAGTAATATGTGTTACATGTATGTATGTGTATAATTTACACACAGGCTTAATGTTTTTTTGTTTTTTTTTTCAGAATTGTTTATCAATGCTCTTTTTAAACCTGGTGCTAATATCAATCAAGAACATAAAACAAAGTATTTTTATATTTTGGCCTATGCATGCAGTGTTTATGAAACAAGTAAAAAGGTATATTTATTATAATTATTGCTGTTTATCTTGTGAAGAATTACTTTTCTTGTTTGTTTGTTTGTTTTTTTATGAAAGGCAACAGGGAAATTATCCAACAGGATTGAATAATTTATTAATATTTTTTATTGTTTTTTGAAAACCATTGTTATTTTTACATTTTAATAACTACAATTAGTGATAAATTCAGTTAGAAATTTTCAATATATTTTTAATTAAGCAATTTCTTTTTTACCTTAGAAAAGCAACTTGTAACTATTGAAATATTATGACTCAGTTTTGTTATATCTTTGCTACCATATATATACATTATATTATTTACGCACATGAAAAATTTATGAAAATCAAAAATAGCTTTTTATTTTATCAATTGAAAATTATTGATTTATATAGTCAAATATAAATAAAATATATTTATATTTAAAAGTCTAGTAATTGAATATAACATTTTATCTAAATGATAAAAATGTCATTTAGATAAAATAACATATACACTATTATAAACTTTCTCGATTACCCGGCAACTCCAGCACTGAGTGACCTTGCTCAATTACAGTTCGTTTCACTGTGAGTGATCTTGCAACACAGGAAGCACTATTACTATTTCCAGGCATGTTTTTCCTGTGGTTCTGATTCGATTTGGCCAAAAGTAGTGGTCACGGTCACTACTTCGGCATCCGACTGACCTCAGCCGGCATAGTTGGCAACTCCCATTGGAGGTAACCGGGAACTCCAGCACTGAGTGAGTTTTCTGGGTTACAGTTTGTTTCACCGTGAAAGAGCTTGCACATGCTTCTAAGCCAATTTTAGATCTGAAATATTTTTTTTTATTCAAAATTATTCATATAAATATTGGAAAAGTTTAATAAATAATGTGGTTGAGAAAACTGTAGAAAGGAATAATTTTGATTACCAAGTCTTTAGTTAGGTAACAGTATTAGATAAAAAAAGATTTCCAGGAATGTCAAGTCTTCAAAAGGCTAATGTTTATGCAGATAATAATTTATTTTACATTTCTCTATTTTAGCGCCATCTACATAAGCATGAATAATCAACATACATCAGATATTAAACTCCAGATTAATTTTCGGTTATTAGCTTTTATCAATTAAGTCTGGATCGCAAATATTCATCCTTTGCTCCTTTTTTTTCAAGGTTTTGAATCCAAACCAGTCTATTTATATATATATAATGATATTAGATCTTCAACTATATATTTTAATGACCAGATTATACATGGCAAACAATCAAACAAATGGTTTAACATACCTTTGCAAAAGATTAAAGGCACTGACAATTAGATTATAATTAAGTACTAAAATATATATAAGACTGTTTCCAAATGTTTAGCATGAATAGTATAATAGAAATAAAAGATGATTTGAATAATATTTGGATTCCAATGTTTCTTACTAATAAAGATCAATAGCTGAAAATATTTTGGGGTTCTGTTTTGCGCTACCATATGGCATCATTATTGTTTAATGCTTATACAAATGACTCTAGCCCAGGGGTGGGCAAATAGTGGCCCGAGGGCCACATGCGGCCCGCTAAGAACTTTTATGCAGCCTGCCAAGACAATCATAAAAATCCGCCTAGAACTGAGATTTACTTCCCATGCGTGACCGAAGATTCATCTCGTATTTTCCATTAGGATGGCCATGTCAATACACATGCGCAGTGTAGATATGATGTGCAGTGCTTTTCCAGTTGATCTGGTTAATTTCTATTTTGTCTTTGCATTAGCAAACCATGAAACCACCGAAAAAATGTAAAATCGGTGATGAATGTCGTGTGTTTAATGAAGAATGGACAAACAAATATTTCTTTGGTAATACAGAGAATAAAGTAGTGTGTTTATTGTGTCATGAAAAAAAGGTGCAGCCCTTCACTTCCACAAAGTGCCCCCCGTTGCGGCCCTTTGCCAACCTCTGCAACCCCCAAGCCAAAACAATTGCCCACTCCTGCTCTAGAGAAATAATATAAATGGATTACTACTTTTCAATGTAGATTTTGAATATATGCTATGGAAGGAGCGTTATATATTTGTGATTTGTTTTGGAAGGTATTATTTTTGCCAAAAATTCAAGACATCTGCAGTTAATTTGCAGCTGAAGTCACTAAAATATAAATTATTGATCTAGTATCAAATCTCTATTGCTGGAGAAGCATGTTGTCTTCACACGATCATAATTGGGTGTAGTATTAAAATGTGGTTTTACAATTTGCTAATCCTCAATGATGAAGGACAATATTCTGAAATTATGTTGATGATTTGTTTAGTGTTAACTACTTGTGTCCATTAAGCTATTCATGTTTGAGCTCTGAGCCATTTACGGCCGTAGTAGAATGTCCTTTTCCAGAACTAAATATTTCTGGATTGAAGTTTGAATTGTTATGTTACTTCAGATGCTCAAATGTTACATCAATTTCCAAACTGTTTACCATTTAATTAATTATTTATTTATTCATGCTTATATGCTTGCTGTTGTATCAGTGAGAATTTTAAATGTGAGCCGAGAACTACTGTGAATATTTCTTTGTCATTTATTCACTGACAGATCACTTGTACAAAATTTTAGTAAAAATGTTTCAGACTTCTCTCATTTCAGTATCGTTTTGCAGAATTTATGCAAACTTTACAACTCATCGGGATATAGCTTAAGGACAGTTTACAGCCGTCATAAATGTAAACATTAAATATTTATTATTATGATAATCATTAGGTAACTTGTAAAGTATGCAGGATTTTTTTTATTCAAATAAATAAAAATTGATAATTTAAAAAAAATATTTCAAGATCATTCGCAATAAACTAGCTCACTTATAGTGAATGCAAGTGGTGGCACCAGGGGCAAATCTTAGAACTAGAATGGCTCAACACTCACTAATGTATAAAAAAGATATAAGATTAAGCCTGAAGCATTTAATTCATCCAGCTTTCATAATATGAAAGAGAACTAGCCATAGCTGTGATACGAGTGCTGTTAAAGTTATGTGCGAAGAGAGAAATGATCACAAATGTAAAATAAAAGAGGCATGGTTCATTGCACAAAGTGAATATGTAAATGGAACAAAAAACTAATTAATAGCATTCAAATCAACAAAAAATTAATATTCTCAGCAGACTGACTATGATTTATGACATGAAAGCATCGAAAGTATATTCAGTGCAATAAATATTAAATTTTATATTTCAACTCTGTATGAGTATTTTTTTTCCACATAAATGAGAGAATTTATGATTACTCTGTCTTGCACTGAGTGGCACTACTGTATGGAGAGTTTTGCATGTTTTAGTAACAGTTATGAGCAAGCATAAGAAATGGTGATCATGTGATGAAATAAGAGAATAGTTAATTATGATGATATTTGCCTCCATAATTTTCAAAAGGCATTGCAATAATACATTTTGCTTTTGTGGGAAAAGAATCGCAAATAAAGAATTCATTGCTATAGAGCTATCATGTTTTTAACATTTTCCAAAATTTGAAGACTTTCATTTGATTAACAGATTAGAGCATACAGAAGTATACATTAAGAAGATTCGTTGTGGAATAGTCTGAGGACTTGCATTATATGATACCTAATGTAAGGACCTGAGATGTTAGAAAAATCGTTCAAAATTTACGCAGACATTTAATACATAGAAAGACACCAATCTTAGATATTGTTTTACAGAAAGAATGAAAAAGCTTTGGAAAGTGGTGAAGTTTTTATAGCTGTTTTAAAAGAATCCCAAAGCCTTAAATAATAATGAACCAGATGAATAGAAGAGTGCAATAGTAATATTAAGAATGATGAAAATGAAATATATTAGGAATTACAGACTATTATATATAAGATGTTTACTAAGATCATTACAATTCATCTACAGAGAATTTTGAATTTAAGCCAATCAAAAGGTCAAGCTTGATTGAAAAGTGGAGTAGATCACATTTTAGGGTTAAGGAAATTATAAAGAGGACCACTGATGAGAAATTATTTTGTATCAGATTTATAGATTTATTTATTTATTTTTTAAATACATTTGTTTCCATAACCTTACAAGTATAATTAAGGTTTGGAACCATCATGGTGTAAGTACGAGTATTGTTGAATTCTCCAGGCTGTTTATAAAAATGTAACATCATCATGTTAACACCAAGAAGGCTAACGTTTGTGTGGGTGTAATGCAGAATGGTTTCATTTCTTCAAAGGTTTTTATAGTTGTTTTAGGGGAGGCGTTTAGAAGGTTAAATGAGAAGCAAAGATAATAAAAATACGTGATTATCTATGCCATTAGATTTTGTAGAAGATATGGCTACTTTCACAAATAATACTTCAGAAGTCAACAATAATACCCTGATAAAATTATTGATAGCTACAATGGGAGGCTCTTCCCATCAGGAAAAAAATGCAATTTATTTTCCACTTGAGCCTGATTTCTCAGATGTTTTTGAATGATTTGCTTGAGGAAAACATTGTAAAGATTGTAAATTAACATTATAATTATTTAGAACACGTGTTTAAAATTTAAGTGTGCATAAAGTGGGTAGTAAAAAAATATGTTTAATACTTAAATAAAGTTATATGTCAAGAATATTTGAAAATTACTATTTTCATACTTGATTAAAATTTGGCTTGTAAATTACTTAGTTTACATCATTTGGAAAAAAAATGACAATTATTACTTATGGTAATATGAAGTTTTTTAAATTCTTACCAACGGGAGAGTGTGCAGAGATTTATAATATTTAAGAAATGATGCATTATCAGAGATTGACTTCCATTTGAATAATTTCAAAGTTTTCAGCGCTTTATAGTAATAGAAATGTAATATGGAATATTGATCATAGATGTAAACTGGCAGAATGGTTTTGGTAAAAATAATTCAATATTAAATGAAAGTATATTTAATCATAAGCACTTGAAAAAAAAAAAGAA
Source organism: Epiperipatus broadwayi (assembly GCA_028023455.1). Lineage (NCBI taxonomy): Eukaryota > Metazoa > Onychophora > Udeonychophora > Euonychophora > Peripatidae > Epiperipatus > Epiperipatus broadwayi. Next base: position 5,536,644 of record JAQFVV010006270.1, read on the forward strand.
TAAATGTATTCTACTAATGCTTATTTATAGAAATGATATTTGAAACTTAATAAAAGAGCAATATTGAGATTATGGACTATATATCCCTAATATTTAGAAATATATTTATATATATTACATTAACAAGGAGGGATCAAAAGTGTGGTACGCCAATACGTGGACAAAATAATAATGATGATACCACTGAGAAATTTAGAAGACTAAAATAAAACTAGGTTGATCATAATAACTTTCAAATTACATTCCCAGAGATTTCAAGATACTCTGAAAAAAAAAGTACATTTAAGATAGATTAATGGGATAAAAAAGTGCTCTGGAATGGTGTGCAGAATTTGTAAATGAGGAAGATTGGAATAAACTTTGAGAGAGCCTTGCCCCGTGGTAGATTACTAATTATCGAAAACATCTTGCAACTGAAGTTAAAAAAAAATATGGCTACAATACATATTTTACTACATAGTCACTGGTAGATTTTCATTTCTGTTAAAAGGTTGTTCTACTTGCGTCAGATACAGTCGGGGAGATTATTTGTTATTACTTTAATTTGCAATTATCCAAATTTGGACAAAGGTCTTTACGAGAAAGTAGCAAAGAAGCCATATGGAATAAAATGACTGCAGAAGATTGAGACTCAAAAAAGTATAGCCACCTGAAGATATAGTTAGTTGACATAGTCATTCTAAATACTCCATATTTTCTTAACAATTGGTGACAAGAAATTATGCGCTAAAATATGTCAACTAAATATCCACAAATCTTACTATTTCCAACCTTTTCATGTTGTTACACCACTAACAGATGATTTTAAATCTGCAATTCATTGTGTGTCTTATGAAAAATGTTCTGACATTTCGAAAAAAAAAAAAAATCAATTTGAAATAGATGAACATTTAACAATGACTGTAATCAGGTAATTGCATTGTCTCAGAAATCATAGAAAGATTCAGCTTATGATTCATCAGAAGCTCATCTGAAATACAATTGTGGAAAGACATCAAGATGAAATCTGAAGGAAGTTTTCTTTGTAAATGAAGAATCTTAAGTAGTCATGGCTGTAAAAAGAAGTTTGCTATTAACTGGAAGAAGACCCTTTGATTCTTCATTGAGGCCTTGAAGGAAGTGAGCAGGGCAAATTTCTTATGTACTCTCTATATATTTTTGTCATTGCAGTTATTAGTATATGATTATTCATATAGTATTTGAATATGGCCAGGCTGCTCAACCAACACACATTATCCAGCATTATTTTATTGGCTTTTTACCTCTTGAGTTTAAGATCAAGAATACCATAGTCTTTCTTCTCAGTTGCCTGATAACTCTTGTTAAAAATATCAGTTGAGTTTTCTTGAAAGCAGAATGAATGTGTATGTGAATGAAAAAAAAAAATTTTCTAAAAGATATTTACAATCATGACAGACAAAAATAAATCATGGCCCTTATTCCCAGGAGTCAAGGCAGCGGTTGGTGGCTAAAGGTGAAGGGTATTAAAAATCCCCTGATTGTGGACCCAGACTGCCATTTGATGACGATCTTTTATTTAGGTATTTACAACTGCAGATCACTTTCAATGTGAAGGAAATTTTCAAAAATTGTCTGATATTAAAAGGGAGATTGTTGGACTTTGTGAAGTTAGAAGAAAAAATGAAAAGACAATTGATTTAAAAAGTGAAAGGTAGTATATTACAAAGGCACAAATATTGGAAGCACAAGTGTAGTAAGATTCATTATAAATAAAAAGTGGAAAAACAAATTGTGGAGATTGATAATGTATAAGACAGGGTGGCAAAATTCATTATTGAACTTAATAGAAGATAGCAAATGTAGTTAATTCGTGTTTAAGCATCAACAAGTTCACATTATAATGGAGAAGTAGATTTTTATATAGATGTACAAAAGACTTTTGATCAGACCAAACAACATTTTAAAATTGTCATGGTTTCATGCTAGAATTGACAACCAATTTAAAGATAAAAGTGCTATAGGTAAATTTAGTTATGGTATTAGAAATGAGAGCGGATACAGAGTTATGAAGTTCACAGAAAAAGAAATTACTTTATGTAATGGGTTGTTTTTTTTTAAGAAAAATCCTAAATATAAATGGATTTGGAAACATCCAAATAAAGATCCTACAGAATTTGATTACATTTTAACTAACAGAAAATATATATTTCAAGATTATAATGTTCTTAATAAATTCAATATAGGTTGTGATTATTGATTAGTGACATATAAAATAAGAGATAATGTTAAAATTAGAGAAACAAAAATTAAGAAAATCAGTAGAGTTGATATTCCTAACCTTTAGAAATATTCTATGGAATTTAAATTAGAACTTGGAAGTTATTTTAAAATATTAAGAAACTTTGAAGATAGTTTAGATTTGAACAAAATCGATAGGAAGATAAATTATATACTATTAAGAACTTCAAGAAAAAAACAGCTGACCAGTAAAATTTAAACTGAGACAACAATTTGTGAAGGAAAGAAAAAATATGAAAATTTATAAGAATGATCCATTAAGAATGGTTGAATATCTAGAAATTTGTAAAATGTTATGAATAAGAGTTAATAACGTAGAATAAAATGCAAATGTGAATTAGCAAGGAAAACTATAGAAGAGAATAAAAGTATCAAAACTGTAAAACAACATCTTGATATTGGTAGGAAAATTATTTCTGCAATAAGAAAAAAGAATGGATCTAGTACTAAAAAGAAAGATGGCGTCCTGAACTACACGGAAAAGTTCTATAAAGAATTATATAGCAATAAAAAGTACCTGACACAATCACTACATATTTTAAATTGCCCAGGATTTTAAATGAAGAAGTGAGACATACAATTAAAATTATGAAAAAGGGGAAAGTTCTATATAATGATGGATTATAAGCAATATCTTAAAAGAAGCAGATGAAGGAATAGAAAAATTGTTGCCAGTTATGTATCAAATGTCTAGACGATAAAGATGTACCAATTGATTGTAAGAATGCTGTAATAATATTAATATTTTATATTGATAAAGAAGATGTTAAAAATTAAAGACTTATCAATCTTTTATCATTTCTATACAAAATTTTTATCAAAGATAATTTTAACTCGTCTACAGCAAACCTTGGATTTTAACCGCCAAAAGAACAAGCTGGAATTAAAAGAGTTTTTACACAATGAATCACATCAAATATTGAAAGAAATTATAGAAAGGATGTGTTGCATTTATGCTTTGGATTTGTAGATTATGAAAAGACTTTTGATTCTATGAGCATTTCTTCAGTGATTAGAGCATCAGATCATCAAGATATAGACCCAGAATATTGTTATATCATTATCATCATCAACCATTATCAATCCACTGCAGGCTGAAGGTCTCTCCAAGTTCAATCCATCTTCTCCGATCTTTAGCTTCTCTTCTCCACATCACCCCTGCACACTTTCTCATCTCATCCATCCATCTCACGTGGTCTCTTTCTGGGTCATTTACACTCTCTTGGAATCCAGTTTAAGACTTCAATTGTCCATCTATTATCATCTCTTCTAGCAATATGTCAGGTCAGTAACACCTGTTTGTTCTCTTACCCATACATTGCGTTTTCGATATCTTACTTGATACTCCCAGAATGCATCTCTCCATACTTCTTTGAGTGGTCTGGAGTCTCTGTATTGCTCTTCTATTAAGTGTCCAAGTCTCAGATCCATAACTAAGAACTGGCAAAACACATTTGTTAAAAACCTTCCTTTTCAAACACATAGGCATATTTCCTTTTAGTATCAAGTTATTTCTACCAAAAGCATTCCAATCAAGTTTAATTCTATGATTAATTTCCTCCATTATGTTTCCATCTGTATTAATAATCTGACCTAGGTATTTATAACTGTTAACTTCTTCTAATTCTTCATAATCAATCTTTATTTTCATATTTTGAGCAAATCGATTAAACATTACTTTAGTCTTTTTAACATTTATCTTTAGTCCTACTTTTCTACTTTCATCTGCTAACTCCTGCAACATTTCCTGCAGCTCTGAAGCATTATTTGCAAAAACAACTACATCATCTGCAAAATCTAAATGACTTAAATACTCTCCATTTACTTTCATTCCTTTAGTTTCCCATTTTAATCCACAAAATACTTCTTGCAGCACTGCTGTAAAAAGTTTTGGAGATATGAAGTCACCTTGTCTTACACCCTTCTCAATGTTGACTTTCCCAGTATCATTATGTAATCTAATTGTTGCTGTTGCATTTTTATAAATATTCTTTAAAATATGACAATATCCTGGATCTATACCTTGATGATCCATTGCTTTAATTACTGAAGAAATGTTTATAGAATCAAATGCCTTTTCATAATCTACAAATCCAAAACATAATGGCAACTCATATTCATTTGTCCTTTCTATAACTTCTCTCAATACCTGGATATGATCTACTGTACTAAAACCACTTTTAAATCCAGCTTGTTCAATGTTCTCTGTAGACGAGTTGTAATTATCTTGGTAAAAATTTTGTATAAAACTGATAAAAGGCTGATAGGTCTATAATTTCTAATATCTTCTTTATCACCTTTTTTAAATATTAATATTACTACTGCATTCTTACATCTTTATCATTTAGACATTTGGTATATAACTTTGCTAAAAAAAATCTATTTCTTCATCTGCTTCTTTTAATATATCAATTATAATTCCGTCATTACCTGGATGTGATGATTCTATATCTCCACAACTTTTTACAGCAGTTTTGCAAGAAGTATTTTGTGGATTAAAATGGGAAGCTAAGGGAGTAAAGATAATTTAAACCATCTAGATTTTTCAGAAGGTGTAATTGTTTTTGCAAATAGTATTTGCTGAAGGAAGTGTTACAAGAATTATCAATTGAAAACAAGTAAATAGGATTACAGATAAATGCTAAAAAGTTAATAACTACAAATATTTTGGCCAGATTATTACTACATATGGAAGCATAATGGATTAAATTACTCGGAGAATTAAACTTGGATGGATTGCTTTTGGTACAAAAAACTAAATATGCCCATTTTATTTGAAAAGGAAGGTTTTGAATAAATGTATTTTATCAATTCTTACTTTATGAATCTGAGGCTTGGATATTTAACAGAAGAACAATACAGAGATTTCAGCCACTCAATGAAGTGTGGAGCGATATATATTAGGAGTAGTAAGAAAGGATTGAAAATGAAATAGATGGATGAAAAAACAAACATGTTACTGGCATCATCGTTGAAACAATTAAGAGACTGAAATGGAGTTGGGCTGGACATACTGTTAGAAGAACTGATAAGAGATGGTCAGTTGAAATCTTAAACTGGATTCCAAGAGATTGTAAAAGATCTGAAAAGAGACCACATGTGAGATGGATGGATGAAATAAGGAAGAATGCTGATATGATGTTGAAAAGAGAAGCTAGAGTGTTGAGAAACTGGATTAAACTTGGAAAGACCTTGCAGTTGATCAATAATCATTGAAAATGATGATTTATGAAATAATTATAAGAGAATTATTGAACAATATCCTATATTATTGAAACAGTATAATATTTTTGTGTTTATAATTTATATGGATGAATTTCTACAGATTTAATGTAAGACATAGTAATTTATGCTCCATTCATTTTTTTCATTGAATTTTTTCAGCCTAATCCCTGTAACTTCAACAATTAAATGAATAGCATATTATTATCTCACACAATGAACATATGCTGTCTTTAAATGTCCTTTTCTGTACCTGGTATGTTAATTGTCGTTTACGTTATAATTTTTGTTGTTGTTCACATTTAACTTACATTAACAAGTAAACAATAATTAGTCAATTTTTAATCAGGCAAAAGAATAGAACACTTGAAAAATTCGGTGACTGCATTTTGGTTTATAATTAATTGGTATTTAGCTGAAGTGTTTTTTATAGCTCTAATTTATTTTAAGGTTGTTTTTTTTTTTTTTTTGATAAATGTAATTGCTATGAAATTGACCAGAGTATCATTGTTGTGTATGTATCAATGTTTCATGACCATCTAAATCATTTGGTTGTAAAGTCTTATGATTAAATAATGTTTCATATCATGGTTTATTAATCAATTAATGTAGGATCATATAATGGGTTGCAAGAATAATTTTAAAAGTATGCCTTTTATGTCAAGTGTTGGTGGCCTAGCGGTTAGCATAATTGCCTTCCAAACAGTTGGCCTGTGTTCGCTTCCTGGTCAACGCATTTGACATATGAACAAAAAAAAGTATGCCTTTTATAGATTTTGAGCCTCATTCCACATCTGCTAATTCTTATCCATCCTGTAATCAAATGTCAAAATAGTGTACAATGCAACCAAAGCAATTTTTAATAATATTGTTAATGAATCATCATCATCATTTTCAACGATTATCGATTCATTGCAGAATGGTCTCCAAGTTTAATCCATTTCCGATCTCTGGCTTTTCTTCTCCACGTAACCCTAGCACATTTTCTTATTTCATCCATTCCATCTCACATGTGGTCTTTTTTAGGTCTTTTACTTTTTTTTTTTTTTTTGGAATCCCGTTTAAGATTTCAACTGTCCATTTCATATCTCTTTTAGCAACATGTCCAGCTCAACTCCACTTCAGTCTGTTAATTCTTTCAATGATGTCAGTAAGACCTGTTTGTTTTCTCACTCATATATTTTGTAGTCGATCTCTTCTTGTTACTCCTAATATGCATCTCTCCATACTTCATGAGTGGTCTGAAGTCTCTGTATTGTTCTTCTCTTAAGTGTCCAAGTCTCAGATCCATAAGTAAAAAGTGGCAAAACACATTTATTGAAAACCTTCCTTTTCAAACACATAGGCATATTTCCTTTTAGTATTGTTATTTCTGCCAGAAGCACTACAACCAAGTTTAATTCTTAATTTAATAGTTAGTGAATAATCATTGATAAATAAAATTAACAAAAAAAAAACAACTAACTGCTGAAAATTTTGTATGATCAGGATATTAAAGTTTCTTATAATGAAGCGGAGATAAAGCAATTGTAAAAATAAAATTAAAAATTTCTTAAAGGATACAAAGTAAAACAAACTATAACACAATGATGTTATATATTGTTAACGTATAAAAATATGATTTGCATACTATGAGAGATTGTTGAAATTCTGAGAAGACCAAACAGTTTAATTGAATGTCAGGAAACTAAATATATTCCAGCCTCATGGAGATCCATTATTCTATTTCTCCAGCACCCATTGGCTATAGTTTTATTAAGTCAGTTGACCAAGAAACCAAAGGATACAATGCATAAACTTGTTTTAAAGTTTCTGCTACTGTAATTAGTCACTTCCCTGATAAAATAATGTAAAAACTTTAATTATGCGCACATTCTCATTATTATTAGACTGAACAGTATTTTAGAATACCTGAAAAGAATAAGTAAGACTTCATTGAAATATTCACAGCTTCTATGGAGAAATTTTCTGTATCTACAGATTAGGATCTTTTTAAAAGACTTTAAATAACATTTTTTATTATTGAACCTAAAAAAATTTTTTGCACAGGACACCAATACGCTATATTTCCCAAAACCTTATTAATTTCATCTTTTAATCATGAAAATCTTTGTTACGTGTGCGAGTATATGAGGGAAGGCTATTAAATATTTTTTAATACGTTTTTGAACAGATTAACATGAGAACCTTTTTTTAACTATAAACAGATAATATTTCTATTAAGTATCGCTTGCGGGAAATTTTTTTGCCAATAATTAATGTACTGTATCACATGTCATTTGAGCAATATATTTATCCAATTATAATCATCAATTTGCTAAAACAATCAGCGACAAACATGTATGTTTCTATCTACTACTTTAAGACTTCTTGTTATATTTACTTAGAAATTCCATTAGATAAATCAAACATTCTCCTCATTGAAATTGTTTTATACTACAATATACTTATTTGTCTTGCCATTTATTATTACTTCTTCCAATCTACCTTTACCAAACGATTTGGTCAACTTAGAAGTATTTCTTTTTATCTCTTATTCTGATTTTAATGTAAATTGTTTGTTGCTTATCCTTTCTTCTTGTATCTTATTAACCAAACCAAAAAATAATTATCTCTTTTATTCCTCTTAATTTTAATAATCCTGTAAATTATCCAATTGCTATTAAATATATAGCACTGAGAATAGAATAGTCTTTATAAAAATGATATCTGAAGGTAGTTTTGGTTTAATTATATTATTAATTAATAATAAATGTGTAAATTAAAATAGTTGTATGATTGTCTATCAAATGGATAGATAAATGGTTAGATATATAATTGATGTTTCTTTTAATGTATTATATAGAAAAATAATGCCTTCATAACAAATTAATAAAATTATTTATTTAAGGGTGGAAAACGAACAGTGAATAAAGATGAATTAAAGCCGACCACTCAAGCCTTGGAGAAAGCACATACTATTTGTCGTGAAAGCAAAGGTGCTTCTGAATTAATATTAGAAGTTAATACACTGCATCAGTGTATAAGGTATGTACTGAAAAACTGTATAATACTGCATAACACCACAAATAGAATAAATATATCACAATAAAGATATTAATAAAATGACAAAATTTATATAAAGTTACTAATCAAATCGATCTTCTCAAATGAAAAACAATTAATAAAACCTACATGTAGCTATCTATACCTTAATATAAATGTTAATAACACCAATCTAGTGAGGATTTTCTTTGATGTTAATGGTGAGTTGTGATTTGTTCAATAGGTAAACCCATGATTGTGAAGAAAAATTTGTACATTTTTTTTCATTTTATTAGTATTTTTATTGCTATATGTTTTGTTCTACTTTTGAAAAGTCATATATATTTTTAATGGTAAATATTATTTTTAGCAGGCCGAAACATATGTGCTCTAACAGAATAAAATTTCAAACTTTTTTTTTTTCGAATTTTGTTACTTTTTCTTTTTTATAGTTGTAAAGTTAGTACTTTGACAAAGTAATTGTACGTGCGCCATCTGGTGTTTGAAATCCATTCAGAGAACTCATGTTAGAACTGCATTACTTCACACTTAACTTCAATAAGGCTATGGCAGGCATAAATTGTGTAACACTTATCATGCCAGTAAATGAAATATTAGATCTTTCGGATGTTTGCGCAGAATCTTGGCGTTCATGGCGTTAACTCCAGAATTGGCAGTAAGGTAGTCAGCAAAGAGACAGCTGCTAAAGAATAATGTCCTATGTCAGCATTGCGATGAACACTGTTCACTGGCGAGATATACTGAAGATGCAGATGGTGTTAGATGGCAATACAGATTATATCAATGCATGTGAAATGTAAGCCAAAATGGCAATTTGGTACCAAAATGCCTTATTTTCGTTTTATCTGTAGGAATTTTTATTCAGGACTCTATTCAATAGAGCCACCATTTTTTTTTTTTTTTTAAGTGTCATAGCATCGGCCGGGATGCGAACCCGCAACCCGGGCAACTGCCTGCAAGTGCAAGACAGTCGCACTGACCTCTCGACCACCAATGCAAGACTAGGGTCACCATTTTTATGGAATTTATTATATATATTGCTGAGAACTATGCATTGTAGTTCGAAATTATTCCGCCAGAGCGCGTATGTTTCGGTTTTCTAAAGGTAATGTTTACCTTTTTAATAATCAACTTGAAAAATGACTATTGCAAATTATTTATTAATATTGTATATGAAATGCATATTTACTATGGTAAGTATATATGTGTCTATATGTATATTTCTGTAATTTAAAAAACAGTTATTAAAATTTTTGAATTTTACTATTAACTCACCCGAGTGTATAATTATAGATATTTTGCAATTATTAATGTATATATATATATTCAATTCTCAGGTCAGAATCAGATTAGTGAAACATCTAATCATTGCCAGTGCTAATTTGCCATTGTTTGTCATTCTTATTTAAAATTTGGAGCTATATCATACATTCGGTTATATTGTTTATTATCAAAAATATATGTATATAATTATCTATATATAATATTTGGGGGGAATCAATTATTAAACTTTTATCGATTTCTACAGAAGCATAATAAGTGACATTTCTTAAAATAGATTGATAAGGCTTGTAATAATCAAAAAATGTTGTCAAATTTTTATAAAAAAAATTATGCAGATCACTACGAAAGTTGTTTTGGATATCTTGATAATTGAAGAAAAATAGAGCTATAGTAAAAAAAATCTTTTAAAACTGGGACTGTTATAAATGGATTGCACTTATTTTCAGAATTTTAATATAATCAAATTGTAACATTCTTTAAAATTTTAATGTGTTTTATTACTTAAAAAAATATAAAAAATAACACGTTCACTATGTATACATTAGCTTCACATGCGCCCTACATCATCCTTAGTTATATATGCTTTTCTTTTAATAATTATGTATGTGCATAAAGCAGTGGGATTTTTTATAATAGAAAGTGAAAGAAACAATATTGGGATTGGTGATATATCGGATAGAGTGGTGAAATTAGTTATTCGACTTAATGGAAGATACCAATCAAAATTTATGCCCCAACTCATCGTGATGAAGAAGTTGAGGATTTTTATATGGTTGTACGAAATACTTTTGATCAGATCAAAAAATATTATAAAATTGTCATGAGAGACTTTAATACTAGAAAGTTGAATGATATGGGTAAACTTGGTTATAAGAGAGGACATAAACTACTTGGGAAGTTTGCAGAAAAACAAAAATTGTATATTATGAATTCTTTCTTTGAGAAAAATGAAAGCATTTAAATGGAAGTATAGCAGAATTGAATTGTATTTAGTCTTAACAGAAAGTACGTATTTCAAGATTGCAACGTTCTTCAAAGATTCTACATGATTTATTAGTGTTAATGCAAAATTAGAGAGATGAAAACCTATAAGAATGAGTGTATTAAATGTTAATATTTCTAATCTTTAGAAATGCTTTGAAGAATCTAAATTATAATTTGCTAATCATTTTAAGACATTAGCAGATCTCAAAGATGGTTCATCGTGACTGACATCAATAAGAACATAACTGATATTCTCTCAGATTTACATTAAAGGTAACTAATACACAGAAAAAAGACAGCAATTCGCAATAAATTTTCAAGGACAATGTGTGAAGAAAAAAAGGAATATGAAAAATTTTAAAAATGATCCATTAAAAAAAATTGAATATTTAGAGTTTAGTAAAATGGTACAAAAAATAATTTAGTAACAGTATAAGAAAATGTAATTCTGAATTGTCAAGGAAAGCTATATAAGAGAATAAAAGTTTCAAAAGTATAACACAGCATCTTAGTGTTAGAAATAATGTTTTTTTCCAGCAATAAGAAGGAAAGAAAAAAAGAATGGTATCATGAAATATTTGAAAGAGTTCTATAAAAAATTATATAGTAATAAATAATATGAAAACAAAGTATCACTTACAATTGCTATATCTTCTGAATTGCTAAGTATATTAAAATGAAGAGCTTCAGAAATGCAATTAAATGTATGAAGAAGAGAAATGTTCCAGGAAATGATGGCATTCTTATTGATATTTTAAAAAAAATCCAGTAAAGAAATAGAAAAGTTGTTGATCAATTTTTATATACTGAATGTCTAAATGTTAGGTTCTTGGAAGAAGGTAATAATAATGATATTTAAAAAAGATAAAGTACAGATCCATCTATCTTCTACCAATTCTATGCTTACGAGATAATTACAATTCATCTATAGTAAAATTTGGACATAAACCAACCCACCCACCCCCCCAAAAAAAAACAAGCTGGAATTACATATGTTTCGACCAATGTCGTCCAAGTATTGAGAGAAGTTATCAAAAGGACCAGTGAATATGAATTCCCATTATACTTTGAATTTATAGTTTCTACTAGCATTTCTAGCATGATTAAAGTTTTAATCTATAAAGATGTAGTCCTGAAGTATTCTCATATCTGAAGAATATTTATCAAAATGCAACCACAGTGATTAGATCCGTGGTAATACTAAGATTAACATTAGAAAGGGTGTGTGACAATGATTCTATATCTCTAAAACCTTTTACAGCAGATTTATAAAAAATATTTTGTGAATTAAAATGGGAGATCTAAAAAATGAAAATACATGGAGATTATTCAAGTCATCTAGTAAATATGTGATTGTTTTTGCAAACAATGCTTCAGGAAATGTTGCAAGAGTTATCAGATGACAGTAGAATGAACTAAAGATAAATGCTAAAAAGACTAAAATAATGTTCAATAGATGATCAAAAAAATGTGAAATTAATCATGGAATTAAATTTTGATGAAAAGCTTTTGATAGAAATATACCTTAGCATTAAAAGAAAATATGCTTGTGTGTTTGAAAAGGATTTTTTAATATATGGATTAAGACTTGGACATTTAATAGAAGAACAAAATTGAGAATCAAAAAAGTATAGAGTAACAGGAAGAGCTCAAAATCAAAACATATGAGTAACTGAAAGAATTGACTGAAATAGACATATTGCTAAAAAAGATGATAAATGATGAATAGTTGAAGCTTTAAATTTGATTCTAAGATATTTAAAAGACCTAGAAAGAAGCCATATGTTTGGTGGATGGTTGAGATAAGGAAATTTTCTGGTGTGATGTGGAGAAGTTATGAATCAAAGAAAAACTTTGAGAGACCTTTATTCTATAGTAGATCGATAATGGTTAAAAATTGTAGTATTGATGAACCAATTAATTAATCATCATTTTCGTCATTTCCAAATCAATTCTTTTATATATAAAATGCACTTTCACATAGTGCAAAGTGAAAAATCAATGTTTCACAATTTATGCAAGAACTATGTATTAGCTATCTTAAAATATTAAAAATGTATGTTCTAAGATTTTGTAAAACTTAGCATTGTGCTTAGAAAATATTTTATTATACAAAGTACTGCCATCAAATTTGGAAAGGATAAAAGGGAAGAATAAAATGTGTGTGTTTTCAACATAACCTGAAGAAATATTAATGCATACGATCGTGTATAAAATATTAATGAATATGATCGTGTATGGTGCCTTGAGATGTATTGTAAAATATATTTACGATTTTTTTTTTTTAACATGATTGCCTACGATGCTCAGACACTGAAAAATTGTTGCTAGCATGTTATAAAATATATTAATTTTACAAAGTTTAATGTTTTTTTTTTTGTTTGCTTGTTTATATTTTTTATCAAATAGCATATATAGTTGTGGATTTTGATACAACACAGTTCATGGCTTCACTGTATATGGTAACATGTGCATATATATTTAAATATATTGCAATTTGATCTATAATCATCAAACTCTGCGTTCATATTTTTGACAACGTTCACTTTAGATAAACACATTAATGGTTATTACTAATCATTTATTTATTGGATTGGCCAACTGAAGAGTGCTGGTTTAGCATGAAATGCATCTTGGAGTCATTTATCTTTTTAGATGTCTTTTCTCTTATTTTTCAAAAATGGGAAGTGGAATGAAACTTTTAAGTATATTTAAATTATTTTACAGCATTAAAACATGTATAATCTTGCAACATGATAATACGTAAACCTTTGTATCAATTTATTTTTATTGTTATATAATATTCCATTTAAATATGAAAATAACACTAAATGAAATAATATATTTTCAATTAGTTTTAATTGTTGTGAAATATCAGAAAATGTCTAAATTTCAAAAATATTCTATTAATTTTTGTTTATATATTACAGTGTACCTCTTTATATCTTATACTGCAATCTTGCTTACAGGTTTCCTGTTGTTGCTCTTGGAGTGTTAAGATGGGTAGATTACACTGTTTCAGAAAAAAGTTACTTCAAACTAAACACAGACCACACCCCTCTTCATTTAGCATTATTAGATGAGGTAAGTTTGGATCGATTTACAATTCATGAAGAAATATGAAAAGTTGTTCAACATTTACAGCTTTTTTTTTTGGATCGGTAAAATATAAGTAAACATATTTTAATTAATGTTATTTATCTAAAATATCTATTATGATTCAAAAATTGATATTAAAAAGGCAAGTATAGAGTTCTTTATCTTTTGAGTCTAATCATCTAGCAAAACAGGCAGTCTTTATTAAATACATACAATCACAATTCAGATTGATAATTAATCTTTGTATATCCAGTGTTTTTAATCCTCCTAATACAAACTGTTCTCATTCTTTTTTCCAGACCTTCTTCAATATTCATTTCAGATTTTAATTCACCGAGAATACATGGCTAAGAATAAACTAGTTTAGCAACTTTTTAAATAGTTGGCGTTAAGTAATATGCACATATGTGTAACACCAGTTTTAATCTGAATATTCTATATAAGCAGATGAGAATAGAGACAATACTTAATCGATGTTTTGTTTAGCATAAAAATGGTACACCATTTCCTGCTGACCTACTAATATGGTTAAGTTCTTTTTTATAGCTAATTTAACAAAAGCTTACCATTTTTAAAATCCACATTTCCATAAATTGAAACTTTCAATTCCCAAGATGGAATTTAAAAAAAAAAAACGCTGACTTTTGACCACATAATGGATACTTTGAAAGAAATATTAATAGAAATTCCATCTCTTGCTGTAAAAGATTTAACAAACTCATAACAATGTAGCTACTATGGATCAATTTTGTTTTCATCTATCCACATTCAAAAGAATTTTCCAAGTAAACTAACGTTAACTTCCAACCTTGCTTATAAAAAGAATTCTTCATGAAAGTGATGAAATTTTTTAAAAACAAAGAAAACATTAATTTCCTTGATAACGTTTTCATCGATAAAAAAATTCAAATGATTCTAAATAATAATCATATAACATCATCTACATCATTGATTTTTAAAAAACAGAAACTGTGAACTTTATCTCCATTGATGACATCCTTTTCAGAAATAATGTGGTTTTTGGAAATCTTATTCAAAGACTGGAATTTGATGCCACTTAGTAGTAATGTTATCAGATTTTAGTCTAATTTATTTTTTCTAATCCTATTTGGAAACAACCTTCTTTGAAATATGATGCCGAAATACTGTGCTGCTATTTGGCAAAAAAAGGTGCTTATAACCCCAAATTTTTGGATGATAATTATTTAACATGCTCTGCTCCATTCTTTCAAATATCAGTAGATAAGTTGCCTAAGCATTGAAATTGCCATGGTCTTTTTTCTAAATGTTCATCCATGTAATCTTTTAAATAACTAAAGAATTATGGCAAAAGAAATACGCTTCATGTAAGTCCCAATCAATTTTTTTTCCAGATACTTAATAAAACCAATTGATTTAATTTTCCTAGACATAATTAGACTCTCTTTAGTAGGTTTACAACTACTGCATTTTCTGTGCTTACGTGTTTCAGAAATATAATTAAACCGTTTCTGACATGTAGTAGCTAGTGCAAACCTGAATTATAAAATTAAAGCCTTCTTACCATACGCATATAATAAGTAGAAATAAATAATTTAATGAAAGTCATTAGTGAATTCAACTACTTGGAATGTCTACAATTTCTTATAAAAATAAAAAAAAAAATAAAAGCTTGTTTAGAGTTATAGCATGCTCTTAAGTTTACATATTGGTAAATGCAAGCTATATATGTCATGTGACATCTGACTTTTTATTATTACTATTATTATTTTGCTGTTGGGGCTTTGGCTAAATTAAATGGCTAAGCCTATTAATATATGGAGTATCTGAATTAAGTTCAGGCCCATATAATTTTTTCAGATGGAGAGCTGTCTAAAGGTTTAGATCTTTTTCTTGAGAAATATATTTTAGGTAAATGCTTAGCTTGAGTTGGTTTTTTGAATCTAGTGTCCCAACTCCTCACTTTGGGGATGGGGACAATCTAAGATAAAGATGATTTGAATGCCTTCTCTTGTAGTAGCATTTATCATAATAAAAAAATAAAAGCTTGTTTAGAGTTATAGCATGCTCTTAAGTTTACATATTATGCAAGCTATATATAAGTCATGTGACATCTGACTTTTTATTATTACTTTTATAAATGATTGTGAGAAAAAAAAATCTATATGCTAATTGTAGGGCTAATTGCTATCTCGCTATTAATGGGATTTAACTTCTTTTCTAGAATTGAAGCTGAACAAAAATATTTATATTAATGATGGATTACAGCTCTTTAGATTAACACAATATACATAAGATTATTTTATGACATTTTAGAATGAAATGGATTCATTTTTCTGTTTAACCTGCTGATGACAGAATGAGTCATTGAAGCTTCAGTGATATATAGATGAATGGATGGACAGTAGATATATACCATGGGTTTATGATTAGGATAGAGGACTTAAGTAGTGTATATCATTGTTGAATATTTTAAGCATTGTTTTTTTTATTTTAATTGACAAGGTATACGCACATGTATATGGCGCAGTTTTTTTTTTATTGGAAAAACATCACTATATGTACTTATAAGAGAGTTACCTAATCTAATTATAGGCAATTCTAATTTATTAAGTTGTTAGCGCCACAACTTTTTTTGCACAACTCAAATTACGAATAAGTTGAAAAAAATTATAAATCTTTATAGCTGCAATGAATTAAAATGCACCTTCTTAAAATAATCATATTTACAGACTGTTAACATATTGAAAATGTTTTATAAAGACTATTTTTTTAAATAAAATTAAAAAAGAAACATGTTATTTAAGTATTATATAGCTAATGGTATTCAAGATAATTAATGCCTTTAATTACACTGGAATTAATATTTTTAAAAAATATGGGGGGTGAGGTGCTTTGTTTTTGTTTTGTTTTTTAATGTGCAGTTAAATTCTTATTCAATTTTGAAAGCAGTTAATTTAATTTTCTGCAAAGACATGAAAAATGTCCTTTCTTTCTAAAAAGTAAGCCAAATAAGTAAAATTCGTTGATAAATGGTATTCTTTCTTTTCTCTCCTTTTTCCTACTGTTAAATCAGATTATTATTCAACTCTAAATGTTTTTTCATAATTGCTGTGTATATAATTTACTTAAATATTGTAGCTATAAAAGCAATAGTTTTTATAGTTATAACATTTCTTTTATTATAAAGATATAGCATAATGAAAAATATTTTTTCTTTACATTTATGCCATAATTTGTTATGTATAAGCCAGGTGTTGTTTATATAAGTATGTATTTACGAATATTAGGCTTCCACATGTAGAAAACTGCCCATCTTTAATAATTAAATAAATTTCATATTAAATCATTTGAAATTTTTATTAGCTATTTTTATTATATAATAGATGTTCTCGATAAAGACAAATTTGTCTTTTTTTAAATTTAGATAGATCCTGTAACTATAAAAGAAATTGATTAAACCGAAAAAAATTATAAAATTAAAATGGACTGTCAGTGTCCATTAGACAACAATAAGACAGCCAATTCAATAAGTCTACTCCAGGGGTGGCCACCTTTTTGAAAGCAGGTGTAGAGTAAAAAATTTTAACAAGCAATGCAGATGCAGAGAAGAACCATGTTATCAAAATGGAGGATGGCGTGATGTAATCTTTTTTTTTTGTAATTTTTTTTTTTTTCTAGATTCAATTTACAAACAATATGTATTTACCCTTGGAAAGATGGTTCGAATTTGGTATTGGGACCCTGGTTCGAATTCCATAGAATCATTTTTTTTAATTTAAAAATCTAATTTTAAAATATTGGTTTAATAATTATTTTACTCAATTAAGAATTGAATTTTCCAAAAAAAATGTATAAAATCATAACTATAAAATTGAATTTTTGAACACAAATTCGTAAAAAGTCTATTCATATCATTTCTTTTGTAAATGTATATGTTTTATATTTTTTAAATCAAAATGTCTATGTTTTTTTCTTTTCTCAAATGTTACCATTTTATTATTAAATTTTTTCATATTATAAAATATCATTGTAGGAGTCTAAGGGGATGTAATTAGTTTTTAAGTAAATGTTTGTCAATCAAATTCATTTCTTTGATGTTATTTATTATTTACTCTTACACCCCCACCCCACTGGATCTCTCTTCGTCAACTGTAATAAAAAACATTTTTCTCTTATTTCTTTCTTTCTTCCATAATTTTTTTACTTTTTCCTAAAATTTCTTTTCATTTTAAGAAATATCAATTAATAGACAATACCTTCGGTTCTTGGGCTCATTACAATCATGAATATAATTATTAAAAACAGGTTTGTGTTTCGCAGAATGACAGTTTTACTATCTCTTAATAATTCATATTGGTTGATAGTAAATAATTTTAATAAAATTAAAAATTTATCCACTTATTTTTCAACTAATAAAAAAAAAAAATTCTTAAGAGATTCAAACTAGGGTTCTAATACCAAGTTCCAATTGGAAAGATTGTTAGAAACCGAGAGGATAAAATAACAAACATAATTAAAGTGAATTATTATAATGTAATATAATAACCATTATAATACATATAATTCTAAATAATATTTACTTCATTTTCCTTTACTTATTATAATCATTATAAACGAGTGTTAAGAAAAGGTAAAATAATTTGAATTTAAAATTTATATTGCTCTCAGCATGATTTTGGACGAACATTGACAGAATCATAGGGCTGTCTTATTTCGCAGTTGAAAAGTTACACCAATGAATGTTCTTCATTATGTAAATGAGACATTTAAATATTCTATTTTTTGACAATGGAACAAAGGATTCTTTTTTATTAATTACATATGGATCTTTTAATTATAAATTTATTTAAACGCACATTGATTACGTAAGTAATATTTACTAAGGCTGTAACCTCAAAAATGTGCGCATAAAAATGCGATAGTAGGGACCTCTACAGGTCTTAACCACAAACATAAACTTGTGGTTAAGACCTGTAGAGGTCCCTACTATCGCATTTTTACGCGCACATTCTTGAGGTTACAGCCTTAGTAAATATTACATTTGGATCTTTTGCAATTACCCAACCTTCCTTGTATTTTCATTTTTTATCATATTAATAGACAGGGCATGAGCACAGACTTTCACATGACCCACCGTTCTCCACACTATCTCATAACACTGATACACCTGAACACACATATGTCGAAAAGATAAATAATCACCAATATACGTATTTCATGCTAAACCAGCAATCATCAGTTGGTCCAGATTACTATCTCCACACACATATGCTACGTATATTGGTGATTATTTATGTTTTTGACATATGTGTGTTCAGGTGTATCAGTGTTATGAGATAGTGTGGAGAGCGGTGGGTCATGTGAAAGTCTGTGCTCATACCCTGTCTATTACATATGTAGACACAGGTACATATAAGCCTATGTATTTCATCTATCATATTAATGTATTTATTTAATAATAATTAGATTATTAAAATATAATAATTGTTTATTTATGAAATTGTAATATAATTACATAAATAAACTATTATCTGTTAATAGGTACATGTTAATGAGAAGTTTGAGACTATATTTCTTTACACATCTTAAAATCCTTTCAATATTATATTTTTTGTTACATTGCGATTACACAAAAGACATACAGCATGCTCCTTTATTTCAAAAAAATATTCTTCTTGGAAGTTGTAAAAAACGAGGCCCTTCTCTTGATCCTGCTTCAAACATGTCGGTGTTCTTTTTTTAAATGTTATAAACAAATAATTTTTATCAAAAAATAAAAAGCATAAATTCACAAAATATTAGCAACATCTATTAGACAGACAAAGTATGCAATTCAAGCCATTAATCTCGACTGACTTACAGAACAACAAATTCTCAACATATCTACAGATAATGTTGGGCAAGCAACAGATTAATAAGATGAGACATCTGGAAAAATAGCTAGTTATGGCAAGATCAATAATTGATTTACAGTAATATTAATGTTTTTACATTTTTGTTATTATAAAATTATTATTATTAGTTTTTTTAATTATCTTTACACATTTTAAAAAAAAGTTGAGAAATAATGTTTAAAATATACTTTTTAGATAACTAAATACCAATATTCTAGTGATGGAATTGATGAGTTTCAGATTCTTATGGAAGAAATACGAATTTACATTTAAGCATATTTTACTCTCATTGTTTAACTTTTGCTTTAAAGTGTGTATGGGGGGTCAAAATTTTAATTTCAGCATAAATATTTAAAACTAAAACAAGTTTACAGCTTTTTTTTTTACTTTCAGAGTTCTGTATTCTTGAGACTTGCAATTAAGAATTAAATGAATTTGTAATAAGAATTAAAACACAATAATTATGTAATATTGTGGAAGGATATAAAAATCTTAATATTATTAATTATTAAAATAATTGTATTTTTGTATTGCTAATATTTGTATTTTTTTTTTCTCATGCATGGCCGGGAAGCGAACCGCAAACCCGGGACAACTGCTTGTAAGGCAGCTGTGCTGACCACTCGGTCACCAACGCTTGACTTTAATTACCAAACATCACTTTTAACAAACAAAAATTACAAATCTTGTAGTAATAAGAATCTATTACTTTTTATCTTGTACTAAATTTGACATTACCATTAAATCGGAATTATTTTGATATCTTCAAGAATTAATACCATTAATTTACAATCATTATAAATATAAAATAATGAAAATTAATTTATTTTATTATCACCAATATCATTTAATTTCTACATACTGTATATGTTTTTTATTTATTCTTTACTTTAGATTAGCAGCTGCCATGTACAACTTCATTCCAAAATATTAGATCTTTTGATGAAATTACTTAAATCACCTTTAGAAGAATTGGATGTTTTAGTTCAGGTACAAATTGTGAATCTCTATCCATCCTGATATGTTTTAAAATTAAATCCAAACACAAAAGCAATATTCGACTTTATTTACCTATTACAATATTGCTTTTCAGATTTACAAATACATACATACATAGTAGTACAACTAATTAGTAGTGTTATATAGAAATATGTTCCTAGAAATGATATTTGTGATGATAATAATACATTATGTGGATATATTTGTAAGATCCATTTTCTTCATTTAAGAGAGAAGAAACAATTATAAAATAGAATTTAAATATACCCTTTTTTTAAACTTGATGCTTTAAATGAAAATTGAAACAAAATTGAAGAAATGTTATAATTTTTATACAATGATATTTAATATGCTTTTAAATTTGTAGTGTGAAATTAGTATTTTTGATAATATGATATTTTGTCATCTGATCATTGCCTTTTCATGAAATTTAAAAGGGGAGAGATGATTTTTTATCATTGGAAAAGAATATCTGTGGTGACTTCATTCTACTATTGAACATTTTAATTTGTGATGTGTAGGTGAGTCATGTTGAATTATCTAGCATCGCAAAAGTTTCTTCCTTATCGTGAAACATTCGATTTTCTTTTTAATCTTGCATGATTTTCTCACAATTCATGATATTTACAGTCCCAGTCATTCAAACATCAAGCAGTTTAATAATAGGTTTGAAAAGGAAATTTCACCTCTAGGTATTTGTTTTAATGATATTGTCCTCTTTTTTTTACTTTTGTTATAGAGTTCAAACTCTTAATAGCTGAAAGATATTTTTTTAATGAATTCTTTTTTTAAGAGATGAAAATCTCATTTATTTCTTCTAATTATTTATGCTTTACAAGTTGTTATTATTTATATATATTGTAATGGTAAAAAACTCAGTAGTACAGGTTTGAACCCATCACCAATGATACACAATATATATATTGTATGAAATTGACATGCATACATATTGGAAAATCTTCTTTAGAATTCCAATAATAAAACAAAATTTTGATAATAATACCACTCAGTATGATGATGATAATGATTAGGATTTATGGTCCCAAGCACTCCAAAAGTATTTTATTTGTTCTAGATTTCAATAATAAGAAACTTCAGATGCCAAACTTCCTCAAAAGCGAAATTTTATTTAGAATACTTGTAAAATGACAGTCACTATCAATTCAAAATTATTACCGTGTCACCCTAGCATATTTGTCATTGGTTAGCATGTTCTCAAGAATTGTGGATGATTTATAAACTAGCATATGTGCATTGACGTTATAATGTTTTAACTTGATTATAAACAAACAAACAGATTAATAAAACGAAAATGTAACAATTTATCAATAAAGTAAAAACATACATAAGTTGGTTGTATCTATATACTAATGATTCCCAAATGCAGATCTAAAGTACATCACAATAATTAATGTCTTATCAGTTATAAAGTCTATACCTCATGATTCCAAATATAGATATAAATGATAACGTTATAATAATTAATGTCTTTATTTTTATAAGTCATGTAATATTATAAAGTGAATATCTTATCAGTCATACTATTCATGTTTACTTTTTTATAATGTCCAAACTTTGCCACTGTTTATAATCTGCTTATATAACTATGTTTAGTTATTCATGTTAAGACCTATATCACAAGACTCCCATTTCAATACTGAGATTTATTTTCCTTTTTCTGAGAGAATAAATACAAATATTTGTGGTCTCAACCAGCTTTTTTGCTCCTAAGTGATTGTTGACCTAACTAATTTTAAATTAAGAACTATTGATTTGCGTTTGAACGTTTTTTTTAATTATCATTGTTTGTATGCCTGGTGAAATATATTACTCTTCTTTCATTAGGGTTTTGTTACACTTTTGGTGTCTTGAACTGTAATCATTTATGATTACACGGCTCGGCACTAAAAGTGCACTAAGCCAAACAGAAAACTGATGAAAGAAGAATAACATACTTTGCCAGGCATAGTAACATATGTATGTAAAGTTACTATAAATAAACAATGAAGTGAAAAGAAAATTACATTATTTTTTAAATAATTTTTCTTCTTTTTTTATGCATCTATTAAAAAGTTTTATGCAAGTGTCTCAAATAAATATCTACATACTTTCATTTTATTATTTAATTTCATAATTAAGAAATATGTCAAACTAAAATATGTATTAATACAAGTGTATCCCATTAATACTTTAACATGAAAAAAGTGTTTAGTTATTCTACTAATTATTAGTTTTTTTCTCAAAATATTAGTCACATGAAATTCTTGTAAAAATCTATAGTTGCATAGTAAAATAATTATGCAACGTTGAAAATTTTGGTATGCAATATCTCGAGGAAATGTAATATGGAAAATAACTATGCGCAAAAACATATACGAGTACATTTAAATTCTGAATAAAGTTTGCAGTTTTTGCCTAGTGCACTTTTGACTAAGTTATATTAGTCATGATCGGATATATCTATGTTGACAATTCTGTAGAACTAAAACTTATTTAACTTAAATGTATAACTATTTGATAGATATATTCTTCATAACATAGTCACTTTTTTATTTGTAAAATTATATACATATTAATCAGATGTAAGCTGTTATGATCTCTTCCAGAGTATTTTCATGTCTTTCTATTTCCTGTTTTGCCAGATTATCATTTTTCTTAGCATCTATCATGAAACCAGCGTTTTTTTTCTATCATAAGAATGTGTCTAGTCTTTCTTCTGTGTGTGTGTTTTCATCATGTTTGCTTTTGAAAAAGAAAAAAAAATCCTCAAATCTTCAATCACTTTTATTCTCATTTGCTCCATATTCATATTTTATTTATGTCTGTATGATTAAATAAATTAAATCATTTTATTTTTCTTCCAAATACAATTGATATATTTCAGTTATTTCTGTTTTAGTTGGAACTGAAGAAAACACTTCTAGATAGAATGGTCCATCTGCTGAGTCGTGGTTACGTTGTTCCTGTTGTCAGCTACATTCGGAAATGCTGGGAAAAGCAGGATACTGATATATCTTTAATTAGACATTTCGTCACGGAGGTTAGTTAGTTCTTTGCTGTTTTCTGTTACGTATTTCAGGTTTGATTAAATAAAACAAAGTTTTTCAAATATTTGGATCAATTTCTGAAGAAAGTAAAGCACTTGGAATATTATTAATTTAACAAATAGTCATTTGGTATCATTTTACTACTTAAAATTAAATAATGAAACAAGTGTATTCTTTCTTTTTATCCTTAATTTTGAAAATTAGTTTTCATTGCTGTGATAATTGAAATAAATTTAGTACACACTAAATGTATAGTTGTTGTTTTTTAATCCCGCTTCTAATGAAACTGAATAGTGATTATAAAAATATCCATTTCTTCTGTTTTGGATTACTTTTGACTGCAGATGAAAGAGTTGAAAATATATGTTCTAAGTTAAATGTTATATTTCTATTTTTATGTGTCAATAGAAAAAAGAAAAGCTTTCCAATGGGATAATCTGAACAAGGGTTGCAGTTTTGTTTTTTTTTTCCTCTCGTGTCATAGCATCAGCCCGGAAGCGAACCCGCTACCCGGGACAACTGCTTGTAAAGAAGCTGTCGCTGACCTCTCAACCACCAATGTTTGACCAAAGGTTGCAGTTGGAGTGGAGTGGGAATTAGACATTTAATGATAACACAATTTTTTTACATTAGGCTATTTTTGCTTAAAATGAAGTCTTAATGTAAATATTTAATAAGAACCTTTGCTTTCATGTTAATTTTATAATTTAATGTAATAATATAACTTTTCTTGCTCTTTCGGCACTAATAACTTCATTGTATTCCTGCAAATATTATTTAGTTATTCAATCTACATTCAGAATTATCAGGTAGTTGTTTGAGCTGAGTTCAAAAAGATAACGCCTTGTATGATCAAGAAATTATGCAGAAAACTTTTTTTTTTAATGGATTTTTACATTTACTGTTCAAAGTATAATTCTTAGGAGTTATTTGACAGTTCCTATTTGATAGATCAGTTTAAATATATAATAATTTTTAATTATATTTAAAAATACATTACATATGCACAGAGTAACTTTTTGCATTTACCTGCTTAAACAAAATCTCAAAAAAATGAAACATAGCATTTGCTTTTATTAGATGTTGTTCAAAACAGTCTTGAAAGTTGCCATTTAATAAATTATTTTATATGCAAGATTCGAACTCAGACTTTCACCCGACCTACAGCTTGAATCCCGCATATATACACATATAAATGCAGGTGTAAGCCTGTACAACGTATTAATACATTATTTTAGAAAACTGCCTTCTAACTTTCACATTTGTCCAAGTTTATTTTAGTCTTCCTACAGGAGCAATACATTAATATTGAATGATATGATCTGAGAACAAAGACAGTTTAAGGTGACAAGTAATTTGACTGAGAAATAACACTTGATGATTATGAAACTTTGTAAATGTCATCAATTGATCTATCAAAATAAATCGTAATAGTCATAGCTGTCATGCAAAACAGAATTTAAAATGTGATCAGAATTTTAAGATCTTTTTAAATTGTTCTTCACAGCATTGCTATCGAGTAGAAAAATCTTCTTGTTAAATTCTCTGTCCCAGTGCTTAAGATCTGATTGGTTACTAATAGTCACAAGCGCTTGAGAAGTTTGCACTCTCAATTTTTATATATATAAGCATTTGATATTGCCAAGACCCTTAAACAGTACTAATGTTTTATAAAATATATAAGCATTTGTATCGTAATGTGAACCAATACATTGAAGAATATCTAATTGGGTTTTTTGTTTAAGAATATTTGAGGTTAATATAAAGTTTGTTTTTTAAATATGTAAAAATTTTACTAAAGATTAGTGACCATCTCCATATGTATTTACGAGATCTGTGACTCGTAAATTTGTTACATATTATTACTAAACATTTATATATTTTTTTCAAAATTAATGCACACTAAATAACAAATATGGCTTCAGTATTGCTTGTTTTAGCGTTGCATGAATGTTATATAAATTTTTATATTTTGTACAAATTATTCTGTTTGTGTATTTAAATACATACAGTGATCAATAATTAGTATTTAATAATAAATAATGTATCCTTATCTATTGTATAAACTTAATTTCAACGTGAACTTGAGTTTGTTTTGATTAACTCATATTTATGTTAGGATAAGCATTTTTTAATTAATATATTAGATTCTTAAAACAGTTAAAACTCTCCATACAGAAGTGCTACTCAGTGCAAGCCAGAGTAAATAATGGATGCAAGAGCCTATTCATCCAATATCCCCAGACTAGTTTCTAGCTTGTGGCTTTCATCAGTGAGGAGCCTTGGATCTGATAGCACTGCACTTAGATCTTAGGATCTAATGCAACCCACTAGTAGCAACCTTTTATCTCTACTTAATTACAAAACTACGAGTCTAGAATTGAAAACATAATATTTTCAATCCAAGCTCATTAGCTTATATAGTCGTATAGATCTGATTTCAGTTCAGTACCCATACATTTTGTTGTCTTTGATTGTTTAATAACCATAGCCATCACTATCTTATTAGGCAGGATTGGTATTAAACCATGATCACCATTTCTTATGCTTGCTAAAGCTGTTAAAACAGGCAAAACTCTCCATACAGTAGTGCCACTTACTTGAGCATTGTTTAGCCCAAGTGATTGAATCATCCATGGTAAAATAAATTATGCTTATCAGCCAAATACAGAGGTAAAAATAGGTTTATTACTTATTGTAATTTAATCTTACTTCACCAAAGAGTTGAAGCCCATAATTTTTTTTTTTTGACAGTCCACATATTTTTTTAATATAATGCAGATCTTTGAGGGCTGAAACAGTAACTCACAGATTTTGATTTTGTGGATTTCACTTTCATCTTTTTTTAAGTATGCAGTTTTGATTGCAATATCTGTAAACTATACATTTGTGGATATTCAGCATGTGCATGTTTTGGTCAGACTTTTATAGCCATATTTGCCTGTCAAATAAGTTATGTTATTTTTTGAAATCAATCAAGTTGGACCAACCAAAGCATTATACTGATCCAAACAGGCATTTTTAATAACCAATAAACTTCTCTATGAAGCAATAAGTGATTGAATTCTTTATTGTTTTTAATACAAAGTTTTTCAAATAATCTGTCATTCAAAAGAATTGCTTCTGATTTTATTCATTGCTGTAATGATGTAATATAGTGACCCCTGTAGAAGTTCACTCCGATTTTTTGCAAATAGATCCTGGCAAATACTTTATAGTGTCCTATCATTGCAAGAACATCGTCATCAGTACAAAATTATCCCGAGGATTTATTTTCTTTTAAAAAAAAAACTTTTCCAATGCACAAAGAAAAAAATTGCCAAGAATTATTATTTGCTAAAAATTTGTCAATTGTTAACATAGAAGACTCAATAAATCATGCATTGATAAGTTTTTCTTGAATGTGTAAAAAAAAAATTATTCCAAATTTGCAAAAAAATTCTTCAGAAGATATTATACGATGTCATTAAAACAATTCTCTGAAAGACAAATTGTTTGAACAACTGTAGTAAAAACAATGAATTCAATCACTTGCCAGTTCATTGGTTATTAAATGGTGTCTGTTTGGATAGGTTTTACAATCTCTTTGATTTAATGCTAGTTCCTTCAAATCAGGAACGATGCTTAACAAACCAACTTGATTGATTCTAAAAATGACATAGCTTATTTGACACACTTGTTCAATAAATTTATAATTCCAAGATAATAAACTGAATTTAATCAAAACAAATACTTTCTGTGTTTGGCAAAACTTCTATACAAGCAAATATTTAAGATGAAGGGAATTCAGCCAGTTTCCATATTGATCAAAATAGAAAAAAAAAAAAAGAATTGGCAACATTTGGAAATCTCTATTCTGAGTTCAATCAACAATTCAAAATTATTCTTAAACTGAACGTAGCCGATAGAGTTTTGGGTATTTTTCCATATACAAATAGAAGTATCGCGAAGATTACAAGAACTGATAGAAGTAATAAACGAGGAATTGGAAATCAATTTAAAGATGGCTAATAGTTTTAATTGCAGAAACAGATATGGGTTATAGTGCAAAAGTTAAATGTATTTCTTTCATCTTATTTAGCAGAATATGGTTCAATGTGATCACAAATCTGTTAACTGAAAAAAAGAAACTGATTGCAAGTAGCTAATTGTGTTGATTTAAAAATGCTGCTGACAAAAAGAGTCAAAAATAAATTGATAGCAAAGCACAAGGTTCATCCTTTTCATTAAGGGTTTTTTTATGTTATTCATAATGCAAATATGATTGATTTGTAAAAAAATTATAATTTGATAAACTTTGACATTTTATTTGCATCTTTCTTTACAACAGGACTGAGGGAGTTTTTTTTTTTTTTTGGAGGGGGGGGAGGGGCTTTTTCTCTGAAAAGGGAATAGTAAATAAGTTTGGGAAACTGGTTCATATTGTCAAGTCTGATTGTGTTTTGTTTGTATTACTTTCATTAATTTTTATTATTTGTCAAAAAATTATAAACATATATGTATAACTATCGTTCATTAATAATTATTTAATATATTGGCATAGGTATTGGACATTATAGCACCTCCTTACACATCTGAATTTGTACAACTCTTTCTCCCTCTAGTAGAAAATGAAGATATTACTGGACCGCTAAAAAATGAAAGTGATTCTGATCCTGTTGCAGATTTTATTGGTGAGAATTTTATTCATATATTTTTTCATTTTATATTGTTTTTTCCCCCAAACTCCACATATACTAACAAGTGTTTTGCATAACGTTAAAAATGCACATTATTATTATTTGATATAATAAATTCTGGCAACTTTTGAATAGCATTCCTACAAGATGGACTTACCTTTTGTTTAGCTTTATTTTGAGCAGTTCTAAATGAAAGGTTCATTCATTCTTTTGATCATGTGATCCACTTTATCATCCTGTTCTTTTTTTTTTTATTACATTTTTTAAAATAAATTACATTATCTCAAAATAATTTCCATCTCATCATTTGTGTTTCAAGTGAGATTCCAAGTCTATTCTTGCTGTCCATAGTATTTTCCAAATTTTTCACTACGCTCACTACAATTAAAAATTGTTCAAATTTCACAGTCGTAGAACATCAACGGGAAATACCATGGCTTAAATTCTAATCTTAAATTTTAAATATTTGTCTCTTCATGTAAAAATCTTTTGCAAGTTTTTCGTGGGAATTGATCCAACAGAGTAAAACTTATCGCTTCTACATCATCATTAATTTGAAAGTCAACCTATCTAACATACAATAAGTTCATATTCATTAGTTTGAGTAAGATAGTACGGGCCTCTACAAATCTTTAACAGTCTTAAGGTGATAGCTTTAATATATATTCCTATTCATTAGTTTGAAAATTATAAGCATAATTAATTTTTGATGGCTTACATCAGTCTGCAGCTAAGAAATATTTTAAGATGTTTTTTGAACACATGTATTTCATATACCTATTTGTACATAAAATTAAATGAAATATTCATTTTACATTGATAAACTCTTTAACACTGGAAGTTCCTATAAGATTGATTGTATGAAGCCTAGACGTTTACAATGCCTTGAAGAAAACTGCAGTGAAAGCATCCTTGATAAATATAGGTCAGACTGGTCAATGATGAGTAAAACTAAGGAAAACATTTCAAAAATTTGTTGAATTGTGCATCGATATCATCGGCTGGCTGTGAGAAGCATAACGGACAAAGTAATCATTAATACAGAAACCGGAAAACCTTATGAGAAAGATGTGTGCAAAAAAAAACATCAGCTCACGTTATTATCCGAGAAGTTTTTAGCCAATAAACAACTGTATTGTAACATCTTTCCTACTCGATCTAGCTCTCAATGGCTTTTTTCTTTACTCAAAGATAAATGAAAATATTGAAAGACATTATAGATGACATTAAGGATAATGTGGCAAGCTCCGATAGCCATTGCAGAAAGAATTTCAAAAATTATTTTGAAGGATAGACCAGGTGCTGGCATTAGCAAGGGAGTACTTCAAAGGTGACCATAGTGATATTCAGCAATGAGGTACAAACTTTTTCTAGGATCAATTCACGAATTTAATTATCAGACCTCGTATAGTTTTCCTCACAAAGTCATATTTTCTTTAAAATGCTATTGGTAAATTGCTGTTTCTTTATACCAGCTATCTTTTTTGTATTCTCGATATCATTTGAAAAAAATGTATTGTATAAAAAAATTCTATCTATGTGATTAAATAGTGGAAATGTGGTTGCAGTCTCAGCATATAAAGTTTATTGTGGTTTTTTGTAAACATGTAAGACAGGATAACAAGACCAAAAAAAAAAAAGAATGAAGTATCTCGTAGAGAAAACAAAACTGGTTCCATAGGAAGACGTTCAAACATCACATCATATTACAACACTAACTGAATCCATAATCTAAAATATTTGTTATATTGGTAAGATATAAATCAAAACAGTTTTTAAATATCACAGGAATATAAACCAATATTGAAGAAAAAGATGATTATCAATAACTGTATAGTGGTTTCAGTTAAGATTTCCATTCTTATTTAATCTCTGGTTGGGGAATATTTTTACTGACCAACATCGGATAATTAAATAGATTATCATATCTTTGGGCCAGCTATCAAAGAAAAAAATTAAGCCAGTCAAATATATATTAAGTTTAGTCTCCAGATTTGATCCAATTTCAAGGCATGTTAAACAAATTTATAATACTAAGTAATTTAATTGGAATGTGCATAAATTTATCATAAAAACTACACCAACTTTATTGATTTCCAAAGTCTGAACCATCTTCAAGTAAGTTCATTAATATTTTAAAACAATTTGCAAGTTCTAATTTAAATTCATTGGAATATTTTTTTACGGTTAGGAATATCAATTGTTAAGACTATCTTTTTTTTATTTGTTTTCTTCTGTCTAATTTTGCATTACTTTGTATAGTATATATTACTAATTGATAATCACTTCCTATGTTGAATCTCTAATGTAACAATCTTGAATTACATATTTTCTATTAGTCAAAATATAATCCAATTCTGTCGTATCTTCATTTGGAGGCTTTCTTGTCCATTTTTGTTTTCTCAAAGAGTTTTTCTTTTTGCAAATTCAACAGTGTTATGTCCCCTCTCATTCCTATCATTATTTTTTGTTTACCAATTATAGCAATAAAATCTCACAATAATTTTATAAAATTTTGTTTGGTCTTATCAAAAATGTTTTGTATATCCATATAAAAATCCTTTTCTTCGTCACAGTGAAAATGGAGGGGGGGGGCTCAATTATCTGATTTGATATATTCCATTAAGTTGAATTATCTGATTTGATTCTATTTGATATATCAATCACCATAATGTTCCTTTTTTTTTTTTATTTATAATGGAATTACACTCTACTTGTGTTTCCCGAAGTTGTCTTTATAGTAAATCATATCCAATTTTAAAATTGTTTCTTCGCCTCTTAACTTCACCAACAATGTCCAGTTCATATGTTAAGACAGTTCTTTCAGTTCATGAACCCTTCCTACACTCGGAAAGTGATCTGCAGTTATGGATATCTAAATAAAAGTCAGCCTGGATCCACAATTAGAGGATTCTTAGCACCCTTTGTCTCTGGCTTCCAACTGCTGCCTTTATAAAGCCTCCTGGAAAAAATGTGTCATAATTTAGTTTTATCTATTGTCAATGAAACCCACCAACTAGATTTCATAATCTGTAAGCAACAAAAAAGTGAATCCACTTCTCGTCTGACATTGAAACTGTTCAATTAACAGTGAAATCGAATAAATTTAAAAGCAAAAATCTTTAATCACCAAAATGCTAAAACAGCTTCAATAAATCACTTAAATTTACATTTACAAAACAGTATTATTCTTTTAATAACTTCACAAACTATCATAATCAATTATATATAATGCTAAACTGATATATATATATAATTATCTATAAAACAATTATTTAAATTACAGTAAACCCATCATCAATTTACATCAATTTAGCATTATGCATTTGTTATATGATAGTTTGCAAGATTACTCAAAGAAACAATAATTCCACTTTGTAGGTGTAAATTTAAGCAGATTCTTTTGCAACTGTAGTAACATCTTTTATCAGTTTTAATATACTATTTGATATTTTAGATTTCGGAATAAGTAGATTCATTTGCTTGTAGATGGCGTTTGGCTGGTATTGTAAATGCTGTATGTAGTTCTATAATTTGCTATATGGATATGTCAGTTAACATTATGTATATTTATAAAACAGTAAATACTTCTTTGACTAAGTGCTTCAATTTTTTTTTCTAAATGTAATATTCAATTTAAACTAATCTGTTTGATTTCAATAAATATTAGAATTTACTTATTCTCAACTTTGTAAAAAAAATTATTTATATTAAAAATTTTGAAAATTGCTATTTTGAAATTTGTCGTCTATAAGCACTTCTTAGTGAAATTAATTTTTTTTTTTTTTCAGTTCATTGTAAATCAAACTACATTGTTGTTGGATGAAACTTAATACATAATAAACCTGCAAGACCCTTTTGTACATATTTCAAGATTTTGTAATGTTTCTATTTATTTGTATTTGATGTATTTAAAAAAGACTGTATAAAGTTCAAAGTGTATTCAGAAACCTATTACAAATTTATTTGATTAAATTTAGTGATAAAAAAATCAAAGCACTTTTATGAGTCTAATTTTTAAAAAACTACAAATTCCATATAATAATAATTTTGTTTAACTTTATTATTTCTTTTTTCCCCATGCATAAGTGTACATATTGGAAAAGCTTGCCAAGTTGAAAATCATACAATTAGACTAAAAACCTTATTCTAAAATCTAATCACAAGTGTCTTCTTTTCTATTTAGTGGAATCATCTAAAATTCAATTTAGAGAAATATTTTAGTGAAAAATTTCTGACTGTATTTAATAATTTCTGATTGAACTGTTTACAAAACATCAAAGAAAATTGTCATTTTGCGTTACTTATATCATTCCAAATACAAGACTCATAATTGGATTGGAAGATATGTAATACTAATGTTTTCTATTTTTGGACATGTATGTTGAACCATAAAGCTGACATGAACTAAATTGTGTCGCAATAAGCTGCATGAAAAAATAAACATAATTAACTATTTTAATCATTCTTGATTATAAGTGTGTTTATCTGCTAAAAACAATATGGTTAGTATAATTTTAAGTCTTGCAAATCCCCCCCTTCCCCAAAAAAGAAGTATAATTTCAACAAAAATATAAATTGTATGAATATTTATAAAACTTCAATAAATTTAGTTAATAACTGGTCAATTAAAAATGAATGGAATTTAATAGCTAAAGTTGTATAGAGTATGTTTTTTTATTTATTTTGTTATATCTTTCGTGCTTATTATAATACTTATCTGACAGCCAATCAGATGTTATGATAACTGTCTAGATAACGATCAAACCGTAAATACAAGACAGAATTTTACAAGAAAAGGGCGGTCACACTTTTCTTTACTTGTCTTTCTATATATCTAAGCCAGTCTGAAGTATCTAGGTTTGAAAGCGTGAAGCTTTAAATATCTTCACATTTAACTCACTGAGTCTAAATTACAAATATACAGCGCGAAATCCTACGATTTACTACGCAGTAGTTTTTAGATGTTATAACTTGCAGTAATGTATGTAAATAATATTTATTTTATATAAAGCGCAGATTGGCTGTCAGATAAGTATTATAATAAGTGTGAAAGATTTGCAGTCTTTCAATTTAATTTCAACTAACTATCTGCGCTTTATATAAAATAAATATTATTTACATACGTTACTGCAAGTTATAACATCTAAAAAACTACTGCGTAGTAAATAGTAGGATTTCGCGCTGTACATTTGTAATTTAGACTCAGTGAGTTAAATGTGAAGATATTTAAAGCTTCACGCTTTCAAGCCTAGATACTTCAGGCTGGCTTAGATATATAGAAAGACAAGTAAAGAAAAGGGTGACCGCCCTTTTCTTGTAAAATTCTGTCTTGTATTTACGGTTTGATCATTATCTAGATAGCTATCATAATATCTGATTGGCTGTCAGATAAGTATTATAATAAGCGTGAAAGATTTGCAGTCTTTCAATTTAATTTCAACTAACTATCTGCGCTTTATATAAAATATTATTTATGTTATACTGTATAGTCCATTTTTTCAACTTTTATTGAATCTCTGTCATAATTTTATTGTTTTATTCATGTTTTTATTTATTTTTTTTACTTTCATTATAGAATACTAGACAGTATTCTATCTGCAACACTTGTTTAACGTTAACATTTGAAAAGGGCACAAAAACTATGTGCTGAAAAAGGCTTTTTATACATTGTACCGGATCTCACTAGCATTAAGAAGTCACTTGAGGGCGCGATTAGGTTATTTAATGAATTTAGAAAATTTATTTCAGGTGACCAGATATCCACCAACGATGATGAGCATCCTGATACAAAATAAATTACATGCCCCTGACATCAGCTCAGCTTAAGAGTATTAGACTGAATTATTACGCAATTGATAGACAAACATCAGCCAAATTAATAATATTATAATTAAATGAAAATAATAAAATCATAAGATTAATAATGCATCTATGAATGTCTTAAGATAGTATTTTATTCTTGGCAGCTTTGTCAGTTAAGTTGATCCCATACTCAATTTCTTCAAAAATTAAAATCATCTTTTAACCGCATTTTATAACATAAGGATGTATGCTATATGTGACAATGACTTTTAATAAATAAAACATGCAATTTTATCTCATTGAATGCTTAGGCATATATGCATAGAACAGAACATGGGAGGCAATATAATACCACTTAATGATTATATGTCAAATAAGACTGGCTAGTCAATATAAGAGAGGCATGAGAAGCTAATTTTACGTTTATCATGCAAAAGACAAGCAAGTCAACGATTGGTAACCTGTTTAAATGAATATGAGCTTGATTGAAACATTGCGGTCAGCGGCTCAGACAAATTTGCCAATATATGGCCACTCCAGAGTAAATGACCAAGATGAAGACAGTAGACAGTCTGGGAAACCAGCAGAAATAATAATATCGACCAGGTGGATACTTAGCTACCTAGAAAATAACGGTATTCATATTGATGAGTTTTTAAGTCTACACATACAAGTAGATGAAAAATTTTTATGTAACTGCTTTGGCTCTTCAGGTGTGTATCATCAATATTGTAATTTCCACAAAGCGATAAAGACAGAAAATACTCATTCACAAACAAGGCCTTCAATGGAGTCTAAACGTAAGTAGAATATCAGCTCGGAACACAATTTTAATTTTTTTAATAATTTTTTAATTATTTGAAAAAATGATTTAATTTTTATTAATTTGAGTTTGTAGTGGGTGTGTCTATAGCAATTATATATTTATTTATGCTCATATAGAATTCATATCTACAGTAATTTTGTAAGTTCTAATCCACTTATTTTATAAAAATAATGATCCTCAAAAAGTTTAATAATTTATTATTATGTTTATATGGTGTGTTTGTGAAAGTAATGATTTACAAAACTAATAATCAAATGTACAGAAAGATTGCATATGCAGGCAAATAATCAAATTCTGATTCTTTGTCTGTACCTTGATATTCATGCTGTGGAGTCATTCTGCTTTTGCTATATGTTTCATCACATTATTTTCAAGTCTATAGCTAACAAATGGACTATATGCAAATAAATTATATCTATGTGATACAATAAATATAACAATAGCATCACTGGTGTGCATAAAGAATATAAACATAACTGATTTACACAAAAAAATATAAAATGAAAAAATGAACCTCATTTTATCAGTGATACAGACAGTAGCCTACAATTCCTAGTTTTATAGACAAGAAGCCAATTGCTATGATGACAAATGCATATCTATCTTCTGGAAATGATTTGTTTTGTATCTTTTATTAGGATGAATCTTTTTCTTATAGACGCCTTTGACATTTGGTAATTTTTGGGGTACAAGATAAAAATGAATTTTTATGCGAATACTTTTGGAGATTCTGAAGTTATGGATTATCTCAGGTAAGACATATTATATATGGTTTGAAAGATAATTTTGTGAGGAATACAAAGAAATTATGAACAAACAATAAAGTAATAATTATTTCAGTAAATGGTTATCACTATTTGTCTTAGACTAATTGTTTTCCTTCATTTTTCTAGTTTCTATTAATGTAATTTTTTTTGTTCTAACATAATAAAAACTGAAGTTATTGTGAAAATTGTGTCCCGGGCCAGTTTTTTAAACAATTCAATATGGCATTCTAGATCCAAGCAGGTAAGACATATTATGTACAAGCGTTACAATGTTTTAGTCAATCTAAAAATCAAATCACACATATATAAATTGATTAATGCTAATTAAAAGAAAAAGTTCATTTTAGACATTATTACAATCTTCTTTTTAAAAGATTTTACTGAAATTCCAAACTTGTTTTCTTATATTCTAAGAGAGACAGGGAGAGGGATTGAATTATTCTACAATAATGATTTAACTTCATTAAGAATTATCAAAACTTTCAATGCAATGGAAAAAATTTCTTTCAGTTATATTTTTTTAACATCATAAATTCTGAATTAAAGCGTATTCTAAAAGAAACAATAAAACATTCATACATGTCTGATATATATATACGATATTAAATAATAGATGCAAAAAATAAAACATTTAAATTTAATATTAAGGTTAATAGAAACAAATAATGCGCATTTATAATATTTTAAAATATATAAAAGTTTATATTATCGCTAAATCCTTCAAAGGTGCTACTTTTGATTTCCTGTAATTTTATTGAAGAGACCTATTTTGGTCCATTTTACGGTTGTACTTGTCCAGGTGGTCAGTTGTCTTATTTGTTATGTTGGCTTTAGGAGAACAGCTTTCTTAAAGATTTAAGATTTCATGACATGTTGCAGGATGGCTTGACTTAGAGCACGGAATTCTTGGTAAGGTGCCTTGCCCTGCTTATTTTGAAGGACACCATTAGGGAAAAAAATTTTTAAACTGCCAACCAAATTGTTGGTGGTATCTATGATTTTGAGAGTTGTTAAGAAGTGCAGTTTGTCGCAGAGTGAAGAGTCCCAGCGTCTGGAATATGATCTTGACTAATTGAAGAATGGATCGATGAATGTCCGAATGATTGAATCTAAAGAATGACTCTAATAGAATCTACTGACTCAATCACTGAATTAATAAATGAATAGCTTCTGCCTAGGTTGAACACTTTCTGAATGAAACTAGATTTTGGGAAGCTTTTATATCCATTTGTTCTACCACACAAATTTTTCTAGAACTTTCAAGATTAGCATTTCACAATAACCAGGTTTTTAATCAATTAAATAGAACTTTTTTTTTTTTACATTTCATATTAATTTTATTATGTTTTATCTGAACAATCTTAACTTTTAAATTTTGTTATCATGAAAGATCAAAATTTTATTTTGAAGTTCATTGTTCTATAAAGCTTTAAAATAATCTTACATAAAAGATAATGGATTTATTTAAAAACTTTACTTTTTTTTTTTATTTTTTAAAAAAAAAAAGATTGACATTACTTTTAGTAAACAACAAATTATTCTAGCAATTTGTGTGTGCTTATTTACATGTGCCCACAATTTTCTAACATGTTTAATATAAAATTGGGAAAAATTTTAAATTTGCAAATAGAAATTTTAGCTGAAATCTCACTCTTCTACATATATAGATTTGAAACACGGCAAAGCATCTGTCTCAATATATATATACTTTTTATATATACACCTGGGTCTCTTTTTACGCAGACTTATTTAACACGATTTTGAAGTTACGCGATTCGTGTTTCCCCGGAAGTCGAACTCCGATATTGCGCTATTACTTAAAATAATAAATTTTGCACACTCACGTTATATTGAAAGTAATAGCACATTATTAAAATTCGACTTTCATCTTAGTAATTTCAATATTTTCAGTGCTTTATAATAGTAAGATTTTATGCAATAATGAAATTAAAATCATGATTTCCACATTTTATGTATACACACATTAAATTTTACAAGATTATAATGTAAATTTGTTCAAACATTGTGTGTGTTAATTTTGCATTTTAAATCGCATTCTGTTTTTGCTTTTTAAAAAAGAACGTTTAATCAATTATTAATCATTTAGTGTCAGCAAGTTTATTTTTAAAAGATGAGTAATAGCAGTGGGCACAATTAAAATTGAAAATTAAAGATAAAAATAAGAATTTAATTTTTAGTTGTTAGATTAATTACGTTGTCACCAGAAAACCATGAATTAACTCAACATGAGAGTGACGTTGGCGCTAGTTGTATTTCATCTTGTGAAGAATCTGATTTTTTTATCAGTTTGCAAACGTACCTGTTTACCGGAAAATAGCGATAATTAAAACGTGTATAAAAAAAATATAAACTACTGTAAATTATGCATAAAAATATATTGTTTTGAATAAAATTAAATATTATAGTTAAAAAAAGTTTGTCTTGTATCAATTTTTTTCAAATTTGAAATTTTTTATTAGTCATATTTTATTTCCTTATTTTTTTTTTTTGCACGAATTTTAACGTAAATTTTACGTTGGTGCTTTGCTTTTACGCGAGTTTTGAAAAATCACAGTCCGGGTATTCCCCCTTTTTCAAGGTAAGTTACGTTTATTTTTGCACGATTTCATTTGCGCGTGTTTCCTGAGGAACCTATCTATCTCGTAAAACGAGACCCAGGTGTACTATTGTTATTGTAATTATAATTTCATACTTGTCATCTAGCTTTTTAAATAGTTTTTTATTTTATATTTTTATTCATTTAAAATGCCAGTCAATTTTCAAATACATTCCATATATATTCAAGTGTGCATCTGATTCAGAGTTAAATTAATAATATTTTGAAAACTATATCAATTTGGAAAGTAAGTTTTCAAATTTTTTTTTGTTGTTGTTGTATCAGGTTGATAGAAATCTTCAACTTTTTATTTTCCACAACAGGTATAATTTTACTAAAATTCTTATTTTGGCAGATCATTAATAATAATATATGAGTTTAACAGCAAACTTTATAAACTTGGAATTCATTGTATTGAAGAAAAAAAAACCTCAAATTTCCATTTACTTGCTTCTGTTAACTTATAATTAAACATGATTAATTTTACTTATGATTTACTGCATAATTTAGTACCATTCTAAAGGATTTGAGAAATGTTGATTCCTGAATTGAAACTTGATCTATTGCAATAGTGATTACAATAGTCAACACTTCCAAAACAACTATATCATTTTTTGTGACAATACTCTTCCCTTTCCAATTCAATCTATTAATCTACAGCATTTTTTAATTTAACCGTGGGTGAGAACTCGTTAATCTTTCTGTGTTCAGACACCTAAATTACTGATTTTGATTTTTAATATAAAAAAAAATAAAAGAAATCAAACAAAATATCAGTGAATGCTGTAATAACTAATCTAATTTCCAGAAATCAAAATTTTGAAACTGTGACTTAATAATTGTACAATGATTTATTATAACAATCAATCCTTAAGCTATCAACTATCTCAACACGTAGTCAAGGCAACCATTTTTAACAATAAAGGTGATGACCACTTTTATCTATGGTCTGATATGTTTATATAGACATTAAAGATTGCAACTTGACCCAGGAGTGTGAGATTAATAAAAACAAATCACATTAATCACGCAAATATAACCTGTTCCGAAAGCAGACTAATAAATAGTCAATTATAACTTCCAAATTCTGAAAGCAGACTAATAAATAATCATTTCATAATTACCTATTTACTTACGTATTCAAGATCTATAACCAACATGTTTTCAATTAAGATATTCACCATAAGAATAACTATTAATGTAAAATCTCACAAGTTTTTATAAAATAATTTATAATGTATTCATACATTATATATATATTTGTAATACAAAATAATAATAATAATTGGACATTTATTCATTTGGCTTAGTAAAATATTTACAAAAAATTTCGGTATAAAAATGTTTATATACATAAAAATGTCTAAATGTTTTTTTTTCCTTATACCTTTTTTTTTTTTAACTTCTGTACCTTTTTTTAAATTTAAAATATAGTATATATTGCACATTGTGCCTTCATAATAATAAGTATCCACTGCAAAGCTTACAGAAAATGTAAAATAGTAAATGATAAAAATAATATTACTAGTACAGTTTTGTGTAACTTTTACTTGGATATTAAATACTGCCATCATCATATAGCATTGGACAATTGTCATAAAGCCTTTCATTTGCCCCATCTTTGCTAGAGAAATTGCTGGCTTTTTGAAATGATTGACAGTAGGTTGTCTTGACTATATATTTTCGATAGCTTAAGGGTTGATTGTTATTGTTTACATTTATAGACCTATTGTCTTAATGATTTATTATATTTATAAATTAATACAAAAACTTAATGAAACTATTAAAACCCTGAAAGTATTCTCCTGCTCTTATATAAAAAAAAATATTGATAATCAAAATAGTTAGAAAATTAGAAAAAAATATTTTCTTTTTCTTTTGGGGATAATAATATAGAGAATTGTTAGTAATTTGAATAAAAGTGAAATATATTGAAATTAAGAAATTTTATTAAAAATAGTATAATACACATACAAATGAAAGACAAAAACTCAAAACTTTCCAATTGTTCCAGTTTCTCTTTACGATACTTAATGTCTTCACGGAAACATATAATACAT
The DNA here is from genome assembly GCA_028023455.1 of Epiperipatus broadwayi. Lineage (NCBI taxonomy): Eukaryota > Metazoa > Onychophora > Udeonychophora > Euonychophora > Peripatidae > Epiperipatus > Epiperipatus broadwayi. Next base: position 5,577,213 of record JAQFVV010006270.1, read on the forward strand.
ATACTATATTCTTGTTGCTCAGAACATAGTTAATGAGATTTTTTATGAATCATGGCCTAGGTGGTGGTCTCATTCCGGGTGGAGGTGGACCTTAAATAAAAAAAAAATTAATTAAGAGGTTGTTTTTTTTAACAATTTAATGTATATTTAACAATTTTTAAAAAACGCTAACTGTAAATACATAAAAATGTGTTTATATTTGGGTACAGTTTAAAATTACACAATATACCAATTGTCTGAATGAAAAGACTAGCAAAATTTTGATCAATTAGATTATGACTATATGTTTAATGAGATCATTTTGTAAATAAATTAGTGAAAATGATCTACAGTAACAATGACCAATGTTTTATAGTAACAACAGATCAATTTTTTCACATTCGCCATATAAATTTTGCACTACTATTTAATTTTTGTATAAAATACAAGAATTTTTTTCATAATATAATAATGTACATTCAGAAGTTAAGTTTAAGTATTACTTGTTTTAATGAGACTTGGGGGTCTAATTTGATTCCTTTAGATTTTTAATGTTTGAAGTTAATTTGTAAATGAAAGCAAAACATTTTTCAAATTTAAATCAGTCAGTTGTGATCTCATTTTTATTAATTTCATGATGAAAATAATTTTTGCAAAAATAAAACTGTAAAGCCTCACAAAGGACTATCAATTACAAAATAAAAATTAAAAACTATTATGGTCCCCTAACTTTTTTTTATAGTTTCATTAATTGATTGAATTTTTGTTAATTTTTTTTCTGAGAACTAATAAAAATTGTTTTTCAATGCAATATTGTTTTTCAAAGATCTAAGCATGCTTTTTTATTTTTATAATCAAAGCTGCAATGAGACATTTAGTTCCACAATGTGTTATTTTTCACACATTCAGCGTAGGTTGGTCATCCTTGGGCCAAAGTAAAATTACATCAAATGATATATAAGTTCGACAAATAGAATAAACTTATAGCATTTTAACAGTGCAGAGAGAACTATGAAGTATCTAGAAGTCTTAAAGATGGTAGACAATATCTCTAGAATGGCCCAGAAACTGGATAATTGGGGAAACCTTAGATAATGTGTAACTCTCATATTGTGGATTGTATTAAGTGATTATTTTGAAAAACAATATTTAGAAATTGCTTGCATTATAAAATAAACCTGATCTCCAAAAATGTTGAAATAATCTACAAATGTGATGTATTCATTCATGTTTACTAATGATTAAATCATGAGAATACCATGGATAGGTTTGCCTAAATCATGGGTAGTTCCACCACCATGATTTACAGGTTGATGAAGACAATCTGGCTGATATTTTTTTTTTGTAATCATTAGATAACAATCCATAAGCCATGCTTCTAATTATCAACTCAAAACATTACTGTGTTCCATGTCATATAATTCATATTAAAAAATCATTGATTTTGATATTGTAACATAGCCATAAATGTTCTATAATCTCATAAAGAAGTTTGGATAAACACTGGGATAGCCCAGCATGTTGATCTTCGCAATGATTTATTTTCAGTGTGTTGGTTAGAAAGGGGGGGGGGGGGGAATAATCGTTCACAATATCTTTCTAAGTACTTCTGTAGATAATTTCTGGCCACATGTGACTATCAGATATCATTTCCCCATCTTTAGTTAAAATAATAATCATCTCAGCTTGTCAATTTTAAAATATTAGCAGTTTCAACACTTTGAACCGTTTTAAATAGAGAAGTTTGATAATTCTCACACAAGAAACAAATATTGTGTTAGTATGTATTTCTGTGCTATATTAAGTCAAAAATTCTCGTAAGGGTTTTTTGGTCCAAACTATATATGTGTCTATGTATGTATAAATTATGTCACCAGATATATTAAGAATAAATCAATATTATAATTTAAAAATATGTTGCCTAAAAGCAGAAAATGACAAGCTATTAATTTGAAAAACAGATGTGGAGAAAAAATTAATTGGATAGAAAAACAGATATTTTGCATAATAATAGTAGTAAAGATGAAAAATGAACGAGAAACAACAATAAAAATATCTAGAACTTAATTTGCATAAATTTATAATTTAATATAAAAAAAATAGTGCAAAAAAGAAATAAAACTAATAATCTACTAGTGATTAATAGATATAAATTTTTTCAGTAAAAGAAAAAAAATGTGAAAAATATAAAATCTATTTAAAACTAATGTGAATTACACTAAATTGTATCTGAAAAGAAAAAGAAAAAAAAATTTTGAAGATACAAAAAAGAAAACATTAACAACAAAAAAATGTATAGTAAAAGACAGATGTATAAATAATAGTTTTTTTTTAAAAAGCTACTACAATTCTGCATATACCAATGAAATACATTTAGCAAATAGTAGAATATGAGTTGTACTTATAAATTTATTTAGCGCACATTGATTACGTAATATTTACTAAGGCAATAAACCTAAAGCATGTGCGGTTGAAAATGTGATGGTAGGGACCTCTACAGGTCTTAACCACATGCTTTAGAACAGGGGTCCCCAACCCTATGCCCATGGGCACCATGGCGCCCGCAGACCATTATATGTGTGCCTGCCGCTATCCGAACATGATAAAAAATTATTTATCTGGTACAAATAAATTTAATTTTTAAAATTTCTTATAAATTATTGTATTATATTGTAATCAAATTGTAGGGCATACTATACTTTTACAGTGTAAAAATATAAACGTTAATTATATGTTAAAATTTTATTTTTGAAATAAATATTTTTTTGTACATTATGGGTATTATTAACAAGATCCAACTATAAATTTACATTGAAAAAATAAATGGTGCCCGCCACCTGGCCGGAATTATAGAATGTGCTCTTGAATGCAAAAAGGTTGGGGACCTCTGCTTTAGAATATGAGTTGTAAAATGTGAAAAGAATTTTTTTTTTAAAAAAAAAAAATTACTAAATCCATAGTTACTGAGTTTGAGTTTTATAGAACAGAGAAAGCTAATACTAATTTAGTCTGTCTTTTCGAAAATGTGATTAATCAAAAACAGAAATGTTCTTTCAATTACAATAGCGATAATTTTTTGTTCTAATATGCAAAATTTATATGTACTAGTTGTATTCAAGTACAATAAAAAGATATTAACAGTAATCGCAACGTATAAATGTCGATAACTGATTTCAGACTTTTCTAATAAATACTTGAAAAATAATTGGCTAAAATTCCAGTTTCCCATAATAGTGCCAAATTTGAATACTCTAAGAACAGACTACCTCTAAGCTAAAAATTAAACAGCTGAGAACACTAAATTGACCAATATGCGGCAAAAAAAAAAAAACGATCAAAATTTAGCATTTGTTTGTACATTTATATTTAAAATAGATTATATTTAATGAAATATTGTAGAATATAACATAAAAATAATAAATATAATAATAATTAGTCCTTTATTTTTTTACAATTTATTCAATTTTATAAACTTTGTCTATGTTTATCTATTTTTCTGACAAGATACAATGCTTAATTTTTATTAAATTATCCAAATGTTCATTAACTAGTCTATTATAGAATTTTGATTGTATAGCTTTCATTAAACTAAAATCATATTCGTAATCAGCACTGGAAGCTTGATAAGTTGTACAAATATTGAAAAGTGCCAAAATTTATTTATATTCTTGGTATTTTAAGACATATGTAGCTAAATCATTATTAAATAATTCAATAACTTCAATTTTACATTTACTAAAAATTTCAAATTACTATATTGTTTTTAAATTGTATCTAAGCTTGTATGGTTTTTATCATTATTTATTACCGATTCATATTTTACAAATATACATTTTACTCTTACCTTTTCCATGCCTTGTGTTTAAATTATTTTTCAGTACAAAAGGATTAGTCATTTATATCTCCTCTATATAATTATTGTAATACAATCATCCACACTCCAGCAGACATCTAGTTATTGTGATCTTAGTTTATTAATTTTTGCCGTTGCAAATTATCGTGCCTCCATTGAGGATAAACTAATCCTTTGTAAAATTCTGTTTAATGCTAATAATTCCACAAATACATTTTGAAGAATCACACATGCTATTCAATATTGTGGGATTTTGAGGATTTTTTTAAACAAAACTTACTTATTGGGTCATTGAATTCTTCAATTTGTTCTGTGCAGTAACTATGATGTAACATCAATTTCTGAAATGTTACCAACTCTTTTAAGTTTTTTGATTCTTGTAGATGATCTACTAAACATTATATATATTATCCTTAAAAGGATTTCAATATCCTTAACAAATGGAACCTGTTTCTATGCATCCTGCGAAATGTCCCATAGACAAGCAGCCACATCATTTGTTTTTCCTAACATTACAGAAATAAACGTAATTTTTTTTTTATGAATCCAGGTTATTCTCTCTATAAAACTTTTATATCCCTGACTTTCACATGCAATAAACTTAATAATGCTGGAAAATTTTGTCCGATAGTTGAATTCAAATTTTGATCAGTATTTTATATATTTTTTTTTTTTCTACTGAAATATCCACACTTATCAAAGAAAGAAATGGAGATGTTCGGACTTCATCAATAAAATAATCTACTTATGTATGATTAAATTTATACATTCTATAAATTTGAAGGAATAATTCTTGCTACCCCATGATTTGAAAATATTAATAAATTTTCCTATATGACTATGTATAGATTGGTAGGATAACATTGTCCATTAGAATTTTAATCATATTTTTGTCCGTTTTCTTGCAATCAGTATTTTCTAATCAGAGATATTATCATCTTCCAGGTTTTCAGTTAAAATTTTCAAAATTCTTCTATTGATTTTATTTTGGATAGCAATAACAAACAAATTTTTTGACTTAAATGTCATTTTAAATAATCTATTTTTCATTTGGTCGACAATAAATTTGACGAATGACATCATATAATAGTTATAATTTTTTATGACACTTCAACTGATCGGGAGAGCAATTCATATTTACAAAATGTACTTATTTTTAAATTGATTTGATAAAGATTAAATTGTTTTGCTGAACAGTTCGAAATTTGTTAAGACCTAAAATAAAATATTTATTTACATGTTGGATGATTTTTTTTTTTAAAAATTATAATAATAATAATGTCTCATCACACCCAAGTTGCAATCCCAGTTGTTTCAAACATCCTACAATAGCTAGTGGAGAAAAGGCAGTACTCAGTTATTGCTGTTATATATAGGCAGATATATAATAGTATAGGAATCTATTTCCAGTTGTTTCGAGCAGGACAAAATACTATTAAACTGAAGTCCCCATTGCAATATCATGCATCCACTGCATGTACAGGTCAATTCTATTTATTAATCCTTTTTATCAAACTTATCCATCTGGATTCAATTTTGTATCTAAATGAAAAACAAATGGATAAATACTTTGAATATTGGAATGCCTGGAGTGTGCAAAAGCCGCTGAGTAATGCGCAGGCTTTTAAAATTACTCCGCAAGTGTGTACTGCACAGTTTAGAAGGAACACTGATTGCAGACGCTACCTTTTTTATGTAAACATTTCCTGGAATATATAATGTGCACAACAATTTTTTTTTTAATTAAAATACAAGACAACACAATCCTTGGTTATTGCTTATCTTGTACTTTATAAACAATATTTTTCGATATATATTGTATTGTTTACTTTAATTTTGTAAAAATAATCAAATTCAGGACTATATTAAGAATTATTTATGCATGAAGTTGTAGTATCCTTCACTTATCTTAATTAAAGGACACCTATATCTTCACACAACTAAACAATCCATTTTTTATTTCAGACAGTGCAAAGATTATTAATTTTAGATAATATATATTCGAGAATATTTCTATCCTAAATAATCTTTGTAAAAATGCTTTTGATTTTTGATATAACTGAATAAAAGCTTTTCTTTTTAAGTAATCTTAATAATAAAAATCCAGCTATTTAAAAACACATACTGATCAAATTAATGGGGAAAAATTAGATGGTAAAGAATAATCAAAATGAGTCATAGATCACATGACCCTATCTCTTAAGCTAAGACTACTACTATGTGGTATGGCAGAAGATCTATCAACTCCATATAGCTATTTGAGTTGGATAGTTGGGTTTGAAGACATGTAGATGTCTGAAAATTTCAGATTTTCCACTCAATAGATAACTTTTAGTTAAATGCTGGCTTTGGGTTGGTATTTTTAGATCTAGTGTCTGAACTTACCCTGACACCTCTCTGAGGAGTGCCAAAGCACAAAACCATGGTCAGGGGTTTGGGGAGGGGTTCCTGACAGAGATATTTTAAGTGCTGGCTCTGGCTAAGCATTTACCACAAAGCTTGTCGAGGAACTGGCAATCCTCATTGTTTTATGGTAAAGAATAGTTTATAATAAAGATAAAAGTTTATTTTGTGGCTTTTTATTTCAGAATTTATAATGTTGTCTAAAAAGTATTTTATATCTTTAGTATAACACAATTCTGGATGATAATTAAGGAATGTGGATCTTGATATAAAGTCAGCAATGAAAAAAATATCAAAAAGATTTAAGTGAAAGATTATTTTTTAAAGATGCTTATGAAAGACATATTTAGATAAGTCTGTGGTGGAACTAACAAATGATTAATAATCTCATGGAAGAAAACAAGTTCTAGAAAAATAAAAGAAATCAGCCTTCTGTTAGATTAATGATGAGTCATAATGGCACACTTGCAAAATCGTGTAATTGCAATATTTCATTAAATAGAATGATGTCAATGTCATATTGCAAAAAAAAAAAAAATCCAGAAAATATTTAAGAAGGTAAGTTTTCTTTTTTCAAAATATTTAGAATAATGTGTTTTTCTGATGCTGTTTTTATCCATAGATAAATTCTTGAAAATTTTAAGTTTTAGAATTATCTTCAAGCAAACAAAATTAACATATATTCATTGTTCTACATTACATTCAGAAATTCGTGCAACTCACAATAAATGATTACACGAAAAATACCATTAAATTCCTATTTCAATATCTTTTAACTCCTCACTGTAAACCCCACAAACTCTGCTAAATATATATATATATATATTTAAACAATAATACTATCTAGCTTTGTTTATATATGATTTCTGTATAAACTTTATTGATAATTTAAAATACATCTTTATCTCAATTAACAACGATAATTGGTCCTTCAAAATGCCCCATAAAGTAAAATCTAGATAAAAAATAAGCAATTACAATGAGTTCCTATGGGACAAAATTAATTCACTACTCTAAATCCAAAATATAAAAAAAATCAAACTTCAATTGAAAAAAAGTATTAAGCATAATATTAAAAAAAATTACTAACCTGTGAGTAAATATACTATATAAAAACATTTTGGTAGCTATAACTTAAAAATAAAAATTATTTTTCCATTGATAATATACCATTTTGCTTTTTATGTAACTGCAGCAAATATTTTTTAAAATATGGTTCACTGAATTAAAATAAAGCAAGAAGGAAAAGAAAAAAAATAACTACAATGCACATTTTAAAATTTATTTTTGATGTACTTTATGTTCAACTATTAAAAGTTTTTTATTTTTGTAATTTCAAACATTTAAGACTTAATTTTTTTTGCAGAGCTGTTAAATTTTTTTTATATCACGATTTTTTTTTATTTTGCATAAATGCAGTAAAATTAAATATAATGTAAAGATATGTTATGTACAGTTAATTGCTGTAGTTTTAATATTAATAAACAATTACCCCCCCCCAATCTACATTTGTGATAAAACTGGCTATTATTTTGAATACGTTACTAACAGATTAAAGATTATTAGTTTAAAAGTAAAAAAATAAATATTTTAAGCATAGGTATAAAATTGATATTAGCTACATAGATCGATACCTTTTTTTTCCTCAAAATAACTTAAAATTATAATCGAAAATACTGCAGGCAAAATAATGTTTGTAAAATTGATTGAATAAACAAAATATACTTTGTTGTTTTGACAAAGTATGGTATTGATTACTTGGTGGAATGAATGAAATGGGATTTTTTTTTTTGATTTTGATTTTGTACTAATTAAACATGAAAATCTTCTTTACTTTGGATATCTTGCTAAGACAATGGATGAAAATTAAATAAAATACATTAATCGTACTTTAATTCTGTAATCAAATTCTACTATACATTTCTGCACTTCTACTTTCGGAAGATGTAGCTTTAATAAAATTAGTATCAATCTTACAAAATGACTGCCACCTTTTAAGAAAATATTTTGAATTTTTTTTTTTTAAAATATCATAATAGCAGGTAATCAATTGTAAATCAAAATAGTCGGTACAAATCACATAAAGGTCCATTGCTAACTGGGATAAAGATGTATACGCTTTTTATATTGGTAGAAAAAAATTTAAAGTAATTAAAACAATAAATCAAAACAATTTTATTTTATTGATTAGCCATTTGTATTTTTTGGAATTCTTTGTCTAAAGAGCACATCAGTTTTCCACAATTTAATATACTTTTAAGATTAACTATGGCACTGATCAAAAATTGAATACAATTAGTAAATCAAAGTGAGGAGAAAATAAGTTTGCTACAATTAAGTTGAATATTTCTTTAATTTTGTTAGTAAATATATATTCAAACTAATTTAATTATAATAAAAATTTATTAAAGATTGCTGGAACTAACTATTTTATCTGCAAAAGTTTTTCCACAAGCATATAATAATTCAAATAACAATCCTAACAAAACACAAAATTATGTAAAGTATAAAATCATAAAATATTCAATAAATAAAATTTAATTATATCAATTAAATATTTTGAAGAAGCATTATTTTTTCATAAAACAACTTACCTCTCATCATGCCAGGAGGGGGTCCTCTCATACCAGGAGTTAATGGACTCATACCTCTACCCAATTGTGGAGGTGGCGGCATTCCAGCTCTGGGCATCATCCCTGGAGGTGGAGCCATCATACCAGGTGGTAATGCTGCTCTGCCTGGTAAAGGTGCTCCAACAGTACCAGGAGGAACTCCTAATCTTGGAACTGGAGGTGCTGGTGCACCAGGCCTCATCTGTGGTGGTGCTGAAACAGCAGCCCCTCTAGCTTGGGGTGTCATAATCTGCTGTGATGGTCCACCTACCCCTCTTACTGGGCCTTGTAAACCTATAAAGTTTTTGTCCCTTTAATAACAATTTTTTTTCCCATAGATATTACTATAAATGACTTACTATAAAAACATATACTAATGCAAATTGATAAAGTTATAAATGTCAATTTGCAATGTTTATAAATATAAACTTTCTTAAAGACTAAGTAAATTTACATATTATATTATATATAGTAAATACACAAATAGTTAGCCAATGTCCAATTGAAAATATAGGAATATTGTATGGCAGACAAATCAATAGGAAAATTCTCATCTTAACATGTGCAATAAGTAATCATTCATCTATCATCAACTTTATGCATGATAACATAATGAACAGTTTATAAGCAAAATTATATAATTTATTAAAAACTTTTAAAATCATATCACATTCTAAAACTTCACAAAGTTGTTTACTATATATAAATTATCTTAATTAAAATAAGTGGTTAGTATTTGTGATAAAAAAGAAATGCCATACTATAACATTATTTTCCTTTTAATTTGCAGTATTTAATAAGTTGTACAGAAACTATGCAAAAGATTCTACAAATATTTATTTCTTTATCGAACCAATTAAATATATATATGAGGGGAGGTACCTAAAAATAACTGGAATCATACTCTTGTATACAGGTCTATTTATAGTATATGATTCTGCTGTTATATACCTTTAGCGTGTACCCTTCTGCATCAATCTGACAAATGACATCATGTGAAATCGCGTTACTATGTGGCACATTTTTTTTGTAAACTGTGTTTCGTGTATTCGTCAATTTTTGTAATGGCTGAAAAGTTGGAACATGAAATTCTTCTTTTTTTTTTTTTTTAAAGGGAAAACGGTTGTAATGCTTCCAAGCAAGTTGATATCGGCAAATGACAATTTTATGAGTGGTTTAATGGAAAGTTTCAAATTCATCGTGTTCCTAAAAAGTGTGGTGAGTGAATTCCAATTTCAAAACAATGCTGGTTTTTTTTTTATGTAAACAGCATTTTTCTCTCAGAATTAGTTCATAATGGTCAGGTATTTTATCTGTAAATTCTGAAATGCTTATGTGATGCGGTAAAATGAGAAGTGCAAGCTTCATCCCGATAATGTCTAAGCTCACAAAGCCTGGATTGTGAAACATTTTTTAATTAAATTCAGCATGATCCTGCTTATTTATCAGCCATATTCGCTCAATCTCACTTCAAGTAATTTTTTTTTTTATTATTCACTCGAATGAAAAAATGCTTCAAAAAAATTTTTTGAGAGGACTTAGAAATGATGGGGGAGGGGGGGGATGACGCAGAAATTAATTAAGTGGCATCACTTTTCAAGTGTTTCCAGACTACTTTGAAAAGTGAAAAACACATTTGAACTGGTGTATTGCATCAAATGGACAGTAATTTGAAGGAGATTAAATTTATAACACTTAAAAATAAATAAAAGTTTTTTATTATAAAATTCCGGATACTTTTGGGTACCCCATTATTACCACAAAAATAATTTCTAAATATAAATGTTTGGATGTCTATAATTAAATCAAAAATATATTTATTCCAAAAACTTTAAAAACAAAAATTATTTTTTATGTACAAATTATATTATTTTGCTCAAATTACAACTACTGTAAAAAAAGTGAAATGACATAAATTTAACAAGTAATGCATAAAAACAATGATAATTTTCTTAATCATTAGTAAATACTATAACTAACATATCCAAACATAAGATTACCCCAAGATAACAGCTGTTTGTTTTACTGCAATTCCTTTATAATATCATTATTTTATTATACATGCATATGCACATTCTATTTTGATAAATCATACCAAGCTCTATCTTTGAGAATATTTTGACTATAGAGATTAGATGGCTGTATATATGTCGAGCATGACTCTACCTTGCTCTAGTTTATGAATTGTTTGGGTATAAAAAAAGCCTAAAGACAGAGATTATGTGATTGGATTTTTTATATATAATAGTGTTTAAATGAGACCTTGTGTTTTCAAATGCTGGACAGCAAATGTGATTGGGTTTCGTCTCTATTCTGCTAAGCTAATTGGTCAAGGGTGGCACTAGTGTCTATTTTATTTTATTTTTTTGTCAATTTGGATATATTTTTCCCATCTGGAAATTGAGATAAAAGATTTAATAATTCCAATATGTCTAGAATTTATTTCAGAAAAATTTTGCTGACAAGATCACTTAATAATGTTCTATAGGTCTGGAAAAATTTTATAAGATGGACGACAGTAGATTATGTATTTTCTGAATTTTAAATACACAATATATTATTTTTATTATGTTAATTTTGCCCATGAGGCTTTTACTTCATATTATTTTTTTGTATCTTCACAACAGACTTCAGTGTCACTGGAATCAACGTTTGACTATTGTCATTAATTCTGAGTATAACTTTTGAACTGTCTATTTATTACTAGTATTTTTGCTTTGAAAATACTTTTGTAATCCTTTAAATAAATGCTGAAGAATTGGAGGCCTCCTTAAATTTAATTAGTTCTCTAGATTCAAATCAGGATCTTTTACATTTGAGTTTATTTCTTTATTATATTGTTTATAAGAAAGAGCAAAATAAATATTTTTCTATTAATTAGCATAATATAACTTGAATACTAATTAAGCAGTATGAAAACAAAATATTTTTTTAGAAAAAAGATCAATATTATTAATTATATGCTTAATTAATATGATCATTCAAAGATGTGCTTTAATTATTTTTTAAATTTAGTTTTAATCTTATTCATAAATGTTTAATTAATTGCATTAATAAAATAATGAAATACAATTATTATTAAAGTAACTTTCATCAATCACTATGAATTTTGATTTAACTGCATAGATCTCTGAAATGATTTGCTAATACTTCATTTTTAATATTAAAACAGGCAAAGCTCTCCATATAGTAATGCCACTCAGTGGCAATCAGAGTAATCAATGGATGCCAGAAGGCTTGTGCATAAAATCCCTATCTAGTGCCTATTTGTCCAATATCCCCAGACTAGTTTCTGGCTTGTGGCCTACGTCAGTGAGTAGCTTTGGATCTGAGAGCACTGCACCTAGATCTTAGGATCTAATGCAACCCTCCAGCAGCCACCTTTTATCTCTACTTAACTACAAAACTATGAGAATAAAATTGAAAACAATATTTTCAATCTAAGCTCAATAGCTTATATAGTCATATGGGTCTGAACCCAGCTCAGTACCAATACATGTTGGTGTCTTTGGCTCTTTAACAACCATAGCCATTATTATTCTATTAGGCAGGATTGGTGTTAAACCACTAAATATCACATGATCACTATTTCTTATGCTAGCACATTACTGTTATTAAAACAGGCAAAACTATCCATATAGTAGTGCCAACCAGAGTAATCAATGGATGCCAGAATGGATGAGTAGGCACTAGATAGGGATTTTATGCACAAGCCTTCTGGCATCCATTGATTATTCTGGTTGGCACTACTATATGGAGAGTTTTGCATGTTTTAATAACAATAATGTGCTAGCATAAGAAATAGTGATCATGTGATTTTTAATATTACTATTAATTACGCACACACATGAAAACCAATAATTTTTAAATATTACTTCTTTCAAAAAAGGCATAATAATAAATGTAAACGAAAAGTCTCTAAAAAAAATATGTAAAAAATATATGTATATATTTATGTTAAAACAAAATATAATACTTAAGAAAGAATAAATGCTAATTCTATAAAATGAGAGAAAATGAAGTGACAAAAAATGATTTTCCAATCTACAGGCTATAAAGAAGCAGTATTATTTTTTAAAAACAAATTAAAAATGATAATATATTTAAATTGGCATATTTTTTAATTATCAAGTGCAGTTCTCTTCACTCTAATCTAGAGCCATTTGCTTTTCACAATATGGATATCATCAGATAAGCACAGTGCTAGAATATCTCAGACAGGTTTATCTTGAATAAAGGAGTTATTAGATGCAATGCTTAAGTGTATTAATTCCAGTTTTGGATTTTCAAAAAGTCCTGAATAATGACATTACGGTCAAAAAGCAATCTGGACAGCACTATATCTTGTAATAGATTGCTCTCAAATAAGATGAAGAAAACTGCTCTTGGAAGCGTAAGCAAAAGTCATATGATGGTTTTATCTGTTTAGCAAGAAAAATATTGTATGATAACTACCCTATTCAACTTATTTGTAAATTATCACAACAGGTATTTCCAATATTCTTAATAGTGCAAATAAAGGTTTGGTACTCTGGTATTTTGCATACAGCAAAAATATGGTAAATAAGACTACAAAATTAAATGCTTGGACTGAGAAACACCGGAATAATTATAAAATATATAAAATTATCCTTGTGTTTTAAATTATTTCATAGGTATACAGATCTAATGAATCAATATTATTATACAATTATAATAAAAAAAAAGACTATCAAACCGAAATCCCCAAACTATTACATAATCAAAGTTATTTGCTCTTTCAAGCAAAGAAGTACATGTTAAGTTTTGATCTAGAAACTTTAGCTCTCAAATAAATCACTTTACCATTGCAATGAATCATATATGAAAAAAAAAATTTGAATGTTCACTCACTCAGATTATGGGATAGTAGCACATGAAAATAGACAGTTTTGATTCGAGAACATTTAGCTCCGGAGTTTATCATTCTACCATAGTGCTAAATCGTAAAAGATTAACAGATGGCATGTAATCAATTTGCTAGTAAGCTTGCTAATTAATACACTATTCCTATGCATTTTAGCACAATAACAGTGATGGACTCATTTTGAATTTAAACTTAATCTCCCTTCTGATGTCTGAGTAATATATAAGCTTCTAAGTGATTAACCATTTAATTATTTCTATAGTATTAACAATATTAATCAAATATCATTAGTATAACTTGCAAAATAAAGACAAAGCTAATTGATTTCATAATAAGCACAATTGAATGAATTTGTTGTCGAAAGTAAATAAATAACTGAACAAATAAATAAGAATGAACTGATAAACAAACCCTAATACTTTTGATAAAAACCTTTAATAATAAAGTGCTACTATAAAAAGGACAGATGCTAAAATATATGAGAAAAGCTTTGTTACTTGGGTCAATTCATAACAGAAGATACTTGTAAAAAAAAAAAAAAAAATCAGTATTATGATTACTAAAGCAAAAATGGCTTTCAGATAAAAATCTAATAAAAACTAAATTATTTGCATTTAAGGGAAAGTGACTTTGGTTTTGGAAATGTATTTGTTTTCATGTATAATCAATTGCTCTTTGTGAATCATAAACGTTATTAAACAAAAAAGGAAATAGCCCAACTAGAATCATTTTAAATACGATGTTATTATAAAAGAAAAGATAGACAGAAAATCAAATGCACAAATTCTGCAAGAATATAAAAATGAATATTGTGCATTTGGTTAGGACACAATTTGCTCCATAACAATCTTCTATGGACAGAATATAGAACAGGAGAGCAAAAATAAGAGACATTTTATGCAAATGTGTAAAAACACATCAAGATGAACAGAGTATCTGCAATAAAAGAGTATTATAATGTCTTCAGAATGTCAGAAAATTGAATTATAGAGGAAGATTTTATAAGCAGTACAAGAAAATTTAAAAACCAATTACACAAGATATGAAAAAGTTAACCAGATGCATGTACATAAACTATCATGTATTACAATACCCATCTATCATAAGATGCCATGGGCAATGAAGAATTTGCAAAACTATTAAGTTATAAGTCAAAGTTTGATAAAATTTAACACTTTTAACAATTCTGGACTATTCTACATAAAAAAACTAAGATCAATGAAAAGTAGTCTTACCTATTAAAAAAAGACCTTCTATACCTAAATTTAAAAATGGTAGCATTTATTCTATTTTACCAGCAATCCATATTATTTACTTCAAAATCAAGTTAAATGTATTTTTGTGTTTTAATTAAATGACAATTTGCAGGTGAATAGTTATTGATTTAGTATACATTCTGGAATTTTTTTTTTACGTAAGCCACCGAACTATTACTAACATTACAAAATGGTAAATGGTACAAGTAATGATTTTTTTTGTGTGTGTGTTTGTATTTATCAACAAAAGTAAAGGAAAATAGTGTGTTTTGAAATAAATAGAACAAGTTAAGTGATAGTTTTTCCAAATTTTTGTACTAAATAATATGAACAATCTTCACTAATAAATATGTGAGATTTATGTGCATGTTTAATCCTGCAGTTGTGTGACTATAAACAAATTGTTTTCTTTCTTTTTTTCAGTTTCTTCATTAAATAATAATAGTAAAAATGTAAATAGGAAGAAATGCGACCTTCTGATCTATAAGTTGGTGGGGGAATTTTGTCCAAATGCTTTCTCTATTCAGTAATAAGAACAATATATATGACTTTTTTTTTTTTGGTTTCATATTTCAAATTTTTGTTTTGTCAATGATATTTTTTCCCCCCAGTTTTTTCATTAAATAATACCAACAGATACAAATAATAGGAATTAAATTTTTAAAAAAAAGCAAATGCTTTGTAGTTCTACAACATCCACTTTTGTATTTCCGATATCCTCCTGAAGGAAGACCAGTAACTACCAGAGAGATCACATTGAATTTTCTGTGGTAACATGAAATTCTAAACGAGATAATCTATGCTGCAGAAAAAGAATGCCAAGGGAGAGTGAGCACAGATTCTTTGAGCTTATTGACGCTGCAAATTAGTCTTTCAGTCCAAGCAGCCGTGATTTGACAAATCTACCTCAATAGTGGTGGATAGGTCCAACTTTACAGGGAAATTTACTTGTGTGGCACATTTGTCCAAGTCAAAGAACAGAGGTATCCATGAAAAACCCATCCAAATAGATGAAGCCAAGTTCACCATCATAACAATTACAACTGTGGCAGAATGTTATAAGGCAATTAATCATTCATATCACATATCATTTATGCTATAAATTAGAAAAATCACGAATCTAGAGTAGACAGACCCTGGGTATTCAGGTGGAAACGGAGTCATATTGCTCCATAACATTCTAAAATTTGTAAGATTACAAAACCCATCACTATGCACAATGATTTGTGTAGCATGACTACTTTTCTGGAATCAAATACAATGAAGAAAAATCAATTGTATGTACAGGCAATTCCCAACCTTAGACAAAAAATCTAATCGATAATCGAATTTACGTAAATTGAAAAAATATGACTTTTGATTATTGTAATGTATTAACAACACAGCTTGAATGATCATATTGAAAACCATTCTGTAAAAATTACATTTGTTTATAGAAAAAAAAAAAAAGGCATTTGAACTATTATATTTAAAAGTACTTAAAATAATAGAGCCTGTGTAATATTTTGTAACTAATACATATCTTTAGATAGATATATATTTCTAAAATAAATTATTATTTAAATTTAAACATTAAAGTTTTAAATTACTTTTCTGCTAAAAAATGGGGGAAAAAATTAGCCTTCATTTTTGGTTAAAGTGTGAGGCAAAGAAATAAAATTATTTTATTTTTTCTCTTTTCAAACTAACCGACATAATTAGAATATTATCTACATTTTTTCTGTAAATATATATAGTTACAACATTTCTTATATAATACAAATACAGCATAATGAAAGCATTTACTTCTTAATTCCATACTATAATTTACAGTATGCATGTATATATTAATTAAATATGGATTTATGTTAGCCTTTCTTATGAGGAAAAAAAATGCATAAAACTATAAAATCAGCATAATGATTGCATATAATTTTCCTATAATTTATTTATAAAAGATTGGCTACTTTGATAAATTTGTTAAAAGTATTTTATTAAATAGTAATATTTGTAATGATGTAAAGGATAAAGAAAAATATGATTTTACTTCTTTGTCATTTAAATTTTATATGTAAAAATAGTAATTTGTTTGGAAATAAGAAAACTACTTGGAAAGGGGGCATTACTTTGAATAATTTATTAAATAGTACAAACTGTAATACCAATAAGCTAATGCACATGCGATTTGTAGATGTCGCTATATAAAATAAATGTCTTGTTTAAATAATACAAAGGAAATTTTTGATAGAAAGACTTCCTGGAGTAGGATATATTATCCCTTTTTGTAAAAAGGTATATATAGGTCAGACAGTTTAGTTTAAATGAAAGAATAATTGATATGTAAAAGAAGAGAGAAATAATTATCTTACTTCTAAATTAATTTTGATGAAACTAAGGTTGTCTTAGAGAGTAAATGAAATAAAAAGAAGAATTAAAGAATCTTTATTATTAAAAATTTATGATTCTGAAGCAATATTAAGGGTATATGGGAAGTGGAATTGTGGGTAATGTTTAGTTTAAATATGTTATTATTTTGTAGTTCTTTACACTTGAGAAGACTGCTTGTAGCAATAAAACCCTTAGTAGTGTTTTAGAGATTATTTTCTTGGCTAGCCTGATGACTTGTGAATTTGGAATAATTTTAATTATATATATATATATGTAAATTATGTTTATTAATAATTGTAAGTTGTCATTGTTTATTTTTAATGCACATTGCAATAATTAGTCCTCAAAGGTTGTTTTTTTTTTTTTTTGACTTTGTTGGAGAAAGCAATAAATCTTATCCAATGAATTTGGGGTAATTTTGATTACATAATAAACTATATATATATATATAGACCCTAGGTATTTGTGAGTTTCACGATATCATAAATTTCTAGCATCAAGTCAAATAAATTATATTAAAATATATTACTAATAATTATCACTTCACATTATAGTTCTCCATAGTATGGAAACATCTTTAGCCTCTGATACTTATCCCCAAAAATTTTTACAAGGATAGAACCTTAAAAAAAATTAAAAAATTTCAGAACCTAAGTTAAAATGTCATCAAGGAATTAAGAATAGTGCATGATAACCACTTATTTTAAAATTATATTTCAATTTTTACATTCGTTAAATTACTATTTTATATCAAGTACTTTCGCAAATTATGAATACTTCTAGTTTTAAGGACAAGTTATATCTAGTATAAATAAATTATTTCAAAATCTCAGTAGTAAATAAAATGTCATCAGGAAACTAATTTCAAAATCTCAGTTTATAAAATATCATCAGGGAACTAAGTGTGGTGCATGATGTCATCACGGATTTTGAAATTATCGGTGAATTTTAACTTTGAAACCTCAAGCAAAGCAACAACGTAAAATTACTTTAAAATTCGCATAAAAAAAATATAAGAAACTAAAATATGACTAATAAAAAATTTCAAATTTGAAAAAAATTGATACAAACTTTTTTTATTAACTACAGTATTTAATTTTATTCAAAACAATATATTTTTATGCGTAATTTAATTTTTCCCATACATGTACGGTATTTTAATCATTATCGCTATTTGAGACATCAGATTCCTCATGATGTGAGTTACTGTAGCTTCTCCTTAAACGAAGTCAAGAGGAAAAACAACTAAAACGTTTTCCAATAGCTGTTGATCCTTCCCATTTCGCTAAGCGATCTAAAATTGATATTTTTGTTTCCAAAGAAATTCATTTTCTTGGATGTTTTTCCCTCTCCATTAGAGTAAACTAAAAGTTTAAAATAAAAATAAGAACTTAGACTTACAATAATAAAAAGACACCGACTCACCACTCGTGGGCAAAATTTAATTAAAACTAACAATTAAAAATTAAATTCTTATTTTTGTCTTTAATTTTTTAATTTTCAATTTCGTTTAAAAATCAAATTTCATCGTTTCACATCACATTAATTTCAGATCACGTTACATAATTTTTAAATTGTTAACTACAATTAAAAATCAGATTTTAATTGTCAAATTTAATTGTGCCCACCGCTGTTACTCACCTTTTAAAAATAAATTTGCGGACACTAAATGATTAATTGATTGCGTACTCTTTTTTTAAAAAGCAAAAATAGAACGTGATTTAAAATGCTAAAACAACAACATACATAGTGTAGACATCTATAACGTTTGAACAGATTTACATTATAATCTTGTAAAATTTAATGTGTGTATATAAAATGGGGAAATCCTGATTTTAAGTGAATTATGAACTTCTTTATTGCATAAAATCTATTACAGTACTATTATAAAGCGCTGAAAATATTGAAATTATTAGATGGAAGTCGAACTCCTATAATGCGCTATTACTTTAAATATGACGTGAGTGCGCAAAATTTATAATATTTAAAGTAATAGTGCATTATCGGAGCTTGACTTCTGATCTAATAATTTTTATCGCATAAAAGAAAACCGCATACAAAGATATTAAGAAAAAACATGAATCGCATAACTTCAAAATCGCATTAAATAAATCCGCATAAAATGAGACCTGGGTGTACCATCATTTTTTCATAAGTATAAAAAAAAAAATTTCAAAACCTAAATTGAAATGTCATCAAGGGATTAAGAATAGTGTGCAATGAGCATTTATTTTAAAATTATATTTAAATTTTTACATTCATTTAAATTATTATTTCATATAAAGTGACTTCACAATTTATAAAAAAATTCTAGTTTTTAATGCTCATCATTTTGGATAAGTCATATCTAGTATAAATAAATTATTTCAAAATCTCAGTTTATAAAATATCATCAGGAAACTAAGTGTGGTGCATGATGTCATCATGGATTTTGAAATTATGGGTAAATTTTAACTTTGAAACCTCAAGCACATTTCATAATATAAAAGCTAAGTCATTTATTTAACACATTAAAGACACATCTGATATAATAGGATTATATATAAATTCATTTATCCTTTTAAATTTTATTAAAATACAATCTATAAACATTTATTCTTACATCAATATTTCAAAATTTGTGATGATACTGTTTTATAGTGAACTATTTATTATTTCATCAACAGTTAAATGTTTCTAAATAAATTCAATCTTTATTTATACTTTTCTAAATATACATTAAACTGTTAGTAATATAAGATTATTGTGGAACATGTTCCATTCTCCCTTTTAAACAATGATAACCAGCAAAGGAATTTAATGGATGACCTACAGATTCATGAATGGCAAACTGCAAGAAATTCATGCTTGAACATTAATAATGACTAGCAATCAATCATGCTTTAATATTAACAACTAGCAACATTTTTTTTTTTTGTTTTAACTTTTCAATTGTCATGCAGTTGTGAATCAATACATACACGTAGAGACTGATATAAGTTTCCTGATATGAAAAGCCTGCCGTATTTTTTATTTTCTTTTGAAAATTAACTTTTATCACAGAATTGCAAATGTATTACAATAATTCACAAAGCATACTTAATGTACACACATTTGGTCTGATTTTGCAACTATTCAACTTCATTATTTGTGCAAAAAGTAATGGTCGTACGGTATATATTTTTACGACGCAATATGGTGATACTCGGAAACTATGCTTCAAACTCATGCAGTTTGAAGAATGATACTCTAATTACAAAAAAAATATCAAAATAAATAATTAAATTGGCTAGTCCCAATTTTTTTAAATGCGAGTATTTTTTTATTTATTTTACAATTAAAGAATTTTTACTGTAATTTATTTAGTATATCAGGATTAGTCTTTCAATTCATTCCCTCTACATCATCCACTATAAAGACTATCTCAATATTTATATATATACTTATACTAAGTTTATTTATGATTTTGTAGAACAGATATATTTCTTATCTTATTTTAACTTCTTAAAAAAAATATCCAACTAAATTTGTTTTGTAAATATAATTGTGCATTATAGTGCATCAAACATAATTTCAGATCTCATTCCTCAAGTCTTTCTAAGTTTATAATACCATTTATCAATTTAATATACTTCGAAGAATTAATGCTTCATTACAAAAATGTCCAAACTGATTATGACACACCATGAGGAGATAATATATTCACAGTACATATTAATGCATCCAATTATTTACACATTAAGTACAAGTGTACATTTGTGTATTATAAAATAATATTTCATAAATATAATTTAAAAAAAAAAAAATTATACAACAAAAAACATTGTACTGCAGATTTAATAATTCATAAGCCCCTTTCTAAAACAACAGATTTTTTCACTAGCATAGGAGATTGAACAACTCTTTGTTCCATAATCTGCAAGTTTAGGCCTCTTTGAATTCCTCACATTGTATGCATTTTCATTTCAACAATCTAGGATAATTTTAAAGCAAGAGGAACAAACTTCTATCATGACAACAAAACATGCTGGGCTTTACATCTTCAGGATGCTTTCCTTGTATTTCTCTGGCTGCACTTACTACTGAAAGCCATTTTCATGAAAAAAGCAAGTATATTTTCTAATTTTATGGATTTCTTAATATATAGGTATTATTCAAGTGATTTGATGAAATTATATCCAGTTCTTTTCTAGTTCTGGCTTTGCTAAGCACTAGTTTCATGCACTCTGTAAAAAATATAACAAAATGACTCCATCTCTGAATCTTATGAGCCAGAATGTGACTTTCCCACATAAAAAAATCTGAATGTTCTGATGTCAAAGAAAGCATATTTTTTCTTGTACTTGGAAGCCCCATTCTTGCTTATCAAAAGATGTTTTCTTTGCAGGTTGTTTTCTGTTTTCTTAGAGCTATTTTCTCAATTATCAAACCTGACTTAACCATAGTTAATTATAGTGTTTCTAGTATACAACTTCATTTTTTATTTAATTAAATATAAAATTAATACTAACAAATATTACTCCTTGTCTTGAGATATTGATACTAATATAAACTTGTTCTCAAATTTTGAAAAATAAAAATTAAGCCTTCATATCTTGCAAAATTCAAGTAATAGAAGATTGGAGTTACATTATTTCATATTAAATCTTTTGAGATTTGTGATAAGCTATTCCAGAAATTCCTACATGTGCGTTTTACAGGAAAGCTAGTTTATAAGTTAAGAGACTCAAAATATCTGAACCTCCACATAGAAATGATTTGTTTAAGTCTTAATTACAATCAATTTGATTTTGGATCTTGAATATTTTAGCAATTAATTGTGTGTAAATATTTAATCCATCAATGTTTGAATATACACATCTCGTAATATTAAGGAATAATTTATAAACAAGTTTTGTTAATAGTGTGTCGCAAATCTGGAAGATTTGATTGATTATAAATAATTATCACTTACATTAGGTGATTAATACTATTAATTTGCTAAATTATTCATTCTAATTCTAAGAAGCTGATATTGATTTTGAAACCGCTTATATTAGCACTGAGATTTAATAGAAATAAGCATCAGATTTCAAATACAATTCAATAAATCTGAATTGAATATTCTAAAATCTGTTTAACACAAAAGCCATCATTATGCATAAGGAATGATTTTAAATACAATGAACAAGAATCAACAATATATGCAGGCAATCATGGTTGACAATCAGATTTATGTAAATTGAAAAAAAATATGATTCTTGATTATTGTGATGTATTTAAAACACTTTGAATGATCATATTGAAAACATTTTTAAAAAGCCTACATTATTTTTTAAAGAAACAAAATATGATTTGAAACAATTTAACATTATTTAAAATAACAGAACCCGTGTAATAATTTTATAACTAATAAATATCTTTTTATATATTATTAAATTAAATTATTATTCAAATTTAAACATTAATAAGTCTTAAATTACTTTTCTGCTAAAAAAATGAAAGAAAATTAACCTGCTCTCATTTTTAATTAAATAGTGAAACAAAGAAGTAAACTTAGTCCCGTCCCCCCCTATTTTCTTACTAATCTGACATAATTAGAATATTACTTACATTTATTGCATAATACAAATATAGCCTAATGAAAAGTTTTTTCTCATATCTATACTATAATTTACTATACATAGGTATATATTAGTTAAATATGGATTTATGTCAAAATTTTGTTAAGAAAAAAAAACTGCATATGATTGTATACAATTCTCCTATAGTAATTTATTTTTACAAGATTACAAACACAGTAAACTATATAAGCAAAGATTTTATTCCTGCATAAATACTATATCTTGGATTGAAGAGGAGAGTATGCTCAATTAGCTTGAAAGGCTGATATTGGAATGAAGTAAACTATATAATAACCTAAATCTTTGCGAGTTTCATGATATCATAAATTTCCAACATCAAGTCAAAATAAATTATGCTAAAACCTAATAAATTATCATTTCACATTATAAAGTTTTATATAGTACACCTGGGTCTCGTTTTATGCGGTAGATAGGTTCTTCAAAAAACGCGCACAAAAACAGACTTAACTTACCTTGAAAAATGGGGGATACGTACTGTAATTTTCCAAAAATCGCATAAAAGCAAAGCAACAACGTAAAATTACTTTAAAATTCGCATAAAAAAAATATAAGTAACTAAAATATGACTAATAAAAAATTTCAAATTTGAAAAAAATTGATACAAACTTTTTTTATTAACTACAGTATTTAATTTTATTCAAAACAATATATTTTTATGCGTAATTAAATTTTTTCCATACATGTATGGTATTTTAATCATTATCGCTATTTGAGACATCAGATTCCTCATGATGTGAGTTACTGTAGCTTCTCCTTAAACGAAGTCAAGAGGAAAAACAACTAAAACGTTTTCCAATAGCTGTTGATCCTTCCCATTTCGCTAAGCGATCTAAAATTGATATTTTTGTTTCCAAAGAAATTCATTTTCTTGGATGTTTTTTCCTCTCTATTAGAGTAAACTAAAAGTTTAAAATAAAAATAAGAACTTAGACTTACAATAATAAAAAGACACCGACTCACCACTGTTGGGCAAAATTTAATTAAAACTAACAATTAAAAATTAAATTCTTACTTTTGTCTTTAATTTTTTAATTTTCAATTTCGTTTAAAAATCAAATTTCATCGTTTCACATCATATTAATTTCAGATCACGTTACGTAATTTTTAAATTGTTAACTACAATTAAAAATCAGATTTTAATTGTCAAATTTAATTGTGCCCACGCTGTTACTCACCTTTTAAAAATAAACTTGCGGACACTAAATGATTAATTGTTTTTTTTTTTTTTTAAAAAAAAAAAAAAAAAAAAGATGAAAAAATAAAAAAAAAAACCACCGCGATAATATTTTTCATCTAAAACGTTTAAAAAAATTTAAATTATAGTCTTGTAAAATTTATTACTTGCGGACACTAAACGATTAATTGATTGCGTACTCTTTTTTTAAAAAGCAAAAATAGAACGTGATTTAAAATGCTAAAACAACAACATACATAGTGTAGACATCTATAACATTTGAACAGATTTACATTATAATCTTGTAAAATTTAATGTGTGTATATAAAATGGGAAAATCCTGATTTTAAGTGAATTATGAACTTCTTTATTGCATAAAATCTATTACAGTACTATTATAAAGCGCTGAAAATATTGAAATTATTAGATGGAAGTCGAACTCCGATAATGCGCTATTACTTTAAATATGACGTGAGTGCGCAAAATTTATAACATTTAAAGTAATAGTGCATTATCGGAGCTTGACTTCTGATCTAATAATTTTTATCGCATAAAAGAAAACCGCATACTAAGATATTAAGAAAAAACATGAATCGCATAACTTCAAAATCGCATTAAATAAATCCGCATAAAATGAGACCTGGGTGTACTTTAACCTCAGATGTTTAGCCCCATCATTTTTTCATAAGTATAAAAAAAAAAAATTTCAAAACCTAAATTGAAATGTCATCAAGGGATTAAGAATAGTGTGCAATGAGCATTTATTTTAAAATTATATTTAAATTTTTACATTCATTTAAATTATTATTTCATATCAAGTGATTTCACAAATTATAAAAAAATTCTAGTTTTTAATGCTCATCATTTTGGATAAGTCATATCTAGTATAAATAAATTATTTCAAAATCTCAGTTTATAAAATATTTAACACATTAAATACACATCTGTCATCAGGGAACTAATTTCAAAATCTCAGTTAATAAAATATCATCAGGAAACTAAGTGTGGTGCATGATGTCATCATGGATTTTGAAATTATGGGTAAATTTTAACTTTGAAACCTCAAGCACATTTCATAATATAAAAGCTAAGTCATTTATTTAACACATTAAAGACACATCTGATATAATAGGATTATATATAAATCCTTTTAAATTTTATTAAAATACAATCTATAAACATTTACTCTTACATCAATATTTCAAAATTTGTGATGATACTGTTTTAGAGTGAACTATTATTTCATCAACAGTTAAATGTTTCTAAATAAATTCAATCTTTATTTATACTTTTCTAAATATACATTAAACTGTTAGTAATAGATTACCAAAATCACATTTTTCTTTATGTTTGCCGTAATATAATATAAATACAATTTATCCAAACTTCAAACACTTTTTAGCAAACTCTTTATTACGTTTCGACTGATCTGCAGTCTTCTTCAGAGCAATTTTATTTTGATCTTCTAAATAAAAAAACGATTTTTTATTTTTTTATTTAGAAGAATAAAAATAAAATTGCTCTGAAGAAGACTGCAGATCAGTCGAAACGTAATAAAGAGTTTGCTAAAAAGTGTTTGAAGTTTGGATAAATTGTATTTAATAGAAGATTATTATGGAACATGTTTCATTCTCCCTTTTAAACAATAATAACCAGCAAAGGAATTTAATGGGCGACCTATAGATTCATGAATGGCAAACTGCAAGAAATTCTAACCTCTATAATCTTAAAACCAAGGTTGGCATCTGTAAAATACCATATATCAATGAACCTCACATCCCCCATCGATATATGATTGAAATAACATAAAACTATGATTAGACAAAAAGGATATATATCTAAAGAAACAGAAGAATAATGTACAAAGAGAAATTTCAAAAAAAAATTATTTTTTTTTAAGTTGTTCACATAATAATAGTAAATAAATCCATGAGTTAAGCTAATATGAAAATTCATGATAATTGAAAAAGACTCATTAACCTTACGTTTTAGAAGGAAAACATGGAGAAATCAAAACACTCGTAGATAAGTATAAGTATATAAAATTTTTACTATCTTTGCCTTAAACAATATAGGCTAGTTGATTACAATGTCACCTAAAAGATCATTGGTTCAATTCCTTTTAATTGTCATTGGTCAGAAGAAAAATGAAAATAATAATACTCGCAACACATGAATCTGTACGATATCACTAATTGTTGAATGCATTTGGAAAAATATATAACAATGATTGAATTTTTCTAAAAATATTTAGCAATTCAACCAGATAAAAGAAATAGTCTGACATATAACTACAAACATTCATACATATGACAATAACATTTAAATTTTATGCATGTATATAGTGCGTGTGTGTGTGCGTGTATGAGATATATGGCAAAATTATTAGTATTTTCTTAGTCTGGCTTTAAACAAAATGTTAAATTTGATAACATCTTTAGACTCTGATGTTTATCACCAAAATTTTTCACAAGGATATATTATTTTTAAAAAAATTTCAAAACTTAAGTGTTATCGAGGAATTAAGAATAGTGCATGATGACCTCTTATTTTAAAATTATATTTCCATTTTTACATTCATTGAATTATTATTTTGTGAAAACTTCAAGTTTTAAGGTTCATCATTTTGGACAAGCTATATCAGTATAAATAAATTACCTGGGTCTCGTTTTATGCGATAGAGAGGTTCCTCCGAAAACACGCACAAACAAAATTGCGCAAAAATAGACGTAACTCACCTTGAAAAGGGGGAGATACGGACTGTGATTTTTCAAAAATTGCGTAAAAGCAAAGCACCAACGTGAAATTACTTTAATTTACAGTAATTTACATTTTTTTATACACGTTTTAATTATTATCACTATTTGCTGATAAACAGGTTCGTTTGCAAACTAGTAAAAAATCAGATTCTTCACACGAGGAAATGCAACTAGCGCCAACATCACTCTCACGTTGTGTTAATGGTTTTCTGGTGACAACGTAATTAGTAATTAATCTAACAACTAAAAATTAAATTCTTATTTTTGTTTTTTATTTTTTAATTTTCAATTTTAATTGTGCCCACTGCTATTACTCACCTTTTAAAAATAAACTTGCGGACACTAAATGATTAATAATTGATTATGTTCTTTTTTAAAAAGCAAAAACAGAATGCGATTTAAAATGCAAAATTAACACGCACAATGTTTGAACAAATTTACATTATAATCTTGTAAAATTTAATGTGTGTATACATAAAATGTGGAAATCATGATTTTAATTTCATTATTGCATAAAATCTTACTATTATAAAGCACTGAAAATATTGAAATTACTAAGATGAAAGTCGAATTCCAATAATGTGCTATTACTTTCAATATACGCGAAACTTATTATTTAAAGTAATAGCGCATTATCGGAGTTCAACTTCCGGAGAAATGTGAATCGCTTAACTTCAAAATCGCGTTGAATAAATCCGCGTAAAAAGAGACCCAGATGTATTTCAAAATCTCAGTTAATAAAATGTCATCAGGAAACTAAGTGTGGTGCATGATGTCATCACGGATTTTGAAATTATAGGTGGATTTTAACACTGAAACCTCAATAACATTTTTAACTTTAAAAGCTAAGCTAATTATATAACACATTAAACACACACCTGGCATAATAGGATTATATATAAATTTATTTATTCTTTTAAATTTTAATTAAATACAATCTATAATAATTTACATAAATACATATATATATTTATAAATTATTATCTATACATTTAAACAAACAGAAAAACAAAAACTAAAAAAATTATTTAATCAAATGATAATGGAGTTTATTGATGAGTTGTGCGCTACTACACAGCTAAAAAGAAGTTTGACCTTTAGAGCTGATGAAGCTTGTGCTTTCATATTCATAGCTGCGTTGGTGGCCTAGCAGTTAGCGGAGCTGCTTTCCAATCAGCGAGCTTGGGCTTTAACATATACAAAATTATGATGTAGTGGGGTAGTGTATTGTGATTATATATGCAATAATAGAAATTTAAATTTTAGTGAAATTGTTGAGGGGGGTGGATGAGTCTTTTCAGTTAATTGCTTGGAGGTAAGTTAGTTATAAAATATGCTTCTTTAATTTTTCGCCATGAGTTGTCTTTCTCTATATACTGAACAGTTGTTACTGTGATTGCGTGAATACATATCCAGTAATTTTTTGGTGGTCGAAAAATACTAAACTGTACACTCTGATTTGTTGGTTGCTTTCTTGTAGGTGTATTGATGTTGAAATAAACAAGTGTCTAGTAAGGCACTGGATTTTATAAAAAGAGCAAAGGGTAAGAGCAAATTCTAATTGTGTCTTTTGAGTTATTTAAATCTATTGGAGGAAGGGGGGTGCAGTAGGCAAGATGGTACATAGATGGAAATACTTTCTAAGTTTTAGAGAGAGAAGGAACAATGGGAGGAGAAACCATGGCTATTGTAAGATGGGAAGTCGAAAAATTAGAGAAGCGTTCTTGATAGCTACCCCCCCCCCCGAGCTATTAACCGAAAACTCATCCTACCCCCTCCAAAAATGGACTTTATAACACTAATTAACATTCAACAATTTCACTCAAATTTAAATTCACTACCCCACTACATCAGTTTATCCCAACTATAAATATGAAAGCACAGGCTTTCCAAAGAGAAGCATACTACCTCACAACTCACCAATTATTTTAATTAAAGTGAAGCATAATCATAAATTCTTAATAATGGAGTTACTGCTTTTCTGCATTAGGTCACTTTAGAACAGTACAAAAGCTTCTGCCTAATTATAGCTTTTATTTTTTGATCAAAACTGAGTTAAAGTATGGTAGTCTGTGCTTTAAAATCCTGCAAGCAATAACTTAAGTGATTAAAAAAAAAAACACTTCACAAGAAAACATTTAAAGATTCAAATATAAGTAGTTCATTCAGAACCAGAAGTATTTTTCTTCCCATATTGATGATTTCAATGTTCAATCTATCTTTTATAGTAAAATATTGATTTTGAATAAAAAATTATTCTCATAGAAATATTAACTTGAACAGTTTCTATCAATGCTATTTATTTACAGTATAAAATATAAATAAAACAATCTCCGTGAATATAATACATGCAAACTACTAAAGTAATGAGACTAAGCCATTCTAGAGAAAAATTATGAAGTAATTAGGTTATATAAATGGAGAATTTTATTATAAAGACATAAGTCATTCTACAAAAAAATTATAAAGTAATAAAGTCAGTTGTATAAATAGAAACTTTTACTATAAAGAGAAGTATTGGAAGCTCAAATAAAATGAAATTAATTATAAATAATAAGGGGAATAATAATTGTGTGGAGATTGATGATATATCAAACAATGGTATGATTAGTTATTCAACTCAATGTAAGATACCAGAGAAGATAATCCAAGTTTATGCCCCACCAGGTTCTCACTGTGGTGAAGAAGTAGAGGATAATGCTTTTGATCAAACCCAAATATTTTAAAATTGTCATAGGAAACTTTAATGCTAGAATTGGAAAGTGACTGAAAGATATAAAAATGTTGTAAGTAAATTGGGTTGTGGTAAAATATCAGACAAATTTTTAAAAATCTGTAATAAATAATATCAGAACAGCTTTCCAGAGCAATACCACTCTTTACGGAATTCTAACATCTACTAAGTCTAAACTTAAAACGCTGAAAGGAAAAACTGCCTTTATGAAATATCATGTGAACATGGAAGGACATACATTGGTGAGAGCAGATATCCCATTGAAAAGTGATTCCAAGAACACAAACTGAGAAAAAACTGTATCTAAAGTAGCAGACCATGTGTACATCAATGAACATATGTTAGATTGACAAAAGTATCGGATAGAGAGGAAAAGATACAAACCAGAAAATTCAAAGAAGCTGCTCAGATGACAAATTCAGAAAAAGTAGAGCAATCAGCAGGAAATTCATAGATAAGTATATGAAATTTCTACTGACTATTGACTTTGGCAGGATGGCCCAGTTGGTTAGCGTTCCCTTAAAAATCAATATTCAAGAACCTAAACTTTGTCCAGATTCAATTCCCATGCTAGTACTGTCACTGGTCAGGACAGCAACACTAAGATAAAAATAATAATACTCAAAATTGTGTGTATATACTAATCTGTATGCTACTGCTAACAATTGAATGAAATTGGAAAATTTAAATAAAGTTAAATTTTTCTAAAGACATTCAATATTTAATATTAGATGATGAAAATAGTCTAATATATAAATAGACTTTTGAAAATTGCAGGAGAAAAAAATTGTAAATTATGAATACATCATCTAAAGAAAATGCTAAAGGGAAGTGGCTGTGGAAATATCTAAATGAAGGGATAGCAAATTGGATTTGATTATGATTAACAGAAAATATATATATTATGATTGTAATATTCTTAATAGTTTCAATATAGGAAGAGATCATCAATTAGTGAGAAGTAAGATACATGTTGATGCTAAACTAGAGACGAAAACAAATAAAACAGATAGTATTAACAACTGATATTCCTAATCTTCAGAAATATTCCAAAGAGTATAAATTAAAACTTGCTATTGTTTTAAAGTATTGACAGATTGCAAAGATAGATCAAACTAGAATATTTTACTACGAACTGCAAGATAGTATTTAAAAAAAGCAGCAATAAGAAAATATGAAACTAAGTACTACTAAGAGGGAAGGCATCATAAAACATGTAAAACAATTATGAAAAGGATTACATAGTAATAAAACAAGAAAACAAAATAACCACTACCATTACTATATGAATTGCCAAGCATTTTAAATGAAGAGTAATTAAATCTATAAAGAAATAAAAAACCAATGTCTAAATGAAATGTACCACTTTATTGAAAAATGCAATAGTAATATTGATATTTAAAAAGAAAGTGTGACCTACATCTTCCATCAGTTTTATACAATATATTTACCAAGATACTGTGCAGCAAAATTTGGATTATAACTAACCAAAAGAATAAGTTGGATTTAAAAGTAGTCTTAGCACAATGGACCACATCCTATGTACTAAAAAAAGTTATAGAAAGAACCAGAATAAGAATTGCCATTATGCTTCAGATTTGAGATTATGAAAAAATATTTGATAGTTTCACAGTGACTAAAAACTTTTGGATCTTTAAAATACAGACAGAGGATGCTTTCATATTTTGAAGCATATTTCTCAGAATGCCACATCAATAATTAGATTACGTGGTGTTACTAAAAAAAATTAACACAGAGACGGATATATTACAAAATAATTCCACATCTCTAAAACTTCTTATAGCAGTTTTACAAGAAGTACTGTGTGGATTAAAATGGGAAAGGATTAGACTTTTCAGATGGTGTGATTGTTTTTGCAAACAGTGCCTTAAAATTTCAGTAAATGCCACAAAAATTATTGTAGGACTAAAGATAAATATTAAAAAGACTAAAGTCATCTTCAATGTATTTTCTCAAAAGAAAAAATTAATAACTT